>JAUBOD010000233.1:3768629-3791743 GCA_032353885.1 Nothura maculosa | reverse complement strand
AGACGACTGAGCCTGCTCGGTCTTCTGACCCCAAAGATTTTGCCTGGTTCCCTGGCTGTGGCTTTGGGGGGACAATTCTTTGGAACCCCGGGACTAAGATCTCGTCCCAAATGACGTGTCAATTTCCCACTGATTGAGACATGGTGGACGGGCCACCTATAACCCGGAAAAGGTTCCTTGCGTAAGCAAGGTTCGTAAAATTAGCTTTGCCTTTTCTGTATCTTTTGTCACCATGTCTTCTGCCTCATTTAGCAGCACACTTGCATTTTCCTAGCTTTCCTTGTGCTCAGGTAGTAGCCTAAGCCTGTTGCCTTTCATGTGTCAACTCCAAATGGCTTTGAGTTTCTGAACCACATCCCTGCATTTAACGCTTCTCACTCACTTGTCCTTCCACCTCTTGTTCACACCGTCTTTATTGTTTGAGATTTGTCCACGGCTGCTTCTTCATCCATATAGGCTTCCTGTCACCTTTGCTTGATTTCCTACTTGTTGAGATGGGCCATTCTTGAACTTTGATGAGGTGATTCTTCAATGTCAGATGGCTATGCTGGACCCTTCTTCTCTCCAGGACTGTCTCCCATGGCATTTTTACAAGGAGATTCTTGAACAAGTCTGCTGTCATGAAGTCCTGGATGATAATCCTCTTTTTTGCCTTGTTCCCTCTTCATGGGATTCTCAGTCGTCTTGTGGTCACTTCTGTCAGTGTTGCTCCCTGACTTGACCTTCTTTGTTCATGAGATCTAGTGGAGCAGCTCCCCTTGTCAGCAATTCAATCACTTATATTAGGAAGTTACCCTCAGTGCGCTCTAGAAATCTGGATTGCCGGGGCTCTGCTGTGTTCTCTCTCCAGCAGATGCCAGAATGGACCACAGGTTCCTCAAGTTCCTTGTGAAAACCAGAGCCTGTGGATGTGACGCTTCTTCCAATAGTCAGAGGAAGGCTTCAGGAACTTTTCTTCCTTATTAGATAGTCTGTAACAGATACCCAACAGAATGTAGCTGACACTGGTCTGCCAACTAATCCTTACGCGTAATCTCTCCCCATGCAGGACCACTGCCTCTTGTGGTCTGTCCTTCATTGACCCTCTCCTCACTGTCCGAGGCTGTCCTTCATAAAGAGCATGTAAATTTTTTTCCAAAGCAGAGGAAAAGACTTCTTTGTGAGCTACCCCACGTCTCCATATGCCCAATGTGACTGTGTTCTTCATGCCTGTGCACAGATTTCTAATTTCTTCTGCTTGCACCCTTTGCTGCGTGCATTACTGTGTGGGCGCTTCAGAGAAACATTCTCACACACTGTTTTCCAGAAAGGGTGTGAGAGCTTTCCCCATAATGCTGTCCCATAGGAACATCTTTGTTGCCTATTTTCATGCATATGCTTGCGGTAATTCTACTTCTGCCCTGTTGATTATGGGGTTGATTACTAAGGTTCACAAATTTAGAGGAATAGTGAGTAGGTTTTGATTGCTCATTTCATCATAATCTGTTCATAGGAACTGTAAAAGAAACTGCTTATAATCTTACTGCTGATGGGAAAATCCTTGCAAATAACCTCCAATGTTTCATTTCATAGAGCCTGAATTTTTCCCTGTGCACTCCAGGAAAATACTAATGCATTTCTACAATGACTAAATGGACATTAGAGTATCAGGTTTGATCACTTAGTGCTTTAATCTTTACTACATGCTAAAGCATGTGCAAAATCTTTATTAAAACATGTACATTGAATTTACATGTGTTTAGTTAGAAAATTTCAATTATTCTGGCTTTAGTCTCAAGATATATCAGATGAGTTTGTACCTGCCTAGTGAGAGCTAACCCAAAGTAGATGACAGGCAAGAAACAAAACGTAGAAGCTGGGTCACTTTCAGTATCTAGTGTGGAGTTGTCCTTTAAATTATGCTAATAATACATAAAGAATGAAGATCTTATATTACTATTCCTGATTTCTTACTTCCAAGGAAAACAATTGATTGGAAACTGGCAAGAAATCAATAGGACTCTTGCATGATATTGTAAAGCGTCTATAATCTCTCTATATATATTATAGATTATATATATATATATATAACAAATATAGATATAGATTATATATATTATATATAGATTATATAATATATATTATATATAAGTAATATATATGTAATATATAATACATATTTAGACATAATTCAAAATTTTATTGATGAAAAAATAATCTAGTGAATTGAGTTTTTAATTTCCATATATAGTTTATGAAGAAGTTTGCAAGAGATGCTCTGTGCATGATTGGAAAAGAAAACACAAGGCTAGAAAAACCTACATTTTCCATGTAGAATTAGCTAGTGGGGTTGAGGTTCAGTACAGCAGAAAATATCTGCATTTAAATGTAGGTTCATTTCTACATTTAAATGTAGATTTAAATGTTGATTCTAGATTTCAAACATAGAAATTGAGATGTAATTATCTTAAAGAATGCAAGACAAGGTGCATTTCAATGAAAAGATAAATTTCCAAATGAAAATAAAATGATTTTCTGATCCACAATTTTTTCTAGGTGAAACTTCAAGGAATCGAAGACATATGTATCACCAAGTCTTAATGGCCTAAGGCAAATCTTTCAACATTGGAATTTTGCTTTTTTAAAGGCAAATGAGGATAATAAAATTAAGTTTATATGCCATTATAAACAGTAATGTCTCTATTTGTAAAACTCAGTAATCAAATGTCATGGCAAAGCTTTTAATTTGTTTGCCATTTCTCTTCTAGTTGGAGGCTTTTCTGTCATGGTTTCCTGAAGGTGGCAGCAATACTCAACAGTTGTATGTAGGTTGATTTTTGAACCTGTTGAGATGGAATATTGTATTTGTTTGTTTAAATGTATAGAAGATCGTCAGATAGGACTTTAAAATACTCATTTATCTGAATTAATAAATAAAAAACTGCATAGAAGTAGATACCTATTTATTATTATTTATACCATACTAAAAATGTGATTGCACAGATACTAGTTGTACACACACTATGAGCAGTAACAATGTAGAATATGAAGAAAATAAGTTGACTGGAGGGGAGACATTGTTTGTTCTTACAACTGGTAAAGAAATTATCGGCTAAAGGAATATTCCTAAAGTAAGTACAAAATATTTTGGATTAGTATTTTATTCTTTATTGCAATGAAATTTCTCTACCCCTGCATTTGCTTTAGACTCACTATGCTTTGCATTTTTGTTATTTCTTTTATTATTAAGGCAAGTCAGTTATAGCCACATTAGAAATACCAGCAATTACATTTCCTATCTAGAGAAATCAATTCGCCCTTGTTTTTGCTAGTAGCGGCCTGATTTGGGAGTTACACATCCCAGCCAGAACTGGAGTGGAGAGGCACGGAGGCAGCAGTGGCACCTCTGCAGCCTGGTGTCTGCTATGGCTTCATCTTTCACTTCAGAACTGCTTAATCACAGAATCACGGAATGGTTATGGTTGGAAGGGACCTCTAGAGTCTAGACCAACTCCTTTCCCCAATAGGGACACCTAGAGTACGTGGCACACGGTGACCTCCAGGCGGGTTTGGAAGATCTCCAGAGAAGGAGACTCCACAATCTCCCTGAGCAGCCTCTTCCAGGGCTCTGTCACCCTCACAGGAAAGTTCTTCCTCATATGAAAATGGAATAGGTATGAAAGCTAAGAAAGAATGCCACTGTTTTGAAATGAAAATTCCTATGTAAGAGTTTCCCCACATAAAGGCATCTGAAATAGGAAAGCTGTTGTCTTAAATGTGTGTCCATATTACACTGTGCTTCCTAGACACCTACTCAACAAACTTGGTGTTTTTTTGTTCTGTGTGTACCTAAGGACTCCCATAGGTTAGAGTCACCTGTCCTTTGTCTTCTCCTGCCAAACTACTTTCCATGCTTCCTTTCAGTACGGTACTTCCAGGATCATCCTGAAGCAGAATATTTTTATAATTGCCTGATTTTATCTTCATCTTTTTTACAGTATCTCTGATCAATAGTAACTTGCATCAGATTTTCTGTAAAGCTTAGCATTAATTCCTGCACCTGCCACCCTGTAGTTTAAGAACTTGTTCATCAGCTCTTCTCAGCTGCTGATGTAGGGTTCTGCTGCAGACGCCTGTGGTTAGCCCTCTTCAGATTTCTGTCTATCTAAAAAGTGTCATTGCTATCACTTCTTTTATTAGCCTGTTAATCCAGCTGTATTCTAAAGCTGGTATAAAGGATTTCCTGTAGAATTTTAGTGGAATTATGTTGGGGATGAATTTGATTCATTTGATTCAGTAAGTCTGCAGATGTATTTCTCTGTAACAAATAATAATACAATCTCCAGGAACAAGTAGAATACTTAATGTTTTCATTGACATTTATTCTAGTGCTCTCATAGTAAGACTAGAAGTCTAGAGACATGGTTTTATCAGTTCAGACTCATTTTGACAAGACAAGGTACTTCTCAGAAACTATTACCGAGTTTGTAATGTATACATTATCCCAAACTAAACCATTGTCCCAGAAGGTTATTGGCAAGGAAATAAAATATTAGCTAAATTTTACTTTATTTTAGCACTCTGAGAAAAAGCAATTTTCATGGAAACTAGGTGGATTTCAGAAAAAATAACTAATATATCTACAGAGCAGGTATGAGAGAGATTAGTAGTGCTTTCTGCTAGTGATGTAGGACACAAAAGAGTGCAAATGTACATTCAGGTAGACAGATTTTGTCTCCTTCCAGGTAGGACACTGAATGTTATGCCCTGTGTGCATAAAATTTCTTGTTTTATTCTTTCTCTACAAACTAAGAAAATTAGATAGCTTCCAAATATTATCTACATATTCTCTTTGCTGCTTCTTTATGCCAGAAAATTCATCTCTTCAGCCAAATTAAAGGATCAACCTCCTCCATCTAGGAAAATTATTTGCACAAAACCGATTTGGGGTAACTACCTCTTCGGTCAGAAGTTTATGTGAAGAGATGGGAATCTGTTGATTCAGAAGATAATATTTTTCCCAAGCTTGTGAGTCTTTGTTTACTGCACTAGACTTGCAGGTTACAAATCAGCACCAACTGAAGAAAAAGAAAGCTTTGATTCTGGAATGGGAAAGACCAGTTAGTGGTGAGAGTCAAGAGCTTCATAACCTGTCTTTATATTCAAAGGACATGCAAGCACATTTTGATTTGATAAGGATGAATCTAATCTTCAGTTCTTTCATATAATGAGAATCTCATCTGTGAAATGGGGTTTATGAATTTATGACCTGATTGAAGGCTGATTAATCTCCTTGGAATTCTTGGATGAGAGCTACGGTAGCAACACAAAGTGTGCTCACAATGTGTGTCCCCTTTCAGGATGCAGTTTCAGCTCAGCACAGTTTCCTGGATTACTACCAAAAAATAAATAGATCCCTTAAAAGAAGAATCCATGTGGATATAAACTATGAGCTCGTGTATGTTGATTAACTTGATTCGTGCTGATAGATCTATGGCAGTTTTCACCAGTGGAAAATCCACTCTCACTTTTAAGGAGGATGCACTTACTGCTGAGTAGCTCCTGGCAAAGTTCTTGAAAAGCTTTAAAAAGCATTCCTGTTTAGTTTTCAGCATAATTTCACTACCTTCTTTGATGTTTTATAGTGTTTATAGCACTAAATAATTGTAATGCTATTGTGGTTCATATGCTTTATTTTACTGTTTATGCACCATATGGTATTCATGTATATTATATTGTATATAACTCAGGACAATAAATATTACATTGCAAAATCAGAGTTGCTGCATTTTTTTATTACAGGTAGGTTGCCTACTGTGATGAAAATAATATAAAAATTTAGGCAAATTATTATTCCCTTTCGTCCTATTTCTTATTCAAGAAATAACCTATTGTAAATTAGGTGCAATTTCCAAAGAATTTTATACAAACATAGATCTTGTTATAAAGTAGGAAATAAGATCTTCTAGAATTTTATGGCTTTCACATCTGATTTTTAAAATCAGCTTTTCTTTGTAATGCTCTGCCTCAGAGGCTGCTTGGAGATCAGTGTTTCGGGTTGTTGCACATTCTCAGTTGTTTTTGAAGGTAATGATTTTGCAGAACTGAATCATTTTTTTTCCTTTTATTTACTCACATATAATATTAGTATGATTTAACTAGAACATTCCAATTCCCATCTCACAGGGATTCAAGTACCTGGCCTGCATTTACTTAAGTGAGTTGTCCTCTGCATATGATTGTAATTGTTTGCAATATTGGACCAGGAAAAAAAAAATGTGCTTCAAGGCTCTCCTTTTATGCACCTCATTCCAAAATAGGACCTGATATGAATAAAAAAAGGAACCATGAAATTGCATTTCTTAGTGTATGGGAAGTTCAGTGACCCAAGGCCCTAAGCTCATTGCTGTTTGCTCATTTGTCTTTCCCTAAAATGCTGAGCAAACAAGCTGCAGGTAGCAAATCTCTCCTGAGGGAGAGAATGAAGATTGCTTGAATAAACTTGGCAAAGCTCCTGGTATTCTTCCAGAGTTACCTTAGCTCTGTATGACACTGGCAGTAGAAGATCTACATGTTGTGCATCCTGCAGTTTCAGGGACAAGTTGCCTTCTCCCAGCAGTATATCCCAATCAGTAGTCTTTAATATAAGCATGACAGGGAGGGGAAGGAAGTTGTCCAACCCAGAGCTATTCTGTGGAGTAGAATATAAATAGCCTGGAGCTGAAGAGATCATTTGTTTGAATATCTCAAATTGACAGGACAATATACTGCATGAATGTAATGAAATTTATTTCGTGAGCTCATTATGTAGAAAGCAAACAAGGGTAAATCCCTTTTCAATAGACTAGCCTAAACTCTTAATTCTGTAATTCACTACTTCATTAATTCACTAATTCGTGCCCTTAAGGATAAAATAGTTCCCCAGCTGGTGTCAAGACTGTTCATCCTTCCTCCTCTGTCACAATACAAGTGTCCCTTGAACTCTACCTAGAAACATGAGAGCCTCAGCAGTCCAGCTGAGTTTCCACTTCACAGCCTGTTCAGGAGAGCTGTAATTGCACCTTCCAGCTCAGGTATTTGGTTTATGGTCATTATGGTCTATGGTCATTTCAGTAAGGGGGCAACATCTTGCGTAATTCTGAAGAGTTTTGGTCTTACAATAAACTAAAACGTGGTTACTGGTTGCTGCTTGTAGTGGTTATTACAAGGATAGCAGACCTTGCTCTCATTGTCCTTGAGTATTTTGTGTGTGTATCGCTCTTGCTTAATGCTGCTAATCACAGCATACACCAGGCCCTAGCATGAGCACGTGTGATTTGCCTTAGTGCAAATTAAGTGAACAGCCACAGGAACTTGATTTTGTAGCATAGAAAGGCTAAGTAGTGATGGGAGAATGTCAATTTTTTTTTGTCTTTGCTCCTAAATCCAGTGACTATTTAATGTAAAATGCATAACAATAACACTAGAGAGTCAATTCCATTGCTTTACTCTTAGTGGAATGTCCTAGTGACCCTGCAAAGTGAAGCTCCCCCTTGTTGATTTTCCCTTCCTCCTTACAAGAAACTATAATAGGGATAGGATGGTAAGGATATATCTTCATATAAGCACGGTGCTGTTTTTCAAGTTGCCACTTATTTTGCATAAATGAAAGGCTTCTCATCAGACAGATGTTGTAGCAAATTACCACGCACATGGTGTACAGAAAGGAGTGAAAAGCAAACTCGATCAAATGTGTAAGAAAATGCTGAGATGTGCTGTATTTTAGAATTTTTATCTGAAAAAGAGGCTGCATGATGGAAAATTTCAATCAGCCTTTTACATCATCTGTCTGTCAAAGATGATTTGTGTGTTATTTAAAAAGTTAGCAGAACTTGTCATCTCCTAACACTACATTGCTTGTATCAGAGCACCAAAGCTCTGTTCATAATACATTATGCAAATTCACTTGTCCTGGATAATTTTTCTGATGTCAGCAATGGTGGCTCTGTCTTGACACTCATGATTTAACAGCAACACAAGACAAATTGAACTACTTCACCTAAATTCACTTTTTCTCTGGATTTATGCTAGTATAACTCAACTCTCAGAGAGAAATCCTATCCATCTACCTTGGTGTTAGAGACATAATCATACTTGGGACTTAAAAAGGTAGCATGGGGCGGGTTGCATGGAAGAAGGGCCAGCAGAGGCACTCTGCAGTCGTCACTGTGCAGCCTGCTGCAATTGCCACCCCCACAGAATTTTAAACAGAGCAACTGCAGCAGCTCATTGGGAAGAAGCGAAGCTATTCAAGTGCTGATTATTCCAGAACAGCTTGGTCAAATTCATTAATAATCAGGTGTGAAATTAATGTACACCGTCTGTTTTCCCCTAGTACTTTCCCCATGTTGCTAATTTGCTTCAGCATAACCAAAGTATACAACAGATTAAAAAAGAGAAAAGGGAGAGGCATGTAAGAATGAGCTAAGCCTCTCCTCAGGTAAACTTGCTGTATTTACTGGCCTTTTTAGTATTGTATGAAACTTTGTCTTAGTTCTTTAAAGCATCTACGTCTTTAAAGCATCACTGATGCTTTAATATTGTTATTATCCCTTTAAGCAGGATTTGATTTGATCCTAAGTGTTTTGCCTACACGTTACAGCACCGCATGATTCCCCTGTGGCTTATTCTGTGTGTTTGCATTTAAAGTGCATTGCTTGCAGGTTTTTGTACAGGATGTGCTAAGAGCAAA
This sequence comes from Nothura maculosa, assembly GCA_032353885.1. Classification (NCBI taxonomy): domain Eukaryota; kingdom Metazoa; phylum Chordata; class Aves; order Tinamiformes; family Tinamidae; genus Nothura; species Nothura maculosa. Next base: position 3,783,033 of record JAUBOD010000233.1, on the reverse strand, counting down.
TAGTGTGAGCTGATGCTAGGGCATTATACTGCATATAATGTAAAAATGTGCTGCTGGAGGGATTTTACATTTTTTCTGCATATTAGGCAGATGTTTTTCCTCGGGGAGTTTCTTGTGAATTCTTGCTGTGAGCAATCCATAAATGAAGTTGACTGTAACTGACATCCTCAATATGGGCAAACAGATACTTAATTATAGACCACACCAAAAAGCAGTATAGATGTTGCAGGGACTTTTGTCAAATAATAGTTTTGACCGTTACCTGTCATTCAGGATGTGTAAGGACATCCTGGAAGTCTGGAGCAACACAAACTAGAGTTTGAATCTCTGTTCCTCTTTAAAGGTGAGCACAAGGACTTTTCGCTGTTACTCACTGTTTAATATGTGTGAGGCTAAAGCCACGCTCAGTTTTTATCTCACTCCATTGACTCGGACTGATAGTTTATTTTTCCATAGTCTTACTGACCCTTTGGATCTTTCAGGGCTACTAGGCAGAGATGAAGATAGGCTTAGCACAACAGCACTGGTCTAAATGTGGAAACTGCATGAAAATCCATAGAAACCAGCCTCAATTTTTTTTTAAAAAAAACAGTTATTTCAACAATATTATATGGCATATAGAAGATTCTATGTAGGACAAAAGAAAATAAGAAATATTTTTTGTAAGCAGAGAGATATCCCCAAACCCTTTCCTCATCTTATTTTTTTCCTAAATATATTCAGTCTGGTAGAGACACTTACTTAACAGAGCTACATATATTTCTTTTCTGCTCATTTTCATTTTATATGATTCACAAATTTCACTTTGTTCCAGTCTTTTGCTTAAAGTAAAATAGGTAAAGAGTGGGTTTTTTTTTCCTACAGAATGCTAGCAGATTCTGTAAGTGTGCTTTCTATGCAACACGAGAAAAGCTTTAATTTTGGTTAGCTAGCAACATCAAAATGGAAGAAAATGACTTTTGACATAGTATGCTTGTCTTTGAAATAGCTCATTTATAGTATAAATAATTATCCAATCTCTTCTTATTGCACAAACTAAGTAAATAATCTGAATAAAATCAACTTGCATGTTAGCAGAGGGACCTTTGTGGTCCCTAAACTTGTTTATTTTATTGATGTACTAAAAGGTAGCACTTTCTTTACTTTGGATGCTATTTAACATCAAAAGATCCAGGAAGAATCTGAAAGGCAAATGCTTAGACTACTTGTAAACTGTAGTAAGTATCAATGATGAGTAATAACAATATATTCCAACATTTACAAAGGGAATATTTGCATATAAATCCAAAGTACCATTTATGTAAAGATTTTTAAAAGGCTGATTCATCAAAAATAAGTTACAAAAGAGTTTAAATAGAAACCAAATGTTATGGCTGGTTTTAAGTGGCTTGATTATACTTTTAAATGTTTGGTCCTATGTTTCCATTTATCCCATTTGAATAAATATTATTACAGAAGTAGCTGGCAGTGGGAGACAAGCAAAATTTTCCACTGAAGTCACTACTGGCCAAATGCAGTGTGGTCCTTGATGAGGGACAGTCCCCTTGGCAGTGGTTACACAGCTTACTGGCCTGTGACTGGCCTTGCAGCCTCCCAGAACACAAATTTTGGGCTGCTTTTGTGCAATTGAAGGGAGATGCTGCCTAACTCTTAGGAAAAATTGCTATTAGCACAAACTGTATCTCATAAATGGAGTTGTCAATACATTCTGTTTAGCAAATAACACATTAGCTGAGAACATAACTATTTTGCATTAACATTTTTCCATAAGGATATACCTAAGCCTGGTATAGATGGATATTTTCAAAGATATATAAGGCTTCCTTCTGCAGAAGGAAACTTTGAAATGTTTGTCACAGTTCCAAATAATCACAGTCTTAACTTATTCCTTGATGTAATAAAATCAATTTATTTACAATAACATTGTAAATTAATGTTAATAACATTAATATGTTATTTGTAGTTATGCCAGGTCCCTTGGTTATCCTTCAGTTAAATTGTAGTGTAGATTCATACTAGCTCCATGAGTTGGAGAATCTCCAATATCACTTTAGCTGTGTATTATGTCCTTATGTGACTACATTTTATTATTGTTATGGACATGAACACATATTTGATGTGCATGTTCTATTTTTTTGCAGCTGTTCTCAAAACCTTTCTCAGAGCAGCCACTCTTCTCTACACACAGCAATGTAGCCCTATATTAGAGCCATTTATCTCATGTCATATTTGATCATCTTTTCTGACTATGCACCTTTATTTGCAAAGTCTTCTTAAGCAGAAACCTTCTCTTCCATGTTAAGCTATATATATCTTCAGATATAATTATGCTGTGCATAATTAATAAATAAAGCAATATTTTATGTTTTCATCAAGCTCTAACAAAACTGTCTTAGCTGTTTACTTTCTGCTGGATAAGTTGCTTGGCAGAGAGATGGCAGATATGTTTTCTCTCATTAGTAGGTAGCTAAGTAGATAAATACAACTGTGAAGAAATTTAACATACCTGTATAATAATAACTCTAACCCACAGAAAGGGAAGAAGAAAAGGAAGTTTTTCTTGCACTTCAGGTTGGTAGTGAGTGTTGAGGCCCCTAAACCTGCCATTCTGAGGTGGGACCGTGTAGAAGATTATGCCACTGAGCATGTGTCAAAAAGAGGGAGTGGGTTGTCATCCTTCATCATTTAGACTTCTCACAGTAGATTTCCACTGAACGCACACAATTTTCCATTAATTACTTATTCTTGATGTTCTGGTTCTGTAACTCGGAGATTAAGCAGTGTTCTAATATGCTTGCAAAGTCTCTAGCCGATGAAATGCAGGCAGGTATAACACAGCTGATCTCTGCTGTGCGTGGTCCTTTTAAATCAGTGCTGAAAAGCTACCTTGCATGCAGTGCTTCATTCTTTTTCCTTTATTTTTTTTTCTGCCTTTCCTTTATAAACTTGCTTAGTCCTTACAACATTTCTTAGGAAAAGCCAAGCCATGAACTCTGTTCAACTGATATAAACACAAGTCTTGCTGTGTTGGGAACAATAGCCTCTAAGGAGAGGCAACTGAAAATTCTTAAACTCCTTTCCCTTAATAACATCCCAAGCTGCTTTTAAAGAGGCTGATGGGGCAAAAAGCCAGGAGCATATTTCTTTTTGACATCCTGTGTTAGCTGCTTTCAGTGCTTAAGTGAGGAAAAAAAGAACCAAAAGTCATTATCTACTGTAAAAGATCAAACATGAGAATGTGTCAGTCTTTTTTCCTCATTTATCTTGTCATACACATTTAGAGAACATCCCTGTTTGTATGTAGTTCAGAAAGTTATGGATTCTTAACAATCTTAAAACTTGCAGCATTATACTATGTATTACTGTACAATATATTGTTTTTATATGTCTATAATTTGCATCATTACTTTTATGGGAATTGGCCTGTTTATTTCTCACAAAACAAAGGAGAGGTAGAAGATCATTAAGAAAAAATATTTTTTTTATCCCTGTTATCTCTGTTTTCCTTGAATTTGTAATATGTACCTAGTGAAAAGGAAACAGAGAGAGATTCATATGGTAAGTGGCGGATCTTAAATCTACGCAGCTCTAACTGGAACTCTGTGGAAGTGCTGCCCCTGGGTTTTTATTCCCCTCTGCTGGGCAGTTCTCTCCCATCTCATCATTCCTACTTCTTGGCTTGGCCTCCTCCAACCCCTTTGCCTTCCCTCAGCCCTACCAATGTGGCCCCAGGAGCCACACAGGGCCCAGCATGTGTCACTTTAGATGTACTTCAGGGAAGAAAACACAGTGGTAGTTTTGCTTCTTTGCAAGGCCTACCTCAAGTCCTCCTTTCTTAATGTTCTTCTCCCCTGGGTAGGTAGAGAGAGGTTGGTTCTTGCCCTCTGGGGTAAATTTTAGGTGCTCACCAGAGTTTCACCTGATTGTAAGGAAAGGCCGAAACCTACTTAGGTCAGGAGAGAGACTCCTGGTAATTTTAGAGAAGTCTGGGTAGCATCTCTCAGACCACAGAGCTAGCTGCATTAATCAGAATTTCTTTCTGTACACTGTAGTAACCACATCCTAAGCAATGTGAAAGCTTACCAGAATCCCCAGAGCATGTGTATACTATTAAAGTTAGTTGCAGCTAGAGCTACAATGAGGACTTCTTATTCAGTCTGTCATGTTGAGAAATTTTAAATCCAATTACCTCTTCAGTAATGGCAATATTTAGAAATGTTGCTATGTTTTCACACACAAAATATTTTTAATGAAGATAATGACCAACACATTTATACATCTATACCTCCAAAAAAGAGCAATTTTACAGAGATGCTTTATATACTAAATGTTCCTTATGCAGCTTTCTGTAGTTATTCCTCTAGAAAATCTCATTCTCAACTTTTTTTTCCTGATACTTACTCTAGTCTTTCTAGCATTACTTTTTATGCATCTCTTTCAGATTAACATATATGAAATATTTAAAATATTTGAGGCTATAAGGTAATTCTAAATCTATTGAAATTTAAATATTTGATCAATAAATTGATGTAATGATGTGAACATCTGTGGGATGGCCATAAATATCTGTGAGTTAATAAACTATTGAAGAAAGAACTTTGCAAATTTTGGAGCTCCTAATTTTCTTCCTTGCATGTATCTCCTAACTTTGCACATCTAGGTATTCATGAGCTGTTGGTTTAATTTTTAGGAAAAAAAAAGGCTCTTTTCTATGTGAATGTGTTTGGCAATTACTTTTCATCTTAAAATATAATTTTGCTATTTTCCAGGCTTTAAGACTAATTCTCCTGGGACTTTTATTTCATTTTAATAACCATAGTCTTATATGTTTTAAAATTCTTGGGCATGTGATATGCTGGGTCTGTTCTTTAAAGTTATGTTAGATGAATAATGTATAAAGTACATGCAAACTGATCCACACATGAGGATTTGTTGGCTGGTATTTATAATCTTTTTCTTATTTCATTATTATTCTTTGACTGTATTTTTTTTCTTTTTGTATATCTCCACCAACTGATATGTTAGAAATAATTTGATTTAGAAAAAAAATCTAGTATCATCTTTCAGAAGAAAAAAAGGCATCTGCAACAATGATAATTTTGTAATTTTAGATAGCCAGAAGACACAGTCAAGGAATCATAATGTGATTCATATAAGCAGTTTGTCCAGTGCTTGCTGTGAATTGAAGCCAGGAGAGAAGACAAAACTTTCCATGTCAGATCCAAGTCTTCAAAAAATTTGTCATATCTGGTTCATGATATCCGGGATTCATGACATTCATGAGTCCAGGAGAACAGGAAGCAAATGAACCTAAGAAGATTATCAGACATTCAGGCAACAAAATGCCCCATCTGCTTCTCAATTTCAGGCTTGGAGAAGTTTCCTGTAGGTCTTAAATACACACAAAAAATTGTCTTGCCTTAAGACATACTCAAACCTGTGTCAGTGGAAGTTGAGAAATGACCATGAAAAACCTCTGCGATTGTTATCATAAAACAACTAAGAAAGCATTTATATTTCTCTGGAAATTAACATGATCTCCTCTCTTTCCTTTGTCTCATGAGGAGAAGCCAATGACATGATGTTTCTTTCGGAGGGTGCTGTATGTCAGTAACAAGTTTGTTCATTTGGATGTTTCTTAAGCAAGAGTGCATTTCTAAATGCTGGCAAACATTATTAACATAGCTTAGATCAGATTCGCAATTCTTCATTTCTAAGAAAGAAGGTCACTTCAGAAATTCCTTCAAGAAAATGAGTGTTAGAGAGCAATTTAACATTATTAATTATTATTATTTATTCATTTATTCATTTGTTAGTCCATCTCAATATGATGTTAGTCCTGCTCAATATGTTTTCAATCATAACTTTGTTTTGGGATAAGGACCAGTGTTTGAAGAAAGGGTCTCTAATAAATACAAAACTTTAAAAGTGGATAAAACTCCATTATTGTCTCCTCGGACTATAAGCGTCCTTCCTTGGATGAAATTGTGGGATGGTCTGCAGCAGTTTAATGAGAGAGAGAGAGAAACAGACACCAGTGAACAATACAAAGATGATAAAAACTGTTTCAAGGCCAGAAAAGGCAGAAGATATGGAAAAGCTAAGCATTCTAAATGATCAAATCAGGTAGTTTATCTATGAGTAAAAGTAAAAGGATATGCAGGAATTTTTGTCTGTGTTTTTATTCAAAGAAAACTTCTTGAAAAATATTGAATATGTTGCATGGAAAAAGATGAAGGAATAAAGGTTTGAATTGAATAGAAAATAAACCTTCTCTGTCTACATTTAAAACAAATATTTTCTGCTGATTTGACCTGGTGCCCCAGAGATTATCATGGTTCCTAGGAACACTGATAATAAATAAAATGAGAAATAAAATGTTTAATAACATCACCTTTTACAATTTTGTCCATTTTGTTTCAAAAGTAGTTGGGCAAATGTGCCTTTGGAGACCAAGCATTGAATTTGATTCAATAAAATTTTTCTAAGCATTGAATTTGACCTGTTGGCTCATTTATGAATTCCATGTTTATTTCTGTTGGAATCCAAGCCACATGAAGTCTGCTCTTCAATGAGTACAGCAGTGAATATCCCTTGCTAGCCAAATGTTAAGCTGTCAAATTTTAATGTCTAATAGAACTCTTGAAATAAAAAGTTAAAGAGTTCAGTTCCTTAGCAATTATATTCTCATTTCTATTGGGCAATGGCACAGTTAAAGTAGCCTTCAGAAACATATTTAAGAATGAAAATTATTTCACTTTTACTTCCTATATAAATACTTAATATTCCTAACTCTAGAGTATTAGGGTTCAACTCCTCTTATCAGTAGGAGAAAACCTAGTTAAGTGGGGATTATATATCTTGTTTTTTTAATACTTTATTAGAATTCTTTCAGCTATTTTTTCTTAGATATTTTCATTTTATATTATTTGCAGGAGGATTTTGAGAGGAAGGAGTGGTTATCTCTCTTGCTCTCTTTTTCTTTTTTAAATTTTTTCCCCCTGTTAAATTCCATCTTGCTTCTCCTAAGGTATAAATGTTTCAAATTGCCGTTTCCATTCTTTCACCCATGAACCATAGGAAAAATTATGATAGCAATCCAAATATTCAGAAACCACGAAGCTCCTTAGCTTGGCTGACTCAGAAACCAAAGCAGAAAAATTTTTTCATTGTAATGCAATCCATGTGTCTTGCCAAAGTATACTATATAGCAGTGGACGAAGTTTTACCTCCAGGAAAGCCTCAAAAACCCTCTATTCCTCTGCAATATGATATACAGTGAGAAGAAAATCCAGCTTCCTCTTATCTATTTCCAGGCCCCTCTATAGGTAAAAGAGATAGTTACTATCCCCATTTTTATCATATAGAGCTATATGTGCAGGCAAAAAAGAAAGTTATGGCAGAATTAGTTTGGGCTATGACACCAAATCTAGGGGTAAAACTTAGCAGCTCAGTATCTGCTCTCTTTTGCTGCTGCTAGGACCCTCAGGCATTCTCAAGGCCTGCATTGCTCTAGGTGTTGTCTGAACATAAAACAGAAAGACGGTTCCTGTCATAGTGTGCAATCAGAGCATAAAAATAATAGTTGCAAGCAAGAAGACAGATACTGAAAAAAAGATTCTCAGATTTGAAAAAAAGAAGAACCCTTGAAATCTGGAAATGTCATATTAATGTTGCCTGTAAAACCATCTTCCAGACATCTCAGCAGGCATTCTTGTATAGTAAGACTGGTTGTATACCCCAAACATAGGTTTAATACAGAAATGGATGCATGAGCGGTTGTAAGCATAGTATTTCCCAACTTTTTCATGTTCAATATTCCAAATCATAGATCAAATTGTTTTAATATAAATAGTTAAGAGCACACATAAATATATTTGTAGAACTCTAATAATAAATGGAACTAAATGCATTATTTTGATAATCATTTCAAGTGACTGAATTATCACAGAATCACATAATGGTTAAGGTTGGAAGGGACCTTCAGATATCACCTAGTCCAACCCCGATGCACACGCAGAGTCACCTAGAGCACAGGGCTATGTCCAAGCGAGTTTGGAAGATCTGCAGAGAAGGAGACTCCACAAACTCTTTGGAGGCCAGTGCATCCTGGCTGATATCAGGAACAGTGTAGCCAGCAGGATTAGGGAAGGCATCGTCCCCCTGGCACTGGGGACACTGGAGAGGCCGCACCTCAAAACCTGAGTCCTGTTTTGGGCCCCTCACTACAAGAAGGACATGGAGGTGTGTCCAAATGAGGGCAACGAAGCTGGTGCAGGGGCTAGAGACCAGAGCTTGTGAGGAGCGGCTGATGGAGCTTGGTTATTTAGTCTGCAGGAGACTCAGGGCTGACCTTATCGCGCTCTACAATTACCTGAAAGGAGGTAGCAGTGATGTGGGGAAGGAAGGGAGATCAATCTCTTCTCCAGAATGACTACAGCTAGGACAAGAGGGAATGGCCCCAAGCTGGGCCAGGGGAGGTTCAGGTTATACATTAGCACAGATTTCTATGTGGAAGGAATGATGAAGCATTGGAACCAGCTGCCCAGGGAAGTGGTGGAGTCACTGTTGCTGGTAGTTTTACGAAGATGTGTAGATAAAGCGCTTAGGCACATGGTTTAGCAGGATTGTGTTGAAGGGATTACGGTTGGAATTGATGATCTTGAACATCTTTTCCAACCATTATGACTTGATAATTCAGTGTAGACACTGTTGCCAGAGGTGGCCCTGGCACAGCATCCACAACACTGCCAGAGCCCAATGACATCACGGCCAGGACAGGATAAAAGGCAGAGCTCGCTGCTTTCCCTCGCTGTCTTGGCAGGCCCGGCACAGACCCAGGACCAGGTGTAGTGGGGAGAGGTGGATGGGATTGGAGCAGGTAGGGAGGAGAGGGGCAACTCATGCCTCTGGAATTTCCTCCAAGGGAACCCAGTGCTGGCCCCGGCCATGTGGGAGCCCCAGCCAGCTGCTTGCAATGGAGCTACTCCCAGCACAAGCCAATCCAATGCAATGGATCTCCACAGTAGGTCTTGAGTGCATGCAAGGTAAGAGCTTTCTGAGTACCAAGAAGAGGAGCATCATCATCAAACTCCTTAGGAAGAGAGATGTCGCCCACGCTGGAAGTCAGATTGCTGCCTGGGAGAAATCCCAGGAAGCTTCCTGTGAAGAGAATGGCCTCATGGACAATGTCACCTCGCTCTGGGGCCTGCATGGGATGGATGAATCTGGAATCTCCTGACAACAGTGAATTTGTGGAGAGGAAAAGCGGAGCTCCAGGAATGTTGGAGTGACTGTGGAGTGGGAGCTTCCTGACACAGAGAAGGAGTAATTGTATTGCCAGCCTTGGAGGAGTTGGCTCTACAGCTTGGAATGGGAGCTACCTCCCAGCAGCGTAAGGCAGGGGGGAGGGGGTGTCCATGTAGGCGAAGCCCCAGGGCCTACTTGGCATGGAGGCTTCCGTGGGAAGGGGGAGCCACTTGGGAGGGGCTCTAGATGCTCCTCGCGGCTGCGTTTCCGCAGAGCCATGAGCAGCCCAAGTCCCTGGATCCAGAGCTTGGCCAGGTGTGTGATACGCTCGGAAGGCCAGAGGGCCAGCAGTGCTGGTGTAGGTTGGCGGGGGGAAGCCTCCAGCTGTGGCCAGGAGATTGGCCAAGCTCGAATGCTCAGGGAGCAGCCGATCACCAGCTTTGGGGTCAGGAAGGAATTTTCCCCTGGCACAGATTGGCCCTGGTGCCCAGGGGTTTTTCGCCTTCCTCTGCAGCATCGAGCACAGCTCATTCCCAGGCTCCTTGGGGCCCTTTCAGGCCACAAAGCAAGTGCCTGTTGCAGCGCTGCGACACCAGCACTGTCCTGCAGCTCTGTGTCAGCCAGCCCTTGGCCAGCTCCCAGCGGAGCCCTGCCACTCCCAGGGATTAGAAACCCTCTCTGGGAGTGGTCTGGCTTCCGCAAAACAAGGAGTATCCGCTAAGGCTCCAGGCTGGATGTTCCATGAGGGAGCAGCTGCCACTTGTGAGCTGCCCCTGCATGCAGTAAAAATGCAATGCTGGAAACTTGTTCTGTGTGTGCTCTTTGTGTCCCATAATAAGAGGCTGCAGCGCGAGCGCTTTGTCCTGCAGCTGCGCTGGCAGGACATGCAGGTCCATATTGCCCATAGGGCCTGCGGGGCTGGAAGGGTGGTCCTGCTTCCAGGGCTACTGCGGGTGGGTGCCCCTGAGCTGCACAAGCCCACAGCGTGTTCCCTCAGGGTCTGCTGGACAAGGAGCCAAGCAATCGGTGCAGAGCGACATGTCCCTCAGCTGCCTGGTGTCTCCGCGCGCCCATCTCCAGCAGAGCAGCTCTGCTCCTCCTCCTGGTGCTCCGGGATGTGTCTCCCCTGTCCCTCCCACTGCTGCCCAGCACGGTGCCCAAGCTAGTCCCACAGCAGGCTGAGATACACAGGTGCCTGCCATGCCTGTGAGCAGCAGAGTCTCCACAGGCCTTCCAGGAAAGGCCAGGATCCCCTGCCCTGTCCTGCTCAGGAAAGGGTTGAGAAAAACAGAGGAGAAAACCCATAAGCAGCTCTGCTCCTTCCTGCGCATCTGCATTTCCCCCTTCCTGATGCAGAACCAAAATATCTCCCAGCAGCCTCTGGGGACGACTCAGAGATCACACGGGTCTTTATTATCCCAGAGCAAAGGGGCTGTGCAAGGGTCGGGTTGGCAAGAGGCAGAAGAAGGTGCTAGTAGCTCGGGCATGTGCATGAGGAAGTGGGAGAGCTGTGGAGGCTGCAGAGCAGGCCCTCAGAGGAGAGAGCAGGAGGCCGCTCCTCGCTGACTATGTGATTTGATTTTTTTTTTTTTTTGAGATTTGTAATGAAATGCTAGGTCTGTGGCTAGTCCTGAACTGCACAGGAGATGTCACACCCCACAAGACTTAACTGCTTTTTCCTCATACAGTCTTTGGTGGTGATCCTTGAAGTGTTTTTCTGGTATATTCTTGGCAATGGCTGCATTCTGAAATGGAAATGTTTAGAAATGATGCTAATTCTTTCATTGGAAAGGCTTTTCTTACCATGTAAATAACTCTTAAGTACTCACCAGAGATATCAGACATCACAGAAATCTATTAAGAGCAAGTAATATGTGTTACCTCATCTGAAAATTTAATCTACTCTAGGCTCTGAACGGTTTTTGAAAAGAGGCTTTGATTTTTTTAAGAGAATATAAAAAATAAAATTGAAATAAAGATAAACCTGTTTACCAAAAATGTTAAATGCCAGTATTACTTATTAATAAATTCATTTCCCAGAATGTGCACTGAGTCAGAAAAATTCATTGTGAAATCAGCTGAAGACAAGAAGCCAAATCCCGCACTGAAAGGCATGCACGCAGCTATCATTGACTGGGAAGAGAATTGGCTCAGAGAGTGGAAATGAGTAAAGCTTTGCCAAGTGAACAAAAACCACCCATATTTCAGAAACTACATCACAGGCACACTGTGCCTGTGGTCTGATGGTCTGCTAAAGTGAGGGAGAACAAGGAAGCATGAAAGCGGCAAGACACAGATGTGTCTGCAAGGCAATGAGCAATGAGAGAGTTGTAGCGTAGAGCCAGGTTGCCTCACTGTCTGCAAGTGGAAAGTTGAAACTGAACTGAAAAAGTTGGCTGTGCAGGCAGTGCACAAGCTGTGTGTAGTAGTTGGGAAAATATGAAGAACATTGAAATCAACAATCGAAACAACGAAAATCAAAATTTGTCCAGATGATTGGGAGAAGGCAGTAAATATAAACAGTGGCTGTTTAGCTAATGTCTTTTTGATTGAGACTTTGGTAGGACAGTGGAGAACCTTCAAAGAAATTCTTAAGAGAATTGTATTCTTAAGAGAACTGTATTCCTACAGCTCATTTTCCTAGGCTTTGAAATCTTTTTCATAGCCTAGGAAATCTTATTTTTAGTGAGGCCAGATAATAATAAATCCTTATTTTCTCAGTTATCCTGAGCAGGTGCAAAGCTGCAGATAACACTGATCATGTCTAGTGGGGCTGGCATGATAGTGCTGCAGTGGTAGCTGAGCTCTGTTTTGGCACTCGTGACAGTTCCATACAGGCTGCTTGCCTTAATTTTTTTTTTTCTTTTTTCTTTTTTGGTGGGAAAAAAATACAATGAGTTGACATTGTGAGGCTCTCTCAGCTGCTAAACTTAGTTCAAAGGAAAAAAAAAAAGATTATCTACAGAAATTAAGCTATATGCTATTTAAATCCTAAATGTCTTCCTTTCTGAAGACAAGGTGCAGGCATGGGTAATCTGATCCCTGGGCATCAGCCACAGGATTCCTGCTGAATCAACAGGGCTCAGGGATTTTTCTCTTGGTAATGCCTAATTAGATGCACAAGGTATAGCTAACCTTGTACAGCCTTCCATGCTCATACCGAGGCATGGGGCTATGCCTTACTTGTATTAGAGATAAAACTTACACCAATACCTCTCTATGAAATTTTCAGCTTGAAGCTGAACTGGTATGAAGAAAAGAAAAACGTGTCCATTGAAGAAAGCAAGAAGGCAGCTGCATAGATAAACTTCCACCAGATCAGAGAAAAAGACTGAAAGCATGAACTGACCACAAAGGTCCTGCTTCTCCCAGCAGCGATAATTCTACTCCAGTGCCATATTCTGATTTTGTGGCTTTAGCAACTGAGTATATTAAGCACTGACTGTAAAGTGTCATACCAAAATAAGCTTTCTACATTTGCTATGTCTTTATAATGGATTTTGTAAATAGTCTTGATGTTTTTGCTTCTCTCTGCAGAGGCTGCTTTTCTGTCTCATAGCAGAACTTTCATTGTAATGATATAAAAGGAAGGGAAGTACGAAAAGGCTTTGTGTTTGCTTTTAAAAACCACTAGAGTATTACAAATTTGTTAAGTATAATAAAACAAATTGAAAGAAAATATTTTTTCTCTGTTAATTTGGAAAAAAAAACAACAACACAAAACTATACAGACACTACATTACCGTTTGACCTTCTCCAGCACAGCTTCTTGATGGTCTTTTCCACACTGACCTCATTTTGCATGTTACTTGCAGCTAAGATTTTCCATGAATTCTGTGCTTCCTGAATTTTTCAGTGCAGTTGTATCCCTTTGAGAGCAGATAGCCTTCGCTGCCACCAACAAAGTCCTTGGATGAAAGAGAAAACAAAAAATGAATCATATATACTCGCTGATGTCCCAATACATTTTAATGATAAGACTGATGTGAATAAAGTTCAGTCTATGGCCTGAACGACTGAGAATGGTGATATTCAAGATAGTGGATGGACCAAGAGCCGGACTTCTGTTGAAATGGAGATATTCCTGACATGCTCATTTTGCAGTGGCTCATGGAGGAAACTAGTGGCATAAAATAAAACCTCAGCTGACCTAGGTTACTCAAAGTAGTAGAGGTGGCCTTTTAAATGTAAAAAATTACAGAGTGATTCTCTTGCTCACTTTGATGTATTATATATGACTTGAAAGGCTCAGTGAGAGCCTATACGGGACCATGTTCTACTCAGTATGGGGAAAGGTGCTGCAAATTGTTCCTTCAAAGTGATGTAGTATGAGGACAATAAAATGCTAAAGCCATAGTTTTCCAAAAAGATAGCTAATTTTAGGAGTGCTTAAACATTTTCAGGAAAATTTGGTGGGGCCTGTTTATTAGGAAGCATGTCTGCAGCTTACTGGATATTTCCTTTGCACACATCACTTCCAATCACTTTTGAAAATTTTGGGCTATATCTCTGCAGTCACTGATACTGACATCAGCTCCAAGTGATGAGAGAAGTCTCTCAGAAATAAGTCATGAAATGAGGTATTGTGGCATCACAAGAAAAACATGCTTTATGGCTAAATCACTCCAACACTTTTTTTTTAAGATCTTTCCTTTCATGGCATCTGTTCTCTCACTGTGCCAATATATCCTGTGGTGGCTGTCCATTGCAGAAACAATTTGAAAGTTGAAATTTCTATCCAAGGAAGCTGCATAAAAAGATTTCATTCTTCTAGTTTAACTTTTATTGAAAATAAAGCCACAGGTTTAGATGTGTCAGAAAACACAGTAAAACCAGCAGCCTCTTGCAGACTCAGAACAGATGCATTTTGATGGACTACGTGGTAGGAAAGAGAGTCAGAATGACCAGCATGAACCACCAAGAGAAAAAAATGGAAGAGGTTTGGTGGGGCTCCAAAGAAAGAGGTAAGCTGAAATAAGATAAGGCTGTAATGAAATTAGCCTTATAAATAAATAATGTTTATAAGGGCCACTTTTTCACTGGTAGTGCACTGAAATTTGTGATCCCACTGAGAGGGTTTACAGAATCACAGAATCACAGAATCTACAAGGTTGGAAGGGACCTCTAGAGATCATCTAGTCCAACCTTCCCGCTC
>JAUBOD010000233.1:3705530-3768529 GCA_032353885.1 Nothura maculosa | reverse complement strand
CATGACTTCCCCTTGGTGAATCCATGCTGACTGCTCCTCAATACCTTCTTCTCCTTCACATGACTGGAGATTCTCTCAAGGATGAGCTGCTCCATCACCTTTCCAGGGACGAAACCATATGGTTTAGAAACCATAACTAAAGTGGTAATTGTTTGCTGCCATCTGCACCCACTGACGGAAACCTTGCCTTGCTAAATATAAGGTGTGTGTTCTTCTGTACGTTAAAGTTATTAGTTGTTCATAGATTAACATAGACTCTCACAGAATTAGGGAATGCAATAGCCCATCATATCATGCTTCTTAGAGGACATTAAACCCTGTATAGATCCCTTGCATGCGAGTAAGTCACTGACCCAGCAGTGATCTGAGAACATCGCAAAATCTTATCTGCAAGCCTAGATCCTGTTTGCGTCTGCAGACTGCATGCTGAATTTACAGTCAAAGCTGAAAGCACTTTGAAAGCTGGCCCTTAAGGTCATATCTGCTGTCCTCATGCCTGTCAAGGACTTTTCCCCCCCATGGGATATTTCATGAGGGTTTTCTAGTTCGTGCTGGTTTTATTATGTTTTTAATGTGGCTGAAACAACAACCTTTGGGAGAGTACAGATAATCAGATTTACATTCTATTTAGCTAGTTGCACTGCTCCTGTCCTGAAATTAACTCCCAGTAGAGTTCTCTAATCTGCAATTCAATATCTTAGCATCTGATCATCTTCCATGCTAAACAATAGCAGTATTGAAGTCCCTAGAGGAATTTGAAGAGACTCTGACATTTTTTTTTTCATTGTAGACCTTTACTTGGACTAAGGTGTCTGGTTTTTACCTTGTTAGACCTTAATAATTTATTTTATTATTTTTTTTCAGACTTCTACAAGCATTTGGGAGGTAAGAGAACAATGAGGGGCCCATCTTTGAATAGAAAGACCTCTGTTTAAGGTTTTTCTAAAGGTCAGATTCTAATCTCTTCTGATTTGTTTTTTTTCCATACCTCAATCCCTGTCTGAGGAATTCCTTGTATCTGTACTCTAACAGGCTTTGTCCTATGCTTTGTATACACTTAGCACATCTCTTCAAAAATATCAGATTGTCAATACTGAGCTTTCTTAAGTAAAATATTTTCCCTCTACTTTCTAAATGATCAAGGTTCATTACTTTGTCTTTTAACTCTATAAACTCATTGATTTGCATCCTTGCACTTGTTAATATTCTTTTACCCTGCTAACCTGCCATGATTGCTAAATATCCTGCAAAGTAAATTGTAAGAAGTTTAGAACTGTAAATCTCAGACTTTATACAGGCATAGGACTTAACTTGTTTAAAAGCACTTACATTAATGAGAATGGCTAAATGGAATTACAGTATAGAAATGATATTTTAAAAAACTATTGAATTTGGTTAAGATGATTCTGGAACTCTGAGTAAGAAAAAAAAATAAGCAGAGTCACAGGGGATTAGATGAGAGAGATTGATAATAGTCAGGTAAATGGTTGGATGGCAAAATTATTAGATTTTTTTTTTTCTTATTACTGTTTATTTTACACTAGTAAGTTATTCCTTCAGAAGTCATCCTCCATTTGCAGTATGGTAACTGATGGAAGAAGCAGGCAAAAATACACCTTCAGAAATCTCCAGAAATCTCAATAGTTATGAGTAACATACCCAGGAGCCAAAACACTAAGTGAATTAACTGGAGTGTGGTCCATGTTCACTCATGGATTTGTAGACTTCATGTTATGTAGTTTTCCTGCTAGAACATTTTCAGTATGTAACTGCCTAGCCCTTTCTCCCTAGCAGACGCTCTGGTACACAAGTGCACCCACGTGGATGCATAACTCGAGCAGGAGCCCTATGTCTCAATATTCAGTAGCCGTTTTTAGCATTTGAGTGACTTTCAGTGATTCATCTGAGGAGCTTTGCCAAGAAGGAATGAATCCTTACACTTGCTGCCTCTTTCTTCCGCTCCACTCTTTTGGAAAATTTTAAATTTTAAAAGAATATTTAAAAATTTTCTTTTGGCTCTTGCAGTACTCACTACCCTTCACTTCCCCTGTGGCTGCATTGAGGTCATTCATTTCCCTGTCACCCTTACTAAGAAGTAGAATGCAATTAGCAATTAATAAGAGCATTCTCAGTAAGAGTGTTTAGCAACAACTTCGAAGAGTTGAGTCTTATAAAATTGCTTACTGCCTTAGCTGCACTCTTCATGATTGAGTATAAGCAAACTCAGTTGACTAAAACAGTACTGTGTGAGCTGTGCAGGACAAAGCCATCTTGCTTGGTATTTGTCAATTTTCATTGGAAATGAGGACTGTAAAATACTCTACAGTGTACTGAACAATATTAAGGTAACAATGAGAAAATAATCGGTCTTTTAGTAAAATCTAGCTTTTATTCTGGAGCAGTTTAACTCCCAGTTCCTGGTAAAATGTCTTCTTTGGCTATAATGCAATATGTTATTGTGACTAATCCTTTCTATGTTTTTTT
This sequence comes from Nothura maculosa, assembly GCA_032353885.1. Lineage (NCBI taxonomy): Eukaryota > Metazoa > Chordata > Aves > Tinamiformes > Tinamidae > Nothura > Nothura maculosa. The sequence goes on along the minus strand of JAUBOD010000233.1, from coordinate 3,766,045 downwards.
TCCAACAAGGGTTTGCATATACTCTATGCTTGTCCATATCCATAAAAAAAATAGAACATATAACATTAACTTTAATATTTAAGTAAAGAAGTACAGAAAAAAATTAATGAAGCCAAAATGCAGATGTTTGGGAATTCTAGATTAAGCGCAGAGATACTTGCTGAGTTTAAGAGTCCACTACAAATGCATTTTTTAATGAGAAATTTTAGACTGTAGGTTTATGGAGTTTGATCTGTCTGCTCAAACATAAATATCTAGTGAATTTGTTTGAAACATGCTAGAGAACTTGGTAGATGTTTGGTACGTGAGATGGGTAGACATGACGCAGGATCAGTGTAAGATCCATGCTTTTCTAGGGCAGCACCTGGAGATAGGTAGACAAACATAATATGCAGTTCCATCAAGTTTTAAGGGTGAGTTTCACATTAAGAAATCTGCACAATCTGCACATTTAGACATAACTAATGTTGATGCCTAAATGCATCTTGGATGTTTTAAATTCCTATATCTGTCCATAATGAGCAAGCTAATACAACCAGTGGTTCTCAGAAAGTAAATGAGTTGACCTGAAAATAAGGGACAAATTCACTTGCCTGAGATGACCTTGCATATGAGTTGTCTGTGGCATCCAGCAGCTCCAGATGTGAATTGCATCACGTTTGTCCAAAATTATGTCTTAAATGTCCTACAGCATCTCAAATAGTACTAGATGACTATTGAGGGCCTCTATATTTTTCTTTTGGATGAAGCTGAGGTTTAAGATAAGGAGAATTTACAGGCAAACATTGCTAGAGGGCTGAGCATCTTTTATAGTAGTTATTGTACAATCTTCTCTCAGTCCCAAGGAGAGGTCTTGGATATCTTGGATGTTTCAAAAAACACTAAGCATATGTAAATATAGGAGGCTTCCCCATCTGTAATTCATGCAGATAAATTTATGTACTTAAAATCTACATAATTCCTATTTAGGCTCCTAAGTCCTGGTTCAGAAACAGATGGTGGTCATTTAAGTCTAATATGTTAGTTCAGACTATTTGCTTTTCACTAATATCACACATTCCTGTTAATTTTAAGACACTTTGTGTGGAAATTAATTCTAATACGGGATCAGAGGCATGAACACAAAAGTTAAATGCACTAAAATCAACTCATTTCCTTATGGTTAAAAAATGCATTTTATGCAACTTTAGGATCATAGGTGATCAATTCAGCATTGCCACTGCCTTTTTCAATATGCTTTTTTAGCACAGAAAAAGAACTTTTTCAGGAATGTTTTTCTTAAAGTTACAGCTTTATTGTAGTTTGTTATTCTTACCAGCCTTGAATTGTCCCAGGTAAAGCAACAATTTGTCATTTTGATGTGATGTTATCACTGAAATTAGACTCCTTTGTTTTTTTTGTTTTACAGGGACACCAGAAAAAGCAACTACTTTTCTATGTAAAGCAAATACTTCTTCATAGATGACAGGAAAAAGAGGCTTAGATGTTTGGCCTATTAGAAGCTGACTGTAGTTATATTTCAAAGAATGAATGCACAAGGCAGAAATGTAATACTTGTCAGATTCCTAATAGAAAAGCATATTTCAAAGCTTCACAGTTTGACTCACCTTGAAGAACTCTTTACCAAGATACAGAAAGAGCTCTGGTTCAATGCATATAAAAATGGTGGGATTTTCAGAGTGGTAACACCGTAGTTAGTTCAGTCCTCTGAAGTTCAAACCTGGGTCAGAAATTTAGGATATTTCAGGGGAAAACTTTGTTAATATTCTAGCAGCAGAATAAAAATTAATTTAGTTCTATATTGTACTTAAGTAAGTTTGGCTGTCATTGTGAATCAGTGAGTGACTGGTGCTTAAAAATTTATAATTCTGCTTTTCACAGAGGTGCCCGAGCATTATCAAGGGTGAGTCACATTCAGTAGGACCAATATGCTCATGCTGTGAACCTGAGGCTACCACCCCCAGCAGAGATAGGTTCAATAGAGGAAGATAATGTTGCTTAGGAGGATCAGAGTAGGAGGCAGATAACTCCAATATGAGACCATATTGCTCAGACAACAAACCATCTTGATACAGCTTTTCTTTTACTTAAATTCCTGGGGTCCAGGTAGTGATTCTAAATGATATCTTATAGAAACAGACAAAGCAGATTTTATTTTAGAAGGAATAGTATGTTATCTCATGGTACTTTTAACCTTTATATCCCAAGTTCTGCCAGTCTTTCACAGTTGGGCAATTTCTTACCCTGGAAGTTCTCCCACTGAACTCAGTACGTGTTCCTGGACAGGAAATTACTATTAATTTCATCAAATTTGTTTAGAAGATGAAGATTCTTGAAGATTAGGAGAAGGCTGCATAACTATTATCAAGATGACAGCGTATACAGCAATTTGACTGTGACATTGAAGCCATGCACCCTGAGCACTTGGGCCGTTGACACTATTAGACTGACATGGCCCAGCTTTCAACAATTTTCCAGCTTGTGTGGCTGTTGGGAACATATGGGCCTTAATGTTTTTGTTCTTCGTGATTCATTCCTTTGCTCTTTGTCACACAAACACACCAGCCTGCTTCTGTTGAATTCACTGAACATTAAAATAACAGCTTTCCATTCAGAGCAAAGTAGTAATGGATTCAACTCACTTTAATTATTGGAAAGCTTCATTGCTTTGCGGCAAATAAAAATGTATTGCCACATCTGTGATCTGCTTCTTTAATAATAATAATGATTTCCTTTGTGATTTAGATATGTAGGCAAATTGAGAGTGCTGAACTCAGGAACAGATCACTTCTTTCTGATCCTCTTGAATATTTTTGCAGATACTGAGGCATGTTGCATTTTATCTGCTTATACTTTTTTAGTTGGAAAGGTAGGCACTGCAATTTTCAGTGCTAATTAAATAGAATTTTGACAGCAGCAGATATTGATATTCCTTATTCTTCCAAAAAATAGCTTCCATCCATTATAACTTTTTAATTGGACTCCAGCAGATTATTAAATAACTCAAATAAATAATAGAAATAAACTTCAGCTAAAATCTTGTTCAAGGGGAAATATTCCGTTTATTAAAATGGTTCAACCTTATTTTTTTTTTCTTCATCTTAAAAATACTTCGCTATCAGTATTCCTACATCAGCTTGACAGAAATTGTTCGGATTAGCAGCTGGCTACTTGGGCTTCCATATGAATTTCTATTAAAATAGTGATAAAACTGATGTCATATTTTTAAATAAGCAGACCAAGAACTACCTCATTACCCTGTAGCATTATTTAATAATTTAGCAACATTCAAAGTTGTGGCAGTCTTGAAAATATTAGTAATGAAACTCCAAAGAGAAGCACATGTATAAACCAGCTGTTTTCCCATGCCCAGATTCAAGGTAGAAAGAAAATTTGATAGTTTTATCCATTGGGAAACTATACTGTGGAGTGAAGAACACTAAGTATTATTCATTCACAGAAAGTGAAGGTTAATCTGACAGGCATGTTTATTTTACAAATAATCTAAGGGGAATTCTTATGCCTCTGTTTGTTTTTACAGCTCCGGAAAAGAATATGACTAAGGTGATTAACTACTACAATCTGGCAGAGATTGAGTTAAATTGCTCGGAAAATCCCTGTGTCTGTGAAAATGGAATTTTACTTAAAATGACTCTTGGAAATACAGGGCTTTTGTTTTAAAACTATTGTAACTAAGATAAGAGAATAATACCGTCACCCATTGATCAGTTAAGCATCGGCGAATGTAGCTGAAAGAAGAAGAGGTGCAAGTATGTTTGAGTGACCGTATTTTTTCATGGCTGCATCTAGTATCAGTTGATTGTCCCATGGGTCAGACAGAGATGTCACTTCTCACTTGGTCAGTTGAGTATGCTACATGCCATGGGACACTTGGCTGCCTACTTGAGAGTCTCAGGAAATATTCCTGCTCATGAGGCAGGGTTAGTTTCAGACAACAGCTCTTTGCTTTCTACAGAGTTTCATCAGCATTTGGCAAATACCAGGAGGTTACCACATTAATCTGTTCAAAGGCTTGGCCTTGGCAGCAATGCCTTGAGTAACAAGCTGGGGGACCTTTTGCAAAGGGAAGGGCTAGTCTGTAGGAGAAATTAGATCAGGAGATAACTGCAATATTGATGAACTGAGAGCTTTTGGAAACGGCACTAGGAGTTGGAGTCTCTATAAACTTGAACATCCTTCTCTAGTTACCTATAACTATCCCTAAGTGGATTTCCCATTTTACTTCAGTCCAGACAAATGTTTGCACTTTGTTACCAGGAACTAATTATTCTAATTATGAGCTATAGGGAAAAATACCTGTACCAGATAGAAATGATAAAGTTAGTTTTTGCATGGAAAATCTATATTGAAAAACACTGAATTTGTCTTTTAACTCAATCATTTTCATTCACACATTGTCAGAGATAGTTTATGTAGGATAAAAACCTGCTTCAACTGGAGAATATTTCCTCAAACCTGTGAACAAAGGCAATTAAATGTGCAAGAACGAGATCTACTCAAACCATGAATAATTAGAACTGTATATGTACACTCCATGACATTGTATAAAATTCATAGTGAGCATATATTTCCTGTTGATTACAATCTGTAAGTAAATCCCAGCAGAACGAGATGCTTTTAGGAATTATCATTCCAAGCAAATTGATACTGCCAAGACAATTTCTGCTTCCTACATCTACCTGCTCTATCATTCTGATATTTGGATACTCCCCCCAATTCTTAGGAATTATGTTAATCTAGAAAAGGCAACCAGCATCAAACAATGTGACTTTTTTGATCTTTAAAGATCATGTTTGAAAAAGACATGTTAAAAATCATGTAAAGATCCATGTTGTCACTGTTTAGTATATCTCATTATCCTTTCAGGCTTGGGGTATTTTTAAAGGATCTTCAGGGAAAATCACTCACAAGCCTGTAGGATGCACCATTATTAATTATGATTGTGTGTTTATGGACTTTTTGAACTACTGTAAATTCCAAAATATCATTACATGTTTTCTGAAATGTAAGCATTTACTAGAAATTTCTGTGAAATGGTGTGCTTTGAATAATTTGTACCTATCTATCATACACAGAATGGCTTTCAATAATGGATTTTCATCTTTATGTAGTATGTTTCTTTTTTGGAATGTTTCATCTCTTTACACTTCCCTTCACAGAGATTAATCCTCACAACCTTCAAGGAGGATGCAAGAAGCAGTCTTCTCCAATTTTCTTATGGCTGTATTTCAGCTTTCCCAATTATAATGAGGAAGCAGACTTCGATTGTTGAACTACAAACTCAGAAGATTTAGAACTGTAAAAAGCATTTATTAGGCGGCCTCATTTATGGCTTTGCCATTTAAGAATTGCTGTCTTTCAATGACTTTGTCCAGTTTAGTCATAAACAACTCAGACCATACAAAGACTGATGAGGGGGAGAACAACTTTTTTCCCTCAAGATGAATTTTTAGTTTGAACTCCGTTCTACTTGCAAAAGATTTTCCTTCATGCCAGAGTATATTTAGTAGTTTGTCTTCTGTTTCTAATTCTTGTACTGCCTCTCTTTGCCTGCAGAAAACCAAGTAATCAAACAAGCAGGAAAATATCCTAAAAACTTAATCTGTACCCACTGTTTTCAATCTGTATATTACTATTTCAGACTGTAAATTGCTTAGGTTTGTCTGTGTGTAATTCAGGTGTAGCTTGCATGAGAAAATTTGTCACAGACACAGATAACTTCCACAGGACAAAATCTGTGAAAATGTATTTTTTAACTAAAATCTCTGCTTCAATATGATCAGTGGAATCATAAAGTTTATGGCCATGAGAGATCACTAGGTTATCTTGACTTCATAAGCACTGCAACTTGTTATGCTATTTTAGGGGGAATTTTCCTCCTTATATCTTTATGCTGAGCCAAATAAGTCAGATCTGGCTGAAGCATATCTGCCATATTCTACAGATCTATAAGGACAGTTGTTCAGCATAAACCTTCTGTGCAAGGATACCTGCTGAAAGACAAATACTAGAATCAAGTGGATGTGTTATTGTACATGTCTTTTTGTTAGAGGTGGCTCAGAGGAGTTCACATTATCTCTTGAAAAGTCCTGAAAGTGTGGCTTTAAAATGAAATCAATCAAGGAGAAAAAAAAAATTTCATTCCTTCAGCACAAACTACAGGCTACAGATTGCATTTGAAATGATTTGGAAGAATGAACATCAGGATTCCTGAAGCATTCCTGAAGTTAAAATACCTTATCATATACATTACAGTGGATAATTATGAATGAGTACATTTATAATTATCAAACTCTTGCAAACTACTTGTAAATAACTTATAAAGATGGAATAAGTCTAAATATATTAAATATTCTATTTACTCTGATTACTGTAGTCAACATTGCATGATTGCTATAGCAACTTACAATTGATATTGTGATAATGCTCCTGATATTTCCTGATTTATTTTCCTTAACTGGACAGATGCTTGTGATTTAATTATACTGTATATAGTTATAAGAAGTGGGTTGCATTTCTGCTAGTTGCATCTACCAGTTATTCCAAATAACATCTGCGATTCATTTACCTTACACAGTAAGGTTTCTTTTGCAGTAGATGAACACAGTCTCCAGAAGGAAATATTTAGGATTGACATACATTTTCTCAAATTGAAATTGTTGTTAAAGTTAGAAGAACTTCTAGAATTCCTTGTTAGGAGGAGTTGATCAAATCAATTATAAGTTATCAAATACAGGGACCTTTGTATACAACTTATTGGCATGCTTAGTGAAAAATGTCTACATGTCTACACAAGACTGCTTAATGAGGAGTATGAATGACAGTAAGGAATCTGGAGGAAAATTAATAACAAATCATTATTTCTACTAATAGACCTTGAAAATTCTTGGATGCAAGCCAAACCACTACATTTTGTACTTTATACTTTACATATTTCTTGCAGTAATTCTGCCACGAAACACAAAATAAAGATAGACTTTATAATATGCACTCATTCTTGATGAAACTTGATTGATTTTGCAGATGTATTATTGTAATTTATTTTAAGTGAATATTCCCGAAATTTATCTTGACTTTCACTAAGAAATTAAAATTGGGTCTAAATTGTTTTCTAGTTGTCAAAGCTTGACAATCTTATGACAAACATATGTTATAGACCATGATAAAAAAAAAAGCTTGAAAAATTATTTTGAGACCATTACTGTTTCAAGATGTTACTGTTTCAAGATCAGTACTGTTTCAGATGGGAACCCTTGCAAATTCAGTAGTTTGAATTTGGCAGATTGAGTTCCTGAAATAAGAGAAGAATGGCCAGAAGAACTAAAACCATTAATATTTGAGTGTAATTCTTGAACACAGTTAAAGGTTGCATTAGATAATTTTCATCACTTTTGTTGGTAAATCCACAAAAACATATTTTGTTTTAAATATTCATTAGAAGAAATATTTATATGTGCATACATGGGCATGGGCTGAGTAAGGTAGAAAAATAAGGAGTCAATGAAGCTGAGCACCAGTGGAGATCTACTGGTGCCTTTCTCTTGATGATGAGGATTATGTTGCAGTGGTTTCTCTATTACTGCCATGATGGGTGCAGGACCTCCAGCACTGCGAACACTGGTCCGCAGCCTTCTGTGATTCACAGGTTTCCTTCACTCCCACTAAATCAGTCCCCTGAACGCCAAGTGCAGCTGTTTTAACCTCCAGCTGAGTAAGCATATTTACAGCAGAGGTAACAAATTGATAACCAGCACATCCTGGACCACAACAGGGCTCCTTTATCTAACATCTCCCCCTAGCGGGACCTAGTATGAAATTTTAACATCTAGGGCTCTTCCAAGACTCCGTTTTGTGAATCTTGTGTATTTTATCAAACTTTTATCTTTTTAAGCCTTACTCTTGAATCAAATCACATTGTGCCGGTAATCCTTAAGAGACTCTGAATAATAAAGGCAGCATTAATATATAAAAAATCTAACTTTTCAACATTTTATTAGTGACTTAATTTGCAAATTTATCTCTTCCCCAAGTACAGAGCTTCTGTTATATGCAGATGTTGTCCAAATCTGAAAAAGGACAATACAGACACTCATGTATGCCATTCTTTAGCATCTTGTAGATTAATTTGCTCTGTCTGCAGTCAATATTTTTTCTAGTCTCTAATACTCCAAATCCTGTTTAGGATCAGGAAGTTAGCCAGTGCATCAAGCTGTGTTATTTTTCCTAGCAGCACTTTTTTTTTTTTTTCCTAGATACAATCAAACAATCATGAGTAATATCTATCTGCATCTTCTATTTGCAGATCTGCATATAAATGCCAACTCGTGCTAATTAACAGTGACATAAGGAAAGGTTGTATTTAAGCATAAATACATCATAGAATTATGAGAGTTTTTTGAGTTTTCTTTTTTTTTTTTCCTTAAAGACACACAACATTGCTGAGGCTGCATTCTATTTTAGTATTCAAGTAACACTGTAATAGCCTGAAAGCTCAAAGTCAGCAGATGCCTTATCATCTAGTTTTCTTAGCAGTCCCTTTATTACTTCCTTCTAGGAATACTTGCAAGCATGCGAGACTAAAGAGCTTAGAGCTGCCAGATGCCTGCATACATGTGGGCTGTATGCAAGCAAACAATCTTCCTAAATTAAAGCAAGAATTCAAACAGGTTATTTTTGCAATGATCATCATGCTCACATTGACTATCATGCAGTGTTAGGATGTTTTTAGAGATCTGATCGCCAAAGCTCATCATTATCCTTCTTGCCTGGTTGTTCTTAATATCTTCAGGAATGAGACAGGCAATGATGATGTGTTTATTGTTCATTTTTCAGTTGCTTTTATTTTCTGCCCTGAATTTAAAAGTGTGGAATACAGTCTCCAATGTGTGAGAATAAACCTTCCCAGGACAATTTATTGAATAAAAGAAGCAATATGCTTTTTGACTATGAGTCCTACTTTGGGGATTTTGCAGAGCAGCCTAAACAAGGCTTCACACATTTTTTCAGTGCATAGTCTTGTCTTAAATATTTTTTTCCTAGATTGCATTGAAATTCAGGGTAATTATATGCAATATATACTTATTTCTTAATTTCCTATCCATTTTTAAATGTACATTTATCTACAATCAGAATAAAATATATATATTTTTTGAATTCTAGGTGAATTGTTATAGCAGAGACCCAATCCAGGGAAGAGGTGAGCTGTTTTATGATGCTGTATAGTACCAGGGCTTCCAGCACGTATGCCAGCACTTTCCAGACATAGTCTGCAGGTCAAACAGATTGCATATCAAGGACTTTTACAATTTCACACTGAGAAGTCTTCATTTCCACTTCAAATGCTGGTAGAGACCTTATTTGTTCCTGATTTGGAATTCCTACTGAAATCAAATGGTATTGAGAGCATTGAACAAAAGCTGAATATATAACAAAGATCTGCTTATATGGATTGGAAATAAAAGGAAAAAAAAACTGCAGATTTAATAGTATATACAACTCTGGAACATAAATTCATAAAATTATCTATGGCTTATGTAGGAGCTTAATGAAAAAATTCAAAGAGATTTTACTTTTGTCTTACTATTGTATTTACAGTTGTTATTGCTTATGTTCATTTTACAGTCCCTAAGAATAGCCCTCATTCTCTAGCTTATTTGACTGAACAAGTGATTTTCTTTTCCTTATCAGGAAATATTTCTGGCATTTTTCTTATATACTTATCAGCTTAACTGGCTTCATAGCTGCAACTACTTTCTAGCTTTCAAAACAGGAATTTACCTAGGGGGATATAAACAATGATTAAAAATGTTGGAAGCACTCACAATATCCAAACACTAGTGTGCAGTGCATGGCAAAAGCATTCTTGGCATTATGTGGATTGTATCGACTTGTTCTGTGCCCACCTGAAGTTATCAAAGATAAACATCCTGTCTTTAAACTTCTTGTTGTCAATATATATCCTTTCTAAAAATACTTAAAAAAAGACTTTAAAAACATCTAATCTATCAGTGTTTTGGATTCTACGTTGCCAAAAAATGTAAACACAACTTTATCACAGAATGTGGTATGAAAGTCTCTGAATTTTTATATTGTGTGTTGAAATAGACAGACATTGAAATGGAAGATTTTAAAATGTATTGCATTTATGATGCATATTTCCTCACATTTAGTTCTTTCTTTATTATTTATTTCACTTAAAGTTTTTATGTATTTATTATTTTTACATATTGTTATTGTTCTTTTTTATTCACTGAATGGAGATAACGAATTTATGATAATTCAGTATTTGAAGAAAGGCACTTCTTACTTACAATATCATATGGCATGAAAAACATGCATGCTATTCTGTATGGACAGAGAGGTGAACAGTAAACTTTTATCCCTCAAACCTTTTGTGAAGAAGGCAAGAGAAAACACTTGCTCTTTCACACCTCTCTTTATTTTAATGTATTATAAAATTTGAAAAAAAAAAGAAAAATACCAATGTTTTCCAAGGTCATAAAATTTTATTGGCAATTGGTTATAATATGAAGTGTTTATTGATCACAAAATAATATATATCTAAATAATATTATCTTCTTGAAATTCCTTGAAACTGTGATATTCTGCATTGAATTTCAGACTTACTAAAAATGGTGGAAAAAAAAAGGAGGCTTGCAAGGTGAAAACCTCATTTTCTACCTTAGTGGTTTGAATGCTTAGCTGGTAAAAAGACTTCAGATATCTTGTTTCTACCATAGGGATTATTTCTGTATATGCTATTAGGCTGCTAGTGGTGGTAGCACAATACTATCTCAGTCATTAGACAGAGCTTCTCTGGCTTATCATTCTCTTTACTTGAAGTGAGGAGCTCAGGGTCCCCCGGGAGAGATGACATTCTCCTCCTAGAGTTTCAGGGCCTGGCCAAACAAAATCAGGGAGAGATTTAGCTTCACAGAGGTAGGGCTCAAGATTTAGCTTCACAGGGTTTGGTTCAAGCAGCAGCCTGTTACCATTCTGCTAATATTCCCACATTCATTTTCCTCTGAATTGCTTCTCCGGTTCATGAACTTTCCAGTTCTTTCTGCAAAATCAGGCTGCTTCCTCGGCAGGGCTGAAAGGTGCATGCTCCTCTCTTTCGGCTCTCCTCCATCCTGGTAATTAAATCAGTGGGCTAGAAAGCTAAAGACACACAATCACGGCAAGGCTTGCAAGCACGTTTACTGTTTTGAGGGCATATGTTCTGACGACTAAATAATTAGCAAAAAAAATCAGCAATGGCAGCAGCAGAACCCCAAGAGGTTCCTATGGTGAAGAAGCTTGTTAGGAGGGAAGCCCATCCAGTCTGTTTGTGCTCGGTTTGTATCATCTTGAACGTGCCACAAAATCAAGCCTCATTAGTGGCAGTGGCAGCGTTTCCACTTTTTAGGTGTTTCTACTTCGTGATCAGAAAGAGGCTAGGTTGTGCTAGGCTCAGAGCAGCACAACCTGGGCCTGCCAAGTCACAAGCAATGTGTGCAAATAAAGCAAGAATGTATTTTTTTCAGGGAACGGTAGCCATTGAGGTCACTGGACTAAAAATTAGGACTCACATGCCTGCCTTGTGCATATGACCAGTAGTAGGACCTAAATTCTGTATTAAATCTGTACCATAAGGCTTCAACTACATCATGCTTAAAAATCACTTATTCATATACAGATACTATGACTTACAGTAATTAACATCTGATCGGCTTTGCCTAATGATTTCTGCTTAGGTTTTATATGGATTAATTTGCACACTATATATAAAATTAATTTGCAAGATAAGACCTTGGTAAACTATAATGAGCACTAAAGTCTTACATTCCTTGCCTCTAAATATATTCTTTAGATGTAAAATAGTCTGAAATAATTTTCACCTGAATTGTTTGTTATAATGAAGTTTACACAAACTACACTTATGGATTATATACTAGTATTAGTTTTGAGTATTAGTATTGAAAATTGTTACTTTTGAATGCAGCTTTATAAAGCTTCAAAGTTACATTTTTCTTTTTCAAAAAATTTGCATATAAAAATCTTTAGTCTAATGTTCAATAGTTTACATCTCTTTTTCTCACTTTATTGATTTTCTTTGATATGCACTTAGAATGTTTTTGATATAACATAGCTTCTATTGTACTTTAATGGATGAAAGACATTGTTATCTCTTACGTGAGGCTGTCTCATATAAACTGTTCATGATTGCTAAGCAGTTAATAAGCAGTTCCTGGGCTGAACTGTGGAGTCGGGGATAATTATATCCTTTATGTCTGCTTTGCTCATACTATTAAATTACTGATACTCTGTGTAACATGACTACTTTTTTTTCTTTTTTCTTTAAGCTCAATTAGCTTTAAGATTTCTGAGAAATCAAATAAGCCAAAGTGTATACATTTTAACTCAAATTAGCCTACTGGAGTTGATATTCCTTACTGCATGGGAAAAAGATTTAGGGATTATATTGGGAGATTATTTTCTGGGGAATTAACAGTGACTACTAATACCAGCAGATTAATTTTCTGATTGTTTTCCCAACCTTCTGGGATTCTTCTGGGAATCCTTTAATTAATAGTATTTTCAACAAGTTGATTCTTTTTATCCACTGTCAACTCTATTAACATTTTTACTAGCTTTTATGTTAATTTTTTTCATGTTCAGTTCTTTTAGACATCACTTTCATGTAGATATCACTTTCATATCTACAGCATAGTTAACTATATGGTTGCATAAAAATAAAGGAACTGTTACACTCCTCATCTGATTCTGGCCAACAAATATGCAGCTGTGCAAAAAGCTGAAGACAAAGTGGCCTGAGAAAGATGAGAGAGAAGCCTTGAAATTTTCATATCCTCGAATATTCTTATGATACTATCCAAAAAATTTCCAAGTGTCCTTCTGCTTTCCAGCCAGGAACATCCCAAGCACTCTGCCTCCATCTATCAATTATTTTTCAAAATATTTTGGCTCCATTCTCTCATGTTACATTAAATTTCTCTTGTTTGCAGCCTGAAGAAAACCTTCAAGTAAGGGTATACCCAAACCTTTTTGTTTCCACAGCAGCTGTGTAGGAAGAAATTAAAATGACCAGCATGTACCATCTTCAGGTGAGTGAATATGCTCACGTTGTTAAATGTGAATGAATTAATCAATCCAAAAATTACTTCATCTCCAGAAAAAAAGGTGGCCTACAATCTTGTGATTAATAAAAAAAAAAAATTAAATGGACAATTAGATTAACAAATATTCTTCAAATGAATGGAATAACAAATGAGAGTCTATTAATAATTGGTTCTAGTTTTCCATTCTCTGTTTACAAAGTGGTAGAGAAGGGCATTCATTTCCATATTCTAAGTCATTTGTAGATCATCATAAGTGATCTTATGGATAAAAAATACTTTTGATTCAATATTTACTTCACTATTCATTTAAGTATGAATGCACCTCCATTTTTTTCATTGTAAACAATGATGTTGCCCAATAAAAATAAAATATGACTCTGTGAATAAAACATTTTGCCAGCCATTAACAAATTAAATTTTTATTTTATTATTTCTTTTATTTAGGTTTATATAGGTTTCCTTTTGGAATTTCACTGTATAGCCCTTTTTCACACTGATTGATTCTAGTTAATGTGTGCAGACTTGTTGAATCCAGTGAGATTAGTCACTAGACTAAATAGCAGAACATGTCAATGCATATTCCGTATTTTTTTTTGTTTCAATGTAAACGCATTTAACTACTACAATCCCCCTGAAAGTAATATAAAAGACTATTTTGTCAAAGACTATATTGCCTTCAGCAGTTTAAATACCTCTGTTAAGTTTGGCAACTTGAAAAAGCCAACCATCTTTTAAAAACACCCATCTTTTGAAATCAAATGACCAGAAAATATAAACACCAATCTGAGTAATAAAACCTCACAAGACACTATGAGAATATGAAGGGTTTTGAAAGGCAAATGAAAAATAAAATAAACAAAAAGCTTAATTGACATTCAAGGTAGAATATAATTCATGTTGATTTTCACTGTGTACAGAAGGTGGAGCCAAATCATAAGTATCTGTGAACTCATACTTCATTCTTGATCTAGACTGGTTTTCTACTGTCCTGAGCATACAATACAGTTTTATAAAAGCAGTAGTTGTCCTTGAGGTGATACTGATTAGAATCAGTTATAAAGTTGGAATAAATCATTTTAAAACCAAGAACAGAAAACAAACAATCACCCCAAGCTCTAAACACACTCTATTTTTCATCTCTGTGAGTCTCATAAATTTTAAAAAGAAACTTCTATTTAGCTATTTTCACTATCAGATGATATTTCAAAAAGTAACCAGAGAAGAGGGCAGAATAATATTGTGCTTAAAGGGTAAGGGAAGGAGTTAAAAATTTGGATCCTATTTCTGATTTTACCATTAGCTGTCTGTGACTCAGGCGAGTTGCTGACATTTTCCATTTTCTATCTGTAAAACAAGTTAATGTGGCCTAACTCATTTTATTTTAATATTTATGCAGCATTTCTGCAGTCTGAGTTTCTAGTGAGATAACTCTGCAATAGTGCAAAATATTATGAGAGAATGGTGAGTATTTACTAGGCTTAGTGCTGTACACTGGACCCTGATCTGATGGTATTTCTCACTAAGAACTCCGAACTTTCATCTGAGGTGATTCAGCCTTGATGTGTTTCCAGAAGGGTCTCTTTTAAAGCAGCATTTATTTACTTTGTGGGTAGATCAGTAAGATCAGAATGTGCCTTGTGCTGAGCAAGCATCCTTTTCCCCTGGTGAACATGTTTTTTCAATACACAATGAATAGGAGAGACCAGTTTTGACAAGGAACAGCAAATATGCTCACTAAGAGGATCTTTTGATTATCCTATTTGTTTTTATTATTATTATTACCATTGCTCTTATTACTTTCTATTTTTATGACTATTATTACTATTACTAGTACTGCTATTACTGCTGTTATTATTGCTATTATCTGACAATATTCTACACTATGTGCTGTGCAGCCCAAGCGGAGGCAGCTGCTGCCTTAAGGGAAGACACTTAACTTTGCTTTCAACAAGAAATGGACCTTTGAAATTCAGGGGGGAAGCTCTGTTCTGTGGAATGGACAAAAGGTGGCTGCGTGGGGCCACCAGAGCTTCCAGTGGCCCCCAGCTCTGTAGCTTCAGCTCACAGAACATGAAGGCACTGCAGCCAACAGCTTCAAAGATATTTTATATTTCTAGATGATATAAATTACTTCAACAAGCAAAAACCAGTAGACTACTCTAAAAAAAAAAAAAAAAAAAAAAGAATTAGTCTGCACATTTATGTGCTTAGGTAATCAAGAAATACCACATTATTGTTCCTTGGCCACTCCAAGAAGCTTTACTTCAGTAAGACATTAAGCCAGGCCACGCATTATTCACAAGTTTGGCTTTAAAGGCAAATGTGTGAGGAAGAATATCAGTGAAAACGTGCCAAAATGTACGTGCCACCCAGGGACGTGGGTGACTGCACAGATGCCTTGAAAGGCACCCAACAAAATCTGTGTTGCATGAGCATACTCATCTTGGTTTTTAATTCATGTTTCACCGACTCCTCTCTCAGATTGCACAGGGCAAGGATAGTGCTGTGTATGGGAGTACTGGGAAGAGAATTTTGCAAACAAATTTCAAGCAAGTGAAGACGTGCTCTGTGTCTTAAGAGCTCCATAAATCACAAACATCTTTAACTGGGAGCAGCTCATGAAGAGCATAACCTCACTGGTATCAATGATGATTTTTTAAGGGTCATGGGACTGTCGAGTATACCAAATGAAACTCATTTACTAGGGCTTTCCTGAGGAATCATCTTGCTAACATATTTCATCTCTGAGGAAAAAGTTTCTCTATAGATTTCTGTATTTATGTTTGGGTAGCAAATAGAAAGAAAATAATGTACTGATTCTGTATTAACAGTGTTATCTGTGTCACAGGCTGTAAATTCTAAATAATCTACTGTAATTTAGAGCTGCTTTTTGTGATTATGTGTAGAAAAGGAGTGAAGCAGTGATACTGTGAGCTTTCATTCAACTGAGGATTCACGAGCAAATGGAATGAAATCTTGTGAAAGTCACCTCCGAGGCTCCACCCAGCAATGGATGTCAAACATTGCCATGCAGAATGGTTGCTTCATAAGACAAAATGTCAGTGATGGCAACATTGGTGCCAGATTGCCCAGGGCTCCCAAATCTTCAGCTGTGAGGTGTAAAAAGGGTCTGTGTTCCACGCAGGGTGGAGGTTTCACATCTAAGTGTGATCTTTTCACTCATCTCTTAGCCCTTAATTAAGAACAGACTTCCCAATATCTGAGGTCTGCTGCCTTCACTCTTTCCCATTGAACCCAGTGCTTCTGCTGCAAAGGACTTGTGTGTGTACGAAGGCATTTGTTCAAACAGAAAAGGTTATTTCTATTTGTGATGCAAATGAGTGTGAAACTTTTGGTCACCTTGTGAAATGGGGGATTATTGCAGTTCATCCGAAGCTGAATATTCTAGTAGTATGCTATGGAAGGTGATCACGGAGACAAATATTTCTGAACTCTGAAAGATGTTTTCAAGGCACTTTTAGCAGGAATAATAACAATTAATCCTAATTCAACACTGTAACAGTGTAGCCACAGAAGCATGGTGAAAGCTTGAAATAGGTTTGTTTGTTTGTTTTCATGTGGATAATTCTGTAGTGGAACAAATATTACACATATTATTACTGCAAGATTATTCTTCCCTTGCTACTAACATATATTTTATGGATTTATATAGATTTATGGATTTAATATGGATTTATGAAATTTGTGGATTTTATGAGTATTGGGCTTCTCACAAATATTGTTTGTTTATTTAAGTGGAGAAATCCTTCTCAGACTTTCTTCTGAAAATAGAATACTTGAAAGACTGCAAAGCCTATAAAGACAGATGCAATTGCAACATCTGTCACGATGGACTCTGTGACCTTGCTCATTTTGACAGGATGTGGTACCATGCTTTTTAGTATTTTTAGCTTTTTTCCAGAAGGGGCAGCTTTTTCAGAACGAGTACGTATGATCTTCCAAATCTCTTGATGGTCTCAGCACTGGCAAACATGGAGCCACCTGATGATCTAGTACTTTGCACGAGAATAACCACTGCTTTACAGGGTAGTAGCAGGATTATTGTGTGCACTCCACTCACTATCTATACCACAGACATGCGGCAGCTTGTGTATTTTTTTTAACTCTCAGCAAGGGCCCAGAGACTGTTAAACACAAAACTCCATTTCTTCCCTGCTGCTTTTCTTTTCCTTGAGCTGTGAAGAAAGTAAGTTGCAAAAAAACACTCAGATAACTCAGGATTTTTTTTTTGCTAGGCACATGGCTTGGGCAATTTTAAAAACAAAAAAAAAAAAAAAAAAAAAAAAAACTAAAAAAAAAACTAAAAAAAAACAAACAACAAAAAACTGTCAAAATTAGCAGCCAGTATCAGTGGAAAGGAGGAAAATGAGAGAAACTAGACACTCGAGCCAGAGGAATAAGACTGGAAGGTTAGAATAGTTCTACTGTATTAGCTCCTTTTCTCAAATAGGAGGCAGTGTGGTCTGCTACAATAACTCCAAAGGCAGAATCAGGATCCTTGGTTTCTTCCACAGCTTCAAGGCTCCTTACTGAGTACCTTTCTACAAAGCTCTTAGTTTTCTTATCTAGGAAAAATAAAAAGTAGGAAAAGACTATGACAAATAAAATGAAGAGTAGTAAGCATGTGTTATTGAGAAGAATGTTTCAAGAAGAAATTACATAAAGAAGCTGTATTTGGGAACCCATGAACTGCCTGACTTCTTTCTTTTATACTTTTTGAAGAGAAAAAGATGCTTCTGAGCATGAGTTTAGAAATAGCTTATATGAATAATGAGATCTGAAATCCAAATAAGCCTGTTTGTTAGAACCCCAAATGTGAAACTTCTTTGAGTACTATCTAACTACTGAACACTTCTAGGACAAGTATATAGCAGTCCCTCTGAGGAGCTAATACCCCATGACATGAGCAAACGAAGAGCAATTCCTAAGCATTTCTAAGGAACTTAATGTTGAGACAGAAATAAATCCTTGCCTGTTTAACAGAGGAGGTGATTTTCATGGGAGGGTTTGATTAGGAACCGGTCAGTAGCAAAACCAAGAAAGTTTTGGTCTAATTAAAAAGATCAGCATTAGAGCATGTCTTAATCCAGCAAAATGAACTGAAAAAAAAATAGAAACATTTCTACTCACTATTTAGGATAAAATCTCTGTAACCTGCTTTATTTCCTAAAGTTTCCTGGAAAGTGTTTCCTGGAATGTGAGATCATTTCTTCATTTCTCCCATAGGATGTGCATACACACACACACACACATACATGCACACATACATGCACACACATATTCACACAAATAGTAATAACAAAAAGAAGTGTGATGAGTATTTCCTAAAGTGCCAGACACTCTACTGCTATTTGCTTTCATGTGTGCACGTAAAGGAAAAGGACTCAAGTAAACAAAGCTAGATTAGCAACAAAAAGTTGAGAGGACTTGAGACAACTTCCTCCCTCGTGCAGTGGCAAGGAGGGGAGTGGAGGTAGCCATCCTGGAACTCAGTTCTTATTCTCAGCACCTAGGAGCTTCACTCTGGCTACCAGTGTAGCCAGAGTGTAGCCAGCCTTTCACATCTTTTTCTATTGTCATACATTGAAACTCCCAACTTGGCAATTTCGGCTGTCCCAGGCAAGCCCATCTCTGGCTAAAGTGCTGCTCAGGTGCCCTTGGCATCTATGGTAGGTGTCTACCATGCGCCCTGTTATTCGCGGGATGACATCAGCCACATTGGACCTTGATGCACTAACTCTCCCGCTTTCCAGTACACTTTTTTTTTTTTGCTGCGCCTTCAGTTCTTTCCCTCCTCCCCCACCTTCCTCCTCTCCATTTGCAGAGTTCAGAGCCCTCCTCCTGGGCTGCCACCCCTCCTTTTCCCCTCCTCTCTCACAGTCAGAGGCTTGAAAACTTGTTAAAAGCTCTCCCAGTGTTCCAAGTTAGAAAAAACTTTTTACGAGGTATCAGCACTTTTCTTTCAATAGTGGGGAAGGAAGGATGAAAAATACAAAGCAGCAGTAGACTTTTAAAGTTTAAATAGGCAGGTCTAAGTGCCTGAACGGGCTCTTCCATTTTACTTTAACTCTCCAAAAAAGTTTTCTTATCCCGTTTCACTGCTGAGCAGCAAGGGTAAGTGGCAAGTTTTCCCTTTTCATCTTTCCTTTTTCTTCTTCTTCTTTTTTTTTTTTTTTTTCCTAAAAGCACCTCTTCTTCCTCAATAATTTTGTGTTGTTTTGCTCAAGGTTGAATATATATAGAGTCCAACTTTAAATAATATAAATAATTAAATAAAGGCATAACTTATCTTAAAATGTTAACTTCAAGCTCCTAGGTTTTTTTTTTGTTGTTGTTGTTGTCTTCTTTGGCAATATGTTTACACTTTTATTCAAATTCATAGTTTTTCAACTTCTAACCTTGTTCCATTAAGAAAGAAACTGGTGAAATTCTGACTGCAGAGCTGGAATACAGACTTGTTGCTAGTGTGCTGGCAAAATCGCTACTCTCTATACTTCTCTAGCACCAAATGAACCACTTTAAAGAAAAAAAAATCTCGCTGTGCTCCAGTCTTCTGTTGGTAACAGGAAGACCTTCTGAGAATGTCCCATTTCTGTCCCACACATTTTGCTTTCCGATGGAAATCCTGAGTGATGCAGAATAGTTTGCACAGAACAAGGCTATTAATTAGGTGCTTTGTTAAATACTGCAGCTACCGAAGTGGTGATTTTCACGTGGTCTTCCTGATCATTTTTCGCTCTCCTTTTAAAATAGATGTGATGAAATCCAGACATACGCTACGGACTTTTAACCTAGTTTGTATATAGTTACTCTGTTTTAGCAACCTCAGTAAAGGATTTTAGCAAAGGAATGTAAGATATCATGATATGCTGTACCACGTTGGCAGTGTCTGTGAAAGTCTTGGGTGGATATAAAGGAAAGTTTTCTAGGGAGAACTTCTCAAGAATAGTCTCAAATGTGTCATACTTCCAATATGACACATTCCCTTTACGTTACCTTAAAGGCTTTAATACCAAGATGTGGAGGAAAGGAATGCTTGAGCAATATCTTTTGGACAACTAAAACACTTTTTAAATTGTAGTACTTGGTATGCTTCCTTGTCGCTATCATTGCCTGCTACTTGCCAGTAGTTAAAGTAACAACATGAAGAAGCACGAAAAGAACCTTCAGCAAAAAATAAGAAGTAGAGGATCTGCCTTGTCAAGTAGCATATTCTCATGTTAAAAAAGAATATTATGTGCTTATGTGTGTCACATTTTTGTGAGATAACACATTTTGCTGTAAGATAACCAGCAAGCCTTGTGAAATAGCATAATTCTCATGAAGGTTTCACTTAGACTTTGGAGCATGAGATTCACAAAAGTCCATGGTAATGCTAACAAAATATAGCTAAGGAGCACCTTCTGTCTGACTTCTGTCTGTGTGTGTGCGCGCGTAAAGGGAGAAAGTTGGAGGGCTTGTGTGACGTTTTCTTCCTGCCATTTTTAACATCTGGACAGCACACTACCACATAGAATTCAAGCCTCTAGTCTAGTGAGATGTTTACTGAAGTGTTTCCTTCAAAAACTTCAAAGGCGAACACTGGCACCGACCCACAATACCTAACAAGCAGACAAATAGGAGAAGGGTGAGCAGCAGCTGAGTTGAGAAGGAAGAGAGGGACACAAGGGACTTTATTTGTGACATAATTCTGAATTATTAGACATGCAGAGGCACAAAGAGATTAAACATTGTAAAGTTATTTTTACAATGAGGGAAGGAAAGAGGCAAAGGCACATGCAGAGGCACAAAGAGATTAAACATTGTAAAGTTATTGCAGCTCTCATGTAATGCAAGTCTGAAAAATTAACTGTATTTTTCTCTGAAAAGAACATTAGCTCCTATGAAGGAGTTGCTGTGGGCATGAGGACGATTAGGTGACATTGAGCAATTTATCCATTTCATCACTGCTGTCCTTCTGTTCGCTGGTATCCTGCCCAATGCTACCCACCAATGCACCTTGGGTGCAGGCACCTGCCGTATGGTTTACAACACACGCACTTTTCAGAATTCCAGATTTAAATGCAAGCATTGACTGCAGAAGGCCCGAGTGCCCCTCAAGTAATTCAGTTTCTTATCTTAGTTTCAAAGTGAGTTGCATTGTGTTCGGAGAAGATGAATTTGGACAACAACATAAACGAAGAATCTGGCACGTATAATGACAGAATGTCTAAGAAAATGCTTACAGTTGCTTATGGACCTTTTGTAACTATGATTTAAAAATAACTTAGATAGAGGGAATGCAACATATGATAGGTAAAGGCTATGGGGGAAGATCCGCTAGTGGATGACTACCAGCAGATAGCCAAAAAGGCAAAATGTGACAATTTAAATTCCAGTTATTGCAACCATTTAGTGTGTAATCTTTGTCCAGTGAATGAAATGAATTCAGGTTCATCTGTAGACCTCCAGATGAGTTATTTTTTTCTGGGAGAATATACGAAAAACATTCTCTTAATGCTAAAAGGATTTCATAAAATATCTTTCTCTTTTTCCGATCCACTTAAGTCCACTTAAACAGTATCAGTTGTACACCTTACCTGCTTTCTCTGTAATCTGTCTGCTTTGGGGAAATGCTGAAGTTGACTGTTGTTCAGAATCTCAGAATCTTCTCTTGCATTGGCTACTTATTTTTACAGGTATTTCAAGCATAAGGTTTTGTGCTTTTTTATTATTTTTTTTTTAAGAAAACCAAAAGTTTGGCCAATTTCCCAACTGCTTCAGCTGCACAACCCTATTTTAGATCCCACTCTGACCCTTACTGCTCTTCCATCCACCAGCATGACCTTCTGACACAGTAGTCAGACCTGAACACATTACCACAGCACTGTTTGCATTATTCTCCCCGGAAAATATGAACCAGATGACATGACGAATGCCGTCCATAAAAAATAGGTCTAGAATTTCTTAATTGTGGCTTACAAATCAAATTTCTTTTATATGTGGTCATCCAGAATTGACGCAGATAAATGCTATCATATCTCCTGCTGCTCTATGGCTTTTTTCCTGTTCTACACAGTAGAACCTGGAAGAAATCCATCTTTTAAAGAGTTGCTAGGCCTGTTTTATTCCATCTCAGAAAGGACATCATGCTATAAAGTAATAATTAGCATTAACTTGCAAAACTCATATTCTCATAATCAGGCATATCCTTGAATTCCTGAAGTACTAAAATGGTACTAATCTATCAGATCAATCTGTGTTATCCAGAAGTCTAGAAATGCTACGAAAAGTTTACATGCAAAACGCTGAAGAAATATTTCTAGAAGTAATCATCCATTTAAAACTACTGATAATGCTGGAATACTTAAATAGTTGCTTGATACAAATACTTTGTTTATAGGGAATAAATAAATACTGCAATCAATTAATAAAATACTCTTTGGTTGTCCTGAAGTCCTATCTGATGAATTTCGCTATAACAAAAAAGTACTGTGTTTCACAAAACAATAGAATCCGCTTAAGCAAAGGAATAATGTACTTGTGCCACCACAAGGTTATCTGATTAGCAGTACAATGTTATGAATTGATGCGGGTTTTTTATCACGGGCAAATGCTAGTGTGTAACTGATCTCTTAAAAAAAAAAAAAGCTTTTCAAAACTATGTATGAGTAATTCAAGCATGGAATGTTTCCTCCTGGAGTTTATATTGCCAGAGGACATAAATGAAACTGAGCAATTTCACATGCTGAAGCAAATTAAAAGGGGGCTCTAAATTCTTGAAATATTACAGGTGTGGGATTAAGTCAGTCAAAACTGAAGTAAATCATTTTACGTTATTGGACCACAGTGGAGTGTAATTAAAGAACAAACAACATTTAACTGCTTAGAAATAACATGTCCTCTGTTTTCTTAATCAAACCTCCAATCTGAAATAACATTTAGACAGTAAAAAAATACATTGAATCTGAGGAAAGTCTGTTAATTCAGTAGTTTAAAGTCACCAGAAAGCTGACTAATTAAATCAAGAAGTTATTACTTGGAAAAAGCTTCTTCTGTCCACTTCCACTTCTAAGACATGGAGAAAATAGCTTGCCTTTAGAACAAACTTCACATATTGTATAGTTACAGACTGTTCTATGTTTTAACAATCTCGATTGGAGAAGGAACGCTGCTGTAACATTGCATTCTAGCGTTTCCAGAGGTCCAAGCTCACGTGCCTGCCTCTTTTCTGAACCAATAAAGACAACAAATCTTTCCCTCCTAGAAGGACTAAAACTCCAAGTGATTAAAAGGATATGTCAAGAGATAAACACACCATATATCTCTCCCAGCTGAAGCATTCAGATTTTAGAGTCTAAATCAAGGTTGATCCTTTGATGGAACAACATTCTTGTGAAGAACTAATTACATGAGGAAGGGTCTGAAGGCAACAATAGGTAAACTTCCTTCACACGTGAGAGCGAGCCCAACCAAGTGGGCTGAGGAAATGGCCCTGGGATACTTTTCAGGACTTCAAAGATAATTGATATCTCAGAGCTATCAGAGCAAGTACTTTAAACACTTGACTTATATTATGCTCGCAGACTTTTTCCTATGAGAAAACAAGAAAGGATGGCAGTTTTTTTTTTGGCATTTATTGTTATAATTAATCTTGCCAAACTTAAATTCTTGTTTTTCCAGTGACTCATTACTTCTTGAAAGAAAGTATTTTTGGTATTTAAATTTCCTATTTTATGAATTACAAGAATTTATTTATATTTTTTTAAATAAATGACCTTCACTAAGGAATATAACCATGATGCAATGGGGAAGGAAATAATTTGAACACTATCAAAACTAAATACTAGGAAGAGATTACTCAGCAGGCACAGGATAAATCTCTCTAGCCAGCAATACCTACTTTAAAGGGAAGCTTTGTGCTTATTGTTTCTCTTACGTACCTGATTTCACATGCTTGATCATATGGGAAAAGTTGGAATGTAAATTCCCATGCAGATAATATTACCATACTCAAATTGAAAAAAAAAATCCCATAGCAATCCTTGTTTTTCCTAGGAATCAAGAAAATTAAGGAAATTATTTCATCTCACCTGAGATGATTTAAACTTCAGTGTTCAGCCCTTGAATGCCCACTGCATGAACCATGCATTTGTTGAAGGCAGCCAGGAGTTACTTTTAAAACAGAAAGAGTCCATTTCCCCTTGTCCCTTGCTAAATCTTTTTTTTTCCTTTCATAACAAAGCAAAGAAATTTAAATGTAAAAAGACACACTTGCAAAAACTTAAGGAAGCCACAGATAACCAGAAAAGCAATTCCTCCAACAGAGTAACATGAGCTTAACTGTTTCATGCAAGTACTCTTTTAGCAAGTACTGTTCCTTTTTAAAGGGATAGATAAAGAATACTAATACTGATCTTTGTGCTGCAAACATTAAAGTATAAACTTCATTTAGATATCAAATATTCCCTAAAGTTGAGCATGCTATACACTTTGTAATACTAGGAACTATACCCTTAAATGTATTATACATCTTGTACTGATATGTAAGAGCTCAGTAATACTCAGTAATACTACCATAGGAAATATAGCGTATGTTTTGTGATGATACAATTTTAGGTATGCAACCCTAACATTAAGGTAATGTAACTTCTTGCATTGAGATTATGCAATATTTTGTTCTCTTTTTCTCTTAAGATGTGACTATAAAATTCAGTGATCTATATTAATAAAAGAGAAATCTTACATTTATTCCTGGGATATACAGGCAGTGCCAATACAGAATTCCATATCCTGATCAGCAGTGAGATACAGCTGTTTTACATATCAGCCAGATGTTGTTGATCATTGAAATGAGATTGCCACCAAGGAATCTGGTTTGAGCATACAGTGGTGGCAACCAAAGGTCTTCATGGACTTCTTGAAAATGGAAGTAAAATTAGAAAAGTCTTTTTTTTTCTAAGATATCATATTACATTTCTCTTTTCAGCTTCCTTAGCTTCCCATTCCGTTGGCAAGCCAGCACATGCAAATTAAAGTGAAGCTGGCACCACTGTACTCTTACTTTGATCTGTGAATCAGTACAACAAAAATGTATCAAAGATCTGTCTTAACCATCACTATTTTTTTCTGTTTGTGTCCTTCTTTAGCCAGCATCCTGTGAAGATGGGTGACTGGAGTGCCTTGGGAAAACTTCTTGACAAGGTTCAAGCTTATTCTACTGCAGGAGGGAAAGTGTGGCTGTCTGTCCTCTTTATTTTCCGAATCTTGCTATTGGGGACAGCAGTTGAATCTGCTTGGGGAGATGAACAGTCTGCTTTCCGGTGCAACACTCAACAGCCTGGTTGTGAAAACGTCTGCTATGACAAATCCTTTCCTATTTCCCATGTTCGCTTTTGGGTTCTGCAAATCATATTTGTGTCTGTACCTACCCTGTTATACCTGGCACATGTGTTCTATGTGATGAGGAAAGAAGAGAAGCTGAACAAAAGAGAGGAAGACCTCAAAGCGGTCCAAAATGATGGTGTGAATGTGGATATGCACCTCAAACAAATAGAAATTAAGAAATTCAAGTATGGTATCGAAGAACATGGCAAAGTGAAAATGCGTGGGGGACTGCTCCGTACTTACATCATCAGCATCCTCTTCAAATCTGTCTTCGAAGTGGCTTTCTTGCTGATACAGTGGTACATTTATGGGTTCAGCCTGAATGCCATTTACACCTGTGAGCGAGACCCATGCCCACACAGAGTGGACTGTTTCCTCTCCCGTCCAACTGAGAAAACCATCTTCATTCTCTTCATGCTGGTTGTATCTTTGGTGTCTCTGGCCTTGAACATCATAGAGCTTTTCTATGTGTTCTTCAAGGGTGTCAAGGATCGTGTGAAAGGGAAAACCGACCCCTACTCTCACAGTGGTGCCATGAGCCCTTCCAAGGACTGTACCTCCCCGAAATACGCTTACTACAATGGCTGCTCCTCACCCACCGCTCCCTTGTCTCCCATGTCTCCCCCAGGGTACAAGCTTGTTACTGGAGACAGGAACAATTCCTCCTGTCGTAACTACAATAAGCAAGCCAGCGAGCAAAACTGGGCCAATTACAGTGCAGAGCAGAACAGGATGGGGCAGGCAGGCAGCACCATCTCCAACTCGCATGCCCAGCCCTTCGACTTCCCCGATGAGCACCAGAACGCTAAAAAACTGGCGTCAGGACATGAGCTGCAACCCCTCACCATTGTGGACCAAAGGCCCCCCAGCAGAGCCAGCAGCCGAGCCAGCAGCAGGCCTCGACCTGACGACCTGGAGATCTAAACTTCTCGCTGCAGTACTTGCTCGACTATGAAACGACATGCATTGGAAGATGCAGTCAGTGCTGATCTTGTTCCAGTGGAGGTGGTACTTAACAGTCTCAAGCAGGAAATTTTAACAATCATAAAAAACAAACAAGCAAACAAACTTTTAAAAATACTTGCTGTTTTGGGGGGATGTGGGGTTGGTGTGGGGTGGTACAATACACTTTGGTATTTAATGTAGCTGGTTTAAAGAGTTTAAATACTAAAAAAAAATAAGAAAAAAGGAAAAAGATAAGTAGTCATTACTAAGGTAGGGGGTTGGGTTTTTTTCTAGAAAGACTGTAAATATCTGAGTGTATGTGTATGTGTGTACTATTATGTTTGTTTCTAAAGAATCTTCTGTAATACTGAAGCCCAATAATAACTGCACTCACATTTGTCAGGGTGAAGTGCTGCCTGAAGATGAAAACAGTTTTCCTATTCAACACAAAAAGTCCAGGATTGCCTCTGATCATTTCCATGTCAAGAACATTCCATTCTTAAAAAGTGCACTTTGAAGGTAAACTTTCCTGTATTGCCCTCCAGGTTGTTGAAAGGCATCTGGGAGGATAATCTACATCCTTTGAATTGATCAATTCATATTTCAGACATGGCCCACCGAAAAAGAAACTATAAAACTTTTAGTCACCTGCTTTTCCAGCCTTTCATGCAGGCAGACTTTGTTACGTGCTTAAATGGATGGACCACACTTGTAGAACTAGCATCCACTCTTTTGCCTACAGCAATATTCATGTCCTGCTGCTCACATACTGTATAATTAGCATCATATGAAAACCAGTTTGCTGCCACTTGCAGATTTAAGTATTAACTGAGGCAATCAACTGCCTTTAGTTAAATTTATCACACCTCTGTGTATGTCAGGAGTGTACATATGTGTGTGAACATGGTTGAGGGGGTAAATGTAAACACAAACACCCTCAGAAACATACAGTGAGAAACATACACACAGAATATTTGCAGTTGACACTTTCTCATGGATATTGGGAAAATGTGGGCCACAACGGTGTTTACATTCTCTGATTCCTTCAATGCAAGTGAAGCACGTCATATATTTTTTTTAATTCTATAAAATATGTTCCATGTATCCTGAATGGATGCTTAAAAATAAATAAATAAAAAGGGCCCAATCCTGAATATATTTCTCTGCAAAATCTCCCTTTTAAGATAGTTGGGAATTTTGCCTGAACAAAGTCTACAGGATCGAGCCCAAGATATAGTGAACTATGTTCCTGCTGGCATGAGTGATTTTCTTAGATAGAAGTTAGGGTTGGAAAAGACCCATTAGGTCATCTAACCAATCTCCCTGATAGGTAATAATGATGCTTGAATGATAGAAGTTGTAGTACTGTAAGCAAGCTTTAGTCTTTTATGTGAGAAACTTAGAAGAAATGCTTTGTGCTGGTTTAATAATAAAATGTGCCTACATGACTTTTGCAGTAACTGGTATTTTTCTTGTGCTACATATTCACATTTACTGAATGGTAATGTCCAGTCCACATGTGACAGGACTTTCTAGATAGCTCTAGCAACTTCGGTGTTTACACTTAGATTTTGTTTAAAATGCAAGAGAAGTTGAAAGGATTTTTAAAGAGTACAATTCTAGCTAATTTATTTGAAATATATACTCAAAAGAAATCTACCAGTTTCTTCAAATGCGTTGCCTCTTAGCTCAACACAAATTGATCAAGGAAATACATAGCTTGGTTTCATGCAGCAACACAGATAAATGGTTTCATATAATACAGTATATTAATGTGTTTGACATTCCATGTTAAACTACTGTTGTGTTCAACTTCATTGCATGTATGCAACCATAGTCCATCAGATCATGTTGTCTGGAGAACATTAGTCAATAAAGTTTTAATTTAGTATAAATATGTTTTCCAATTGTCGTTCACTCTTTTATGAGTTCATGTATCTTTTGTTTTAGTATTACAATCCGACCTCCTTCCTTCCCTCTTCATTTTTCCCAGTCACATTGTATTTCTGCAATATTGATTTAATCCACCTGCATTTACTTTGCATTGAAATTTCACACAACTAGATATAGATACCCTGATACCACTGGAGATATAAGAATCATTGTAACAAAAGAGCATTCAACATGAGCTACTGAAATACAGATCTTGCTTGAGCCTCAGAATAGAAATATATATTCAAGGGCAAATTATTACGAAAGATGATAACAGTAAGATGCTATCACATAATTTTTAAAGCAATTCTTATCTACAGCCTAGATCCTACATTATGAAATGATTTTTTTCTAATTTACACTTTCCTACATAATCAGATGATGACAGTTGGCTTCAATTTCTGGAATGAAAACCTGTTTCCTTTCGAGTCAAAGAATGCATGTTACTAATTTGGCTAAGACTGGGATTTCACACACTGCCAATTGCTTCACCTTACAGGTACCAATCCCTAAAAAAGATCTACAATGCCAGACATTCCTGGATGGGACCACAGAAAGGATCTACTTTTTTATTTGAAATATATATATATATATATATACACACACACATATATAAATCAAGTGGTAGTTGTGTCACTTTCTACTTTCAAATTTGTTTGGTATTTTAAGTCTAAACTTCTTTTCCTTCCTATTAGTAAAGAGGAGAAGAATTCGCAGCTATTTGAAATACCACACAAGCACCAACACCAGGAATGACTCCTTGATGTATTTCTTAAATAATAGCAATGAGTCATAGTTTTAAGGCTGGCTTGTCCTAGTTTGTCTGCACAAAGGGAAGAACATTCCAAGCATTTTGTGAGGATCATCCCTTTGAAAAGGTGGCTACAGAAGCATCCACAGAAGGATTCATCCTGAGACAGAATTCAGTGTCTCTTACACAGACTGATTGTCAGGTACATCCCAAGCTAGAAATTCATTTCCGTAAGTCTTGGACAACTGATGTAAATTAGCACTTCAGTTCCATAGCTTTTCTGGACGTGATGGTATGTCTGTGCACGTAGAGGATAAAGATATGAAACACACTCCACTGTCCAGTAAAGACAATGGGCCATTTGTATTTGTATCTGTGGCATCTTCCACATGCCCAAAATTGTCACAATGATAAAACTATGTGTGTCATTCATCCTACTGTTTTATATGCTTTCTCCCAGAATATCAATATAGAAATAAGGGGAATATTCAATCTCTTTCAGTTTTCTGTACATTTTGAGGAAAATGTGAAGATACAGTTGTTAATGTATATGTTTTTATCATTTCTAGAATGATATGAGAGATAATGTAAGAAAACACTTTCTTGAAGTTTTTTAAAAGGAAAGAGGAGTCGCAAACAAAGCAAAGACCAAAATAGTAAAATCTTTTAAGCATTAAAAAATGGTATTGGTGTTTTGCCTAGAGGTATTTTGAAAAAAAAAAAAAAAGCTAGTTCATCCTAAATGACACCTTCCCTAGCTGTGACTTTAAAAGTCTTCAAGCAGTAAAACTAAAGAAACAAAAGCTAAAAACAATCTAACATCTATTTGCAGATCATGTAATTTCAAGATATTTTAAATACATGAAGCACACACCAAAAGTCCTTTTCCTAGTTTAGAAATTATATTTCCATACTTAAAATTAGTATGGATTATAGAAATTGCTTAGGAACCACAATAAGTACCTGCTACAAAAGTCACACCCCCTGAAATCCTTTATTTTTAAGCTATGTGGTCATTTACTCTCTTAGAAAAAAAAAAAAAAAGGCTGTCTGCAATGCTGCTGTATTCCACTGGTTCACTTGCCTATCACCAAGTTGCTGTAAATTCCTGTTTCCCTCATAATTTCTCTGCAACTCAACATCAATTCAAGAAAAAAAATAATAAGGGTTAGAGTTTCTGAACTAAGATCTGGGAATAGATCCAAATCTGAAGTTACTTGAAGTAATTAATGTGGAGTAATGGATATGTCAGATAAAAAAAACATCAGTTTTAGTGGTGGCTGTTTCTAATTTGTGGAGCCAGGTCTACTTCTTTTAATTCTTTTAATTCTTCAGCAATTCCTACTCCTCCATTTTCCTGGATTAAAAAAAAAATACACATATGGAAGAACATGAGATTTAGAGTCTCTACAGGCATTTTTTTCCCTCTCTCTAGTTACTCTAGAATCTTTTTCCTCTAGTTATTGTTAATCCAAACCTACTGAGACTAGACATGGTATTTTTTGAATCTACCATATTATACAAATATTCAATTTGACCACAATGTTTAAGATGCTACCCTTTCCTTCTTATGCTATTCAGTCATTTGCAGTTTGATCTACTGGAGAATTCTGACCATGGATGCAGTGCATATGACCCACTGGAATTTCTCCAGCAAAGCAAGTAATCTCATGGCACAAAGCTGTCATGAGTATAAGTCATACCTGAGAAAGCATTATCTAGATGCTTTCTCTGGCACAGCCCTTTGGAAGTATCTGAAGGTCCTCTGTTTTATTCTAATTCATGATTAAGACTAGTTCTACACAAAATGGCTCCAGAAACATGGGACTAGAAGATCAGCCCTACAAATAGATGACTGCCTTTCTCCAGCTTCAACCACGTGTTTTTTTGTCTGTGCCTAAGGTCATATTCACACCCAGACTCAGTCCTGGAAACTGTGTCAGATAAAAATTACATGATGCTAGTGCATCAATACATTAAAAGAGCAAGAGCCTCTTGGTTCTTGTACTTATTCAAGAGTTTCTGCAAACAAAGACACACACACACCAAAAAAAAAAAAAAAGCTTTTCTTAAACTTGTCTTTAATGCTTCCAATGTGCATTGCTACTAGTGGAGCTGCTGAGGCAATATGTGACTCTGGCGTTATGCATATTTACCCATTTACCTGCTAAACATTAGGTAGTGGTACTATGCCTGGAGACTGTTTAAATAGATAAAAGTGCTGAGCAGTTGATACAACCAACCACCTCCAAAATGCCTACCCTCAGTCTTCGTCATGATTGCCAAAATCTTGCATTCAATTTACGGATGTGCTGGAATTTGCAATGCAAAGATAAGCATGTTTCTACAGTGATTGTTTAGCGTTAACTCCTTTTAACTGTTTAAGAAGCATAATGCAAGAAGCTAGAGGCCAAGATTCTGGGACAGGCTATACTGGGTAAGTGGCGTACAGTAAAAGGAGTCATCTGATCCACATTAATGGCTTTCTGGTGCAATGGACTCTCCCAACATTTATAAAGGCTTAATCTCTACTCCTATACTGAGGCGAAGTGAATAACAAAATGAGACATATAAGCTTTGACTGGTTATGAAATGAAAAATGTTCAGACATTTAAATTACTCTTTGAAACAAGCCTAGGCCACAGCTGCGTACTTCCCATCAGAACTGACAGGACAGTGAAGAAAATATTCACACGAGTTCCTGGTTTTCTCTAATTTAAATCAATGTAAAAGTTCTTGATTTCAGACATAAACTGATTAGATCCAGAAAGAGATAGCATGCCATCTAATTTTCATCAATGAAACTGCAAAGGGTAAGCTTATGGGGATAAGCTATTAAAGTCATGAATTGAAAGCACCAGAATATACGTAGTCATACTATTTACTCACAATTTTCCTACTGTAACTCCATGTAGAGGCAAGTTTATGAAAAATAGTCTAAGTTTGTTTCATTGTTGCAAACAGATGCAAACTCTATATATGTAATGAAATGCCTGTATATTATGTCCAAGTCAAATCTGCACAGGACTATGTAAGTGGATGTAGAGTGCTATGTAACAGATGTCTTTAAGTCTGCTGGGTTGGGCTACTGGGAGTAAAATCTTGTTTTTGCATCCTTTGGACTTCAGGCTTGTTAGAAAGGTCTTCATATTGCAAACAACTGAGCAGTTCTTCCACACTGCTGAATACAGACTCTGTTGTTCTCACTTGCTCTTCTGTGAGATGCTTTTGGGTGGGTGACTTTGTATTCCTCTCTTCCTCTTTTTGTTTTTTCTTCTTTTCCTAATCTATAGATATATGCTGAGAAAGAAGAAACCATAACCAAGTCCCAAATATACAAGGCTAGTGGAATATAATGACATTGGATAGCAAAATAGTGCAAGCATGGAATATACAGACTGGAACTCAGTGGGTCTTTCTTGAATGTCTGCAACTTACTGAATAGGAAAACAGCATGGAAAATATCTTAAGGGGATTAGAAAAGCCTCTGGATACTTTAGGATCTTAAAATCACCAGTCCTTGCTGAAACAGGCATTTTCAGTCTCAGCTTCTGCTGAGTCACAGAGTTTACTGCCTTTGAAGACTGAAATAGCTTGGCTCAAAATTGAAGATGTTCTGGAAAAGAACAAACCTTCACTAATGACTTTTATGTGTGTACTCATCTCAGTTGCATTTACAGGAGTACACGCTCCATAGGTAGGCATAGGTTCAAAACATAGGCTTTACTTATATGCTGCGCTTTCCTAGTTTTTGTCCATGTATCATTATTTCAAAATGTTTTGCTTCAAGAATTCTAGAAAGCTTTCAAGTACCAGTATTTATATATCATATACTTGGGGAGACTCATCATAGTTGTTTGAAATCTGAAATCTGAATATAAAGCCAAATTGTCATATTGCCACCTAAGTTTGGTTTGTGCAGAAAAAAAAAGGCATTCCAAAAGTATTACTTATGAAGAATATTAACTCGTTTACCATGGCTTCATTCTGTCAAGGTCAAGGCACTTTGTTGAGTGATGTGAGGTGAAAACCTTGCTCCAAGCTTTATTTAGTAAATTGGGATTGTGAGAGGAGTGGATATTTATAAAGTCAGACTTTCAGAGATCATATTTATCTTTTCTATTGCTTTACTTTCCTCTTCTAGTCAAGTCTCTGAAATTTTAATGCAGGAGCCCATATAGGCTACAAACATGAACCTTGTGTAACTTGCTGAAGTCTAGGAAAATCTGAAAACTTTTTTGCGTCCACTGTTTTTGTTGGTTTGCCTGGCTCTGTGTCCTGTAGTGGCT
Organism: Nothura maculosa; assembly: GCA_032353885.1. Taxonomy (NCBI): domain Eukaryota; kingdom Metazoa; phylum Chordata; class Aves; order Tinamiformes; family Tinamidae; genus Nothura; species Nothura maculosa. Next base: position 3,732,599 of record JAUBOD010000233.1, on the reverse strand, counting down.
GTGGACCTCAAACACTCAGCAGTAGGGTGTATATTCAGCGAATGCTGTCAAGGGGTGTGTGTCCAGAGGAAGTGAGTCTGGATTATTTCCTGTAGGATTTTAAAGAAACACCAGGCAAAAGAGCCACCAACTGTTTCTTGACCTGAAAAATGCAGTTGTGACAGCTGCCTTCTTCCCCCACCCACTTATTATCTGTAAGAGTTGCACTTAGGGTACGGGTGTTTAATATTTTGCACTGAAAATGCTTTCTACAGCGATCTTCTTTTTTTCTTTATTATCATATGGAATGGATGTGGTCAGGAGAATTCCATTGTCATGTCGTATTTTGCAGCATTTTATTTGGAATGAATTTCACAGATTGTGAAATTCATTAACTTTAGGATGGATGGCTTAGAAAGCCCTTTATATTTCTCCTTACAGTAATTTTCTCTGTTTCAATCTCTTTCTTTTTGTTAGTAGTTTGCAATTAAGGAAGACAGGAGAGGAACTCAGGGTGCTAGTTATCTTCCTTGGCATGCTGCACAGATGCAGTGAAAGTGTGAGGACGTGGAATTTGTCCAAACCTTCCTCCCACCTTCCTCCCAAAGCAACCTAAAGGTAGGCTTCTACTAATGATATGTATGTTATATAAATAATAATAATACCTAGAGTTGTACTGATAGAGCACTTTTCATCTTCAAAGCATTTTGAAAACACCATATAATTAGTGTGCAATGGAGTCATCTCTCATGTTTTTCCATGAACTCCACTGCTAACCATTGTGTGCACCAAGGAGGGAATCTAAACGGCCACAGAGATTATACATAACCTCCATTATCACAAGATTAAATGGAAAATGCTGAACAAGGGTATTTTAGTATTTCATGCAAGAGGAGGATCCACAACTAGCAGGAAACCAGTCTCCTTAAGATAAGGAAACAGGAAAGTTTTCTTTGCTAGTAATCTACTACTTCAGATCTCTAAACATATTTTACCTTGAACTGCATCTCAGTCAAGCTGGCAGCAGATCATAGGTAAACTATCTCATTATATGTAGTCCTCATCCTTATAAGACTTGAACACACATTCCTTTTTCTTTCTTTTTTTTTTTAAAAAAAAGCTTTAATTTGAAAGAACCAAAATGATAGCATAGACATGACAGATATACCATTAAATGTGTTTCTCCTGATTTTTGTAAGACTTTCAGAGGAGTAGTTTATTATGAGTGCACTCTAAGAGACTAACAATGCAACTGAGCACAGCTTAAAGGTTATAATATTTTCCAAGCGTTTCCAGCATGTATGCAACAATTCCTTTTGTACAGCCAGGAGTTTGCTCTTTAAACAGCTGAGCATTTGCTGGAGATTAGCATCCCAATATGAGTATGCAAACAGTCTTTTCCAAAATACTGTCATTATCATGAAAGAAGAAAAAAGAGCAGTAGCAACCCATTCAATCTGGGGAATATTATAGTGCAGAAGAACAGAACATTTTGGATAAAGGAAACTTGGAGTAATGCTGAACTTTCATCATTCCTACCTTCCACAGTCTTTTATGCTAGATAGCATGTTTTCTCAGCAGAACGCTTATGTGCTTTATTTGCTTTTTCCAAATAAACTGTTCTTACACAGATTTAACAGGCAGCCCTATGCCTTTTTAAGCCATAGAATATGTTAATAATCATTTGAAGAATAATTGTAACTGTATTTCAAAAAGTGCGATCATGCAGAATTAACAGTACTTACCATGTAGTTAATGAACACATGCATCCACATACTTTGATTTTTTCGCCATTTTAAAACCAGTATTTTTTTAAAATGGTGTTCTTCCCCGATATATTTAAATATTACACAAACCATAAACATAACCATATGTCAGAATGAGGTTTTTGGTGATGAGTGATGGTTTGGACCCAGCCTTTCTGCTTTTATTTTTATTGCTTTTCCATTCACTTTAGGTGAAATATATTCTTTCTGTATGTTATATTTAGCACATTTTTAGCTGTTGCTAGACAGCTTAAGGAAAAGTCAGCAGATGACCTCAAGCATGCCAGAGGTGCATCCAAAAGCTTTCTTTGCTTTTTCCCGTGGTGCAACAGGACAGCTTCATCAGCACAGCCACAGCAAGTGTCTGCAAACAGGAAATGCTGTTTTGGAAAAGCAACAAGAGAAAGGCTGGGGACAAGCAGCAGGATGAATCATCTGGGCACTCCTTCCATATTTTGAGCAACCTCAGCTGCCTCAGTTGTCTAGCAAGAGGAGTCTGCATCCGGTGCCAGCTGCTTCTGCAGTGGTGGAGCAGCACAGCGCAGAAGGAAGGAAAGGGAGTGACTAGGCTCTGTGAAAGGTGGTGTCGGAAAAAAAAGTTGACAAATGAGAAGCGAAGGTCCAAAAAGAAAGGGTTGGAATACTTTTAGGTGCTTTGTGCAACAAAAATGGAATCTTGACTTTGGGATTGCAGTGGTAAAAGAGTTGGAGGCTCAAAGTTTCAGGATTTTCAGCAACTCATGGGGTTTCACTGGTCTGACAGTATATTCCCATGAAATACGGTATGAATAAATGTCCAGTGACTCGGCAGAGTGGATCATTTTGGAACAGCTGTGTGTGCAGGGGCCAATGAACTCCAAGGGAGTATTCATATATACATATTCATATATACATATTCCTTATATGCATATATATATTCACATTTCTCATTTTCAAAACCATTTGTGAATCTACATTTTCTCACTGCTACTCTCTCCTGTCTATTTGGTCTTGCTTTGTTTGTCATTTGTTTGTCAGTTATTCCATTTTCCCTCACATTGGCAACTTTCCTTGAAAAGTGTGACCTGAGTCACCAGGAAGCATTGGTCCGGGCTTCTACTACCTCCATGATGTGCATATTTGACAGAATGGCACTGTGAGTGCATGGTAGATGTGCCCTCTGCTTTCATCCGTGCTGCTGCTTCTCTTACTTTTAATAATACTCCTGAAATCCCTCTTCACTCTGTGGCATTTCACCTTTAAAAACTCTTCTTTCTTTTGTGCTGTTTTCTATTGCTCTTGACCATATTCAGACAAGCCTTTCAGAGTGTGAGCTTTTCAGGCAGGGACTCCATCTTCCAAATGTCCAAATCTAATGTAAGTAATTCACTTGTAACAGTATAAAAATAACTGATATGTTAATAATGACACATATTAGACAAATCATAAAGCTCCATTTTGTAGATTTTTAGAACTCATTCCTACGGCAACTGTATAAAAGTCTTATATAGGCAGTATTTATTTGTGATGAAGACATTTTACTTCCCAGTCTTATGGATTTTTAACTTCCTTGATTCAGTCCTAAAAAATTCAAAATTGTAATATTTTTTCTAAAGCTTGTCATGTGTGACAAGTGAATATCTTAAGTAGGCCTTGTTTAAGCCATCCCATCCTCTGACTGAGTGACCATGAATACTCAACTTGCTTTCTGAAAAAAAATGCATTGTCTTCTCATCCTTTGTCTACCTTATATATGGAAATTGTAAACTGTGGGGAAAACAGTAGCTTATGTAGGGTTAAACTTAAATAAGGAGCATAGACAGCTCAGATTTGGAGAGAGAATGTGACCTCTGCTCTCAGCTGTTCCCTTATCACCACTGTAGGTACATCTGGCCCACTTATCGGTCATCTCCTGGATAGATTTGATTCTCAAATCACTATTCTAAGGCAGGTTCCATGCAGTAATAATTTTAAGTGACTCTTACTATAACCAGGTGGGTCAGGAGTAGATTCATGAATAGATCTGTTCTCTGTGCAGTGTTGGTCAAGCACGTAGCTGGGTTACTACCTTGTCTTACATCCCAGCTGATACCACTATGGCTTGTCTGTCAAAATTATGTAGAAAGAAACTCAACTCCCAAGAAAACCTAGTGTGCTTGAGTAAAGCTGCATGCATTTAATTTTTTCAGGAGAAAAAGAGTAGAATATGAAAATGTTAACTGAATTGACATTTGTAGAAGCTACCTCAAGTCTTTGTGGTAGTTGTTATATATACCAGGCTTTCCTGCTAGGCTTACTAGCCTAGGTGGTTATCTACTATACCTTTCAGGTTATATTAAAAATACCATGATGCACAATGGTCAGCCCTCTCATCGTATTTCCCTGAAATCAAACATGCTGCAGCAGAGGAAAGAGTATTTTCATGAAAATTCATAAATACACAAAAAGAAACTTGATCGAGGATGTTGACTTTATGTAAAAAATATTTTAAGTGTTTCTTTTAATTAAATACTCTAATTAAATTAAATATCCTATTCAAGGATGAAAACAGTGTTTTGTTGGCTGAAAGTGAGCAGAAAAGGGAATGAACTTGTGCAATTTGAGGCAGAATTGGCTTTGCTATCAAAATATGACATGTCTTTTGCATACTGTGGCACAGACAAAAAAAAGCCCTCAGGATCAAATGCTACAAGCAGAAATCCATGAAATCTCTAGAACTGCTTCATTTTTTAAACAGCTTTTGGAGATATATGGGCACCTAGTGCTCATCATGCTACCTGCCAGGTTCACCACAGGTAGCTTGATGAAGATCTTTTGTCCTCAGGAGGATTTGATTGAAGAGAGAGCAGGTGGCTGAAGTGCTGGAAAAGAAAACAGGTCTAACTGCTGCTGGGAACTCCTGCTGTGGGGCAGACAGCCTTTGCAGTGATGCTTACGTGCCTGAAATCTAGCCAGCTTTGGGTGTTTGGTTAGTCCTGCACTTGACAAGTCAGTTCTCAGAGTACCTCCTGCACATACCTTTCTTCTGGAAGCTTTGGAAGAGTGCTACCTCAGTCTATTTTTAACAGCAACAATTTCCATGATTAGATTTTAATGCTATTTATTTATTTAAACCAAACCAACAGCTCTGCATAAGCTGAACATTCCAGTCGACATCACATTCGGCCATGCAGAGGTTTCTAAATCTAGTTTAAATTACATTCCTTGAATGGTAGAAAAAGCTGGGTCATGTGCTGAAGCTTAGTGAGGAATAACAGAGTCACTCTTTCATAGACTGCAAAAACTTTAAGAAAAGATAAACAGCTTTGTTAAAGGTCTGACTGAATGTCTACGTACAGCAATTACGCATTGCATTTCTTTTCTCTCCCTTGGTTAAAGGTTGTGCTTCCATTCTCATTGCTGCAATGAAGCCCTGTCCTCTATACGTGTACTGAAGATAAAGGAAATGAAAGGCTTTCGATAATTACACCCAATGTCACACAGTTATTTCCTTGCAGACATCTAATGTGTGATGCCTGTAGCTGCCTTCCTCTTGCACGCGTAGCAAAGAAAAGTAAGAAAATTGGGCATTTTTCAAAAACATCTCATACCAGACAAAGAGACCTTCTCTCTGAGTCTTTGATACTGCTGCTTCCAAGCCTCAGTAGATGCCAGAGCCTGGTAGGTAGGTAGAGTCAGCTTACCATTTGCATCAATGTTAATAACCTAAATCACTTGTGTTAAAATTATCAGTAGGCAAACTGCTTCAGTTAAAATAAGAAGTGTCCTGGATTGTTGCCAGTCCTCAAACTAAATTCAAGCCAATTTTATTTTTAAGCTTTACAAGGAATGAAATGTAATAAGCATGCAATGTGTGTGTAGACACACATACAGTGAATAGCTCGAGGATTAGAAAAAAATGTACTTCGCATCTGGAGTCCTAGCTTTGCATATATATGTGCATGCAAGCAACTTTACTCACGTGAATTTTCCCCAGGTGCCATGCACTGTATTTCCTGTCTACTCAGTCAGCAGTGTACACAGAGGGCTTTAATGCATAAGGGTTCTATAACTTGCAGACCATCCTGCCTGATGCAGCAAGTGCAGAAAGCCAACACTTGTTCAAAGGACAAAGCTGGCACCAATTAAGCCACGTCCACCACATCGGCTCTGCTCGTTGGAAGCAGAGTCATCCATGAGTGTTGTGTTAGGGAGTACAGCCAGCCCTGCCTACAGCAGGATGTGGCTTCCAAGTATCACGCATTGCATATAGTCTGTTGCGTAAACTGAAGCGAGGGGGAATGAAGGGTGGATAAGATGAGGCTCCACTGGGCTGCGGCCTTGGGAAGGAGAATTGATTGGGTGTGCAAGGGGAGGACAGTGTGATTTGGAGGAGTGGGTAGAGGGAGAGGGGGTGTTGTCCTTGTACATTACTTTGCACATCATAAACTTCATCTCTTGATGATTTTATTTTAGCTGCTCAGAAACAGATCATTCCCATGCAAGGCTTCACAGCACCAAATTGTGAACATAAGGGGTGGTGGGGCTTTGTTGTTATTGTTGTTTGGATTTCTTGTTTTCCTCTTCACATGTTTTGGGGCAGGTGGGTGTGCCTCCACAGCTGCGTGCATGCACGATAGTCATGGGTGAGGGTGGGAGGACGCCTAATGTAAATGCCAGACAGTCTGTCTAAACTTTAATGAAAATAGTTTCACTGCTTATGCAGGTCTGACCTGGCCTGCATAGCGACACTCAGTGCAACTAAGCACCACTGAGGTCGGACACCTCTGTGATTTCTTTTCCCATGAACAGGTCAGTGGGGACATTGCCCAGGGCCTGCCCTGGCATCTCAGGAAAACACAGGTTGTCTCTGCTTTGCACACTGAGAAGTCATTCTGCTGTAATTGCTGTCTCAGGTTTCTACCAAGCTTTGGGCTCTCCACAGCTCTTGCTTTTATGTATGTTCTAGATTGGAAAAGTGCTTTTACAACCACCACCTTTCAAATTCGTTACAACTGCCCTTCACACCTTCCAGTTTTTCTAAGAACGGCAAGGTAATACTTTGGCTCTGTATGTGAGTATGGATGAATGACTGAGCCTGCTAGAAGGGTCACCTAGAGATACAGAATTAACTATTTAATAAGAATGCTAAGTGTCTTTTAAGTGCTAAAATAGCAAAAATGTTTTTCTTGCTGTAATCAAGGGCTGGGTGAAATGCTTTAGGCCCCTGCAGCATTGCCAAATCAGCTTGGTACTGGATATATAGGATTGCACACTTTCAGATATGCATTGCAGTGGCAGGGGAACAGGAAGCTCTAGCTATGCCCCAAGTCTGGATCATGCCTTGATATCCTGTGGCTTAAAACCTAGTACATATGGGGTTGCCAGATTATGCTGACCTCTAAACACGAATATTATCTGTCCCTGTACACTTACCACTGTGAGTCAGTTAGTAGAACAGCTTTCACCCTGCCTTAGTGCATAAAATGTATGCTGAACAGAAGATCTTTTTGACTAAAAAAGTAATGAAACACAATAAAACTACAGGAGACTGACTTGTGAAATGAAGTTAGAACGCTGCCTGAGGACCTCCCTGGAACTGAGTTACAGACACTTCAGAATGCATACTAATTGGGCCATATGGTCCAAAATTGAAACAAAGGCAAGTATTTTGGTTGGCCAGGGTTTTCAAGAGAGACTTAGAAGGAAGTCTTAACAGCCTTGATGAAGTTCCCGATCAGCTGGTAGAAATGTTTACCTTATAATAAACTCAGAAGACCCTGTCTTGCCCTGGGATGACACACCACAGCTCATTGCTGAGCAGCCTTGTAGAATCAGCAGCAATGCCTGCATATGTTTGCTTATGCCCAATTTTCTTGCCAAAGACCAAGACAGGCTTCTGAGGCATTGCACAGAGGAAAGTGTGTCATAGGACCTATCTTCTATGGGGCAGCATGTAGAGGAAAAAGGCTGCTGGAGCTCTTGCACAGCATTTCTTATGCCCATCCTCTCTTCCCTTGAGGACCATGGAACCCTCCTGCAGTGAGACAGTGTGAAAATTCCCTGGAGCTGCCCTTCTGCTTAGTCTCATGCAATGAAGATGAAGCAAGAGCTGAGGGAAAAACCACTTGTACCAGCACGGCCAGCAACTAGATCCAAACAGAGCAATTTACTGTGGAGGCTTTGAGCCTCTTTGTGAAAGAAAGTGGACTGGGGAGTTGCAAGGGGGTGGCTATTGCAGGTTGAGGCCATGAGCTCTACTCACTCCCTAATTATGGTGTAAACTCAGGTAAAACTATCCATGCATACTTTTGCACCAGTGGAGGTGTGTTTCTACCAGCGTTTTCAGGCATTTAAGTCATTTATACATGGGAGATGATAGCTCCCTTTAAAGAAAACTTGACCTAGGAGAAACCTATCATGTTTCCTACATTTCTGCAAAAACAATGGGTTCTAGCTATTTAACTTAGGTTCATTAGGTGACTCATTGTGTTATGCATTTAATATATTTCACATGGACAAGGTTACATTTCTTTTCAACAAGTAATTTAAAAGAACTCTTTATGAAATGCAAGACACAAACAATCTGTCTGTGGGCCACTGTCTTACGTCCTGTTCAACTTTGTCACATTTTCTTGTTTTTAAATTCCTCGTCTTAAAAATATGAGTCAACATAAATAACTTTGAATCTGTGTTACCTTATTAACCAATGGCTGGTGAGTCTACCAACAAAATATTTACATAGACAACAGTCTTGTACTAGTAATGTATTTTCACATTACTTAGTAATTTAAAACATGTCAGCCACTTCCAAAGAGTAGAAACAATCCAAACATGGAACTGATGTTGGCCTTAAAAGGCTGCTGCTCTTTTTTTTAAGTCAAGCAGCAGTCATTACCACAATATTATCACTGCGCATTCTTCATACAACTCCTTATCAGTAATCGCCGCAAATATAACTCTAAATGGTAAGGAAAAGAGCAAGTGGAAAGGGCAGATGAACATCAACAGCATGTCTTTAAGGGAGCTTGTGAAAGATCATATGGAAAATATAGAATTTAATTATTGAAAGATTGGTAAATTAAATATTTGACGGTCTTATAAAGCCAGTGAAATGTATGTCTGGCTATTTGAAGCTAAAAACATTATTTTTTTGCATCTTTAGAATATGTATTAATATGTATGTATATTTATGTATACTTTTATGTGCACAAGCATATTTATAACATGGATGTACATATATTGAATATGGGTTTTTCTTTTCCTGTTTTCAGAGTCTGGTTTATTCGGTTGCTAGGAGATCAGGTGACGGAATAGGAAGAAGAGCATTTTGTGTGTGCTAAAGCTCTGGAGCACAGCATGTGCTAACCTTCTGGTAACCTAGACTGGGGAAAAAAATGTCCTCCCTCTTCCTAGGGTAATGAATAGAATGAAATTTTAGCTTCCCAAACCACAGTACAATGACATGGTATGAGACCAAGCTGGTGAAAGAATAGATAACTTTAATGTATTTACTTATCCTGTACATGACATTTTTCAATGTGTTCAACTGAGGATGGTAGTCTCCATGTTGCATAATAAATGACATGTATGTCCTTTGGCAGATGCTCAGCCAATCTAGCCACCTAACTAATTTAAAGGCCATATAAAGAAAAATAAAAAATCAAATGGCAACAATAAAAATGTATAACGGCCTCCCCTTTTACTATCTCTCCCTCTATCTCAAAGGCTAAGAGTATGACTCCAAAAGTTGTCCCCTGAGCATAGTATCTTAATCACACTGTTCAGAGAAACAACAAAACCTTTGTCATATATAAGTCAGAAAATCTGATAGCTACATGTTCCCCAGGGGACAAGTATATACTGAAGAATTTGGGCAGTTTTCGTGCTCTTACCAGCAATTCTAATTCTGTGGTTCACGTTTTTGTTAATATATTTTAGGACTGAGAAAAAAAGCATTATAAAATTTCATCTCGTCTTTATTTCTGTGCTTCACCTATAGTGGTATGAGCACATCATTATTAAATTAATACTTGCTAAAAATGGACCTGCAGTATTCAAGCAAATAGGGACCTATATCTGCGTCTCTAGAAACTGTGAAAAGTTTCATTTTAGATTTTGCATTTTTTTCAATATTGTTCTATTATTAGTCAGACTTTTTTTTTAACACTGATCAAACAGTTCATTGAAGTATATGAAAAAAAAATCACAGAAAATTCAGAGCTTTTTTTGAAAGAAGTTGAGACATGTTTATTGGTCCTAATAGGTAAAGTTCATTCAGTTTCCCCTGTGATAAAGCAAGGGTACTCCTGCTGGACCTGAACAAAAGGACAGGGTGCTTGGTGGCAGTAATTAGATGTAAGTAAGGAATATTTGCAAGGATTCTTTAAAAGGCTATTATTGGTCTCAGAGCACCAAGGCAGTACGTTCCTCTCATGGGACATTCCTAGGGCATACGTCTGTCCTGGGAGGAGACCAGAGATGCATATCCATACAGTAACCTACCTAGGGCCTGAGAGACAGCAAACATTAACACAGAGATAAGGAGGTGTGAAGGAGCAAAAAGACAGAAAAAAAGAAGTTACTTACAGATTTCATTAATATATACCCAGAGTGTATTATTGAATGGCAAATTGGCTGAGCAAAAGAGTCCATATAATGGGAGTAGGTTGTAAGATGACCTAAGTCTGATTTTACAGATGACAGATGTAATGGACATTAGAAGGTCAGGAGTGGCAGACACTATTGTTCAGGAACACCTTTGACAAAGTGCTGTGCTTGTGAGTTTTAAGGATGATGTTTGCAGACAGGGCGCTCGCACAGTGACAAACTATTCTACAGAAATTCCATTTGAAATGAGGTTAGTTGAAGTAGGAAGAAGGCAGAAAAGTTGCTCTAGTTGCTTTATTTTTTATTCTTCCTAGTTAACCATCCTACTTCTAATACAAGCAAAAATGCTTCATTCAGTGAGATGCTGGGCAGAAAAACAATTTCCCTCTTTTTGTATATCTTTTATTTTCAAATACAAAGTGTTGAAAAGCCCACATTACCAGGTTCTAATTCTGCTATTATAATCTAAACTTGCTATTTTGCAGAAATATAGCACAAATTCTAGCAAAATGCAAGTCACTAGTGATGACCCTGGGTGGTTCATACTAGGTCCAATACCGTTTAACAACTTCATCAGTGACTTGAATATTGGGAGAAAGTGCACCTAAGTCTGAAGATGATACAAACTGGGAGGAGTGATGTTTGTGCTGCCATTCAGAGACCTGAATGACTGAAGAAATGGACATAGAGAAACTTCAAAAAGAAAGACACGGACACACTGAATCAGGGCCAGCGAAGGCCACCAGAGATGATTAAGGGACTAGATCTTCTTTCATATGAGGAGAAGCTGAGAAAGATGAGAATCCTTACCCTGGAGAAGAATCATGGGGATATATCAATGCTTGCAAATATCTGATGTGAATGAGTAAAGAAGATGGAGATAGACTCTTCTCAGTGGTTCCTAGTGACTGGATGAAAAGTAATTTGCACAAAGGGGAACACAGGAAATTCCAAGTGAACACAAGAAAATATTTCTTTTCTGTTAGAGTGCTTGAATAAAGGAACAGGTTGTTCAGAGGGATTGTGGAGTCTCCACCCTTTGAGATATTCAAAACCCAGCTGAATCTGATCCTGGATAATCTGCTCTAGCTGACCCTGCTTGACTAGATGATCTCCAGAAGTCCTTTCCAACCTCAACTATTCTGTGACTTTGAGCTCAGCAGGCCAGTAACAGGAGAACAACACAGTTCTTTCAGAAAAGGTGTGTGCAGGTGGAATATATTTTTTTAAGGGTTGGAGAATATTTTTCAGTCATCTGCTTGCCAATCAGTATAATCCTAAAACAATGGTTCAAGACTATGCAGAGGACTTCTGTAAGATATCTCTTAAAGAAAAATCCCATTTTCTGAGCTGTATTAATAATTGTGAGACCATGACCATATGATTACAGTTATCTTGACTTGGATTTGCAAGATTTTAGGCAACATTTTACTGGGTGAAAATATAATAGCAATGAGTTCATGGCAAAGCATATTACTTCAACATAGAAAATCCTAACACAAGAAGTAGTATAACAAGTCCCCTTCACCTTTTATGTCATAGTTTCCCAATGCTAAAATAAGAACATGGTCAAAGGCTGCCTTTGATTTAAGTATGATAAGAGGAAGATGTGGTGTAATTGGTAGATTCCTATCTGCGGGCAGTTAGAGTGGAGCAAGAAGAGGGGAGCTGGTGCATGAGGTGAGGAATTTGAAGTCTTCTGCAACTTCTATCAGTCATGCATGACAGGTGACTGCACATAGTTATCCCTTCCTAATACCTCTCCTGTTAGGTAGGAATTAAAAAACTCTCAATATATATTGATTTAAACTGTCTTGATAAGGCGGTGCAATTCTCTCTCAGATCAGGTGGAGAGGAATATCAGAAGGCTTTCATTACTGACCATAAGATAGATGGATGCTCCTTTGGCCAGCCTCCTCCTGCTCCATTTTACTCCGCCTGACTCCTTGTCTTGAAGATCTTAGCCCCTTTTATACCATCCGCTCAATTTGCTCCAACCTGCATAAAGGAGATATGGCAGAGGGATAACACATGGGGCTAAATAACTCCCACCTTGTCCTTTGCAATATCTAGAAACATCTACTTTGTTAACGTTTTAGAATCCTGGCAGTGTACAAGGCAAAACTCAAATGGTAGTTGTGTTACTCCTTGAATTCAGTTCTTGGACAGCTCTAAAGTCCTTTAGGGGAAGAACTTTCTGGAGAAGCAGTGCATCAGAGATTAAAATCAAAGCCTATATTAAAACAAGTGCATGATATGATGAAAATTAAACACTGATGCTAGGAAATGAGGCTGAATTAATTCAGTTATTTATATACAATATTAGTGCAGCTCCAGAAGGTATCAATATGATCTTGTAAAGGAAAAATAGGATAGTGTATGATTAAAGTCTGTAACATTATGTATGCATCAAGTTTTAGGTACCTGGAAAATGAATTTTATGATGGATTTTGCTGCAGATATTGTAACACTAGTTGTTACTTTCTGGTTTCTCATATAGGTTCCAAAATCCATTGGAAATGCACTTAAGTAAACAATCTTCTATGATACTTTTCTCTTCCCTTTCACTTCAGTACAAGGTTATTCAATATTTCCTCACTTGAGGTCTTCATATATGAAGTGGGCACTGCTGATATTATAGCAACACAGATTTCCACATATAGGGCTAGTCAGTGTATAGTTTCTTCATCACTTAAGTGGCATCTTCTGTTTAATGACACTCAGTTTTCCTATACATGAATGTTGTTCAAGAACATGTGGTAGACATAATACTGAGCAAAGACCCCCGTGCTACTGTTAATGTGCCAAACAAACAACCCAAATTTTTCACCAATATCTGTCCTTCTTTGGGAATCAAGGTTGTTTATCTAAATAGTCTTCTGACACTCACTTTTGCTCTATAACTAAGTACTAGAATTCTATACATATAAGGTACTATGCATTTGCATCTACTAAAGGTGTTTTTTTTCTTTGAAGCTGGAAGTCGTTTTACCATGTACTATTAGGCAGAGAAGTTTGCATTTTACATGTCAAAGCACTGCATAAGAAAGGGTAATCATGTCTCAACAGCTGCAAGGTGATGTAGGGACATCTGGGGACAACGACTCTTGGACACAGCGAATGTAAAGGGGATAAATTGTCTGGTAAAGGAGCGTGTAAAGCACCACAGTCAACACAAGATGATTGAATCAGTACAATATTTACCAGTATCAGTACAATATCTACCAGCATTAAGTTGATTGGGTCAATATGAATTGAAATGGTTTGATATTGTTGAACATGCTGGATCTGGCACGATGAATTTAAATCAAATGAGTGTCACATGGCAAGTATCAGGAACCTTGAAATTGGATTTGCAGTTTGATGGAGATATAGTCTAGGATTTTATTGTGTGATAGTTACTACATATTCGCTAGCCATCACTCGTTTAGATTTTAAAATTAACTAGCACACCTATTCATGGTGCAGGTATGCTGGCAAGGTATTGACTCACGTCTCAGCGTTGTGCTATGACCCCCTCAGCAGGAACCCAGTGACTATGTCCCAGACTGTTTTCTAGCTCTTCATAATCTAGAAAAAAAAAACACTCTAAAGAGTCTCCCATAGAAGTCTTTCCTCATGTTATATTTGATCTGTTTTACACATGGGAATGAAAAGCAAATGACTAGCACTGAATCTGGCCTGCCAGATGTTTCTCTTTAGTACTGCTACAGCCTGCAGGTGTTACATGGATGAAAGATATCCCCTTTGGCTAGCCTATCTCAGGTCATGTAAGTCTTTTTTAACTATTAAGAGTGCTTTACATTCTCCTTGAAGGCAACAAACTACAGAAGTACAATCCAGGGACAGAGATGCTTCAGGTGAGACCCATTCTAAGTTTGAAACCTGCTTCATCTTTGAGAAGACTAGCCCTAAGAGAACATAATTTAACAGCAACTTAATCTCAGCAGGCCTTTGCTGCAGTGAAAGTCAGTTGAGGACTTACGTTGATATAACTATGTAGTACAAGGGTAAATTATATAAAAACAATTAGAAAACAAGAATTTTAATGAAACTGCAGAAGTGAAGTGACTTTGGATCTTATGTCTCATTGATTCTAATGCATTTGACACTCTGTCCTGTGCATCTGTGATGACTACAATGCTAAGAGTAAGAATAAAACCTGGCATTTGTTGTTTAAGCTTGAATACTGTATTTGCTTTCAAGCTTGAACAAATCTTGGTGGTTTCATTAAAATAAATTGATTGTGAAAGGAGTGTTGGAACAAATTGTTTTCCAGTCCCTGCTGATTCTGTATTTGTTGTCAATATTTGGTGAGAGTAAAGTAATTCCTGTTTAATTTTAACTAGGAAGTTGCTTAATTGTCCACATATTTGTAGTGGACAGTGAAGTATTTGAGCCTCACATTGCTCATGCAGGTTTTCAAACATCCACAAGGCTCTTTGGATTATCTGAACTTTTTTTTTTTTCTTTGTATTGTAAATCTGGGCCATCTAAGAATTCTTTCACTTCTGTTGTTTATTATGACAATAAAACCAAGCCTTTTTTTCAGACATTATTTGTCATTCTGACCTCTTACTGAAAAAGCCCACAAATTATAGCTATTTTTTAAGAACTCTACAGAGACCTAGCATAGTCATTCATGACTACAAAAAGTGCTGCAAACATGCATCCTGTAGCAATATCATGCATACTGAATGTAAGTTAAGCCTCAGTCATCGATTCCACTCCCTCTCTGGCTGTTGCAGTATCCTAACGGAGAGGATTTCAAAGCTTCTAGATGCTTTAGTTTTGCCACTGCCCCCTAATCTCTTCAGGAGACCAGATGCAGCCTCAAGGGGAGATATGTCTGTTATCAGAGAAAGAACAAGGAGATCCCAATACACATTTTAGAGAGAGGAAAGCAATTTCTTATCTACAGCTAATTTCCCAGCCTTGAAAATTTATTTGACACTCTACCACAGTTTCACATAAAGGAATATGTGGAAACAAATATGTTTAGCTTTCAATTCCTAGTGACCTTCGTTGGTAGTCAAGTACACATTTGCCTTTCTGCTTTCAAAATACTTCTCTATATCACCAGAAAGCAATATGCAATACACCTATTTTGGTGCAAAAAAGACCTTCAATTTTGTTTATAGGGGCTTTTTCATCTTATTCAGAAACTGTGGATGATTCACAGCCACTCAGGAAAGTACACAGATTTTGGCAAACATTATTGAAGAACTGCACGAAAACCTTGTTCTTTACTATTTCTTGAGAGCTGTATTTAAATCGTTGGCATCTAGTGAGCAAAGACAACTAACTGTACATGTGATTTAGCTGGCTAATCTCACAACAGAAACACTGAAGAGCTGATGTTCAGATCATGAAAATATACATTTTTTTCTCAAAAAATATTATTTGGATACATAAATTACAGAAATATTATCAGAAATTTTTCACAACTAATTTCAGGGCAGACAGTATACATCAGCAATATACTTTTTTTTTCTTCTTTTTGCTCTGGATAGATCCATCACTTTACTGATAAATATTAAAGGAATGTTGTGAGTTTTGGGGTAGACATTGAGAATACATTCTCAAAAAGTACACTTTGCTTCAAAAATAAGAAGTTAAGTGCAATTACACAGACTGAACAGCTATTCAGCAGGGCTCAGAGTACCAGAATCTGGCCATTCATGAATTAGGGTCAGATCAAGCTTCCCATCAACCTCAGTAGGAGGTTTACCATTCACTTCAATGGAAATAGGATCAGGCTACCAGTGCTTTAAAGAGATTAAATAGAAAGTGCTATTGAAATGCAAATGTTTGTGTTCTCTTTAATCTGAACTTCCCATCTCCCAGTTCAATGCCGCATGTAGAGCGAGATATTATGAGCTATTGCTCTGGGACCTGTGTTAAACAAATATTTTTGTATGCTCTGCAGAAAAATGTCCTGCAGTGTAGGAGAATACAACTAAATTTTTTTGTGCTAATGATTAAAAACAAATCTGGTGTGTCTGGTTTGAAGAGCAGTCAGCTATCACCAGCTCTGAATGAAGTTATCTTTGCTAATGAGTATGGTACATTCACTTAACACTTAGTTTGAGCCAGCTTGACTAATGCTATTAGAAAATATCCTTCAGGCTTTCATTTGTCTATTGACACTACCTAGTTTCAAGTAACTCTTAAAACTACCACAAGTGAAAAACATTTAAACAGGGAAAATTGGAGCTGAGTTCATGTGTTTGATGTAATTTATTAGTAGCCTAGTGTCATTCTTTGTGGATCAGGCATCCACTGCACAAATGTGTGAGTAAACCTGTTTTATTAACTTCATATATGTCTCTCTCCTCTTCCTGCCATATCCCCATCTAGCCACAAGTCCCCTTCCTGCTACAAATAGCTGTCTTTCTCTCTTCCTCTTTCCCAGCCATAGTAATTACAATACCAAACCAGTTGCACTGGGACTTAGGCACATCCTGTTTAGCCTGTTTGAGATGCTGAGAAGCAATGCATCTTTAAAATATAACTTCATAGTATGGTGATGATAGACAAGATATAAGCATACTAGCTTGAATTTTTTTTTTTTGCTAAATTCAAGCTGATGGCATCATTTGGGCATAGGTGTAAGGAACAATGTAGATGAAGTTACAGTCTGTTGCTATTGCATATGGCAGTTGTTACAAATTTAGCCTTGATGTCTGACATTACTAAGCTAATTGAAAAGATTTGTTCATCGTGATTAAAGTATTAATAATGACACCTCTTGTTTTCCCATCAGTAATATCCTAATTGTAAAGGGCACATGGCAGGTCATAGTGCTACCAACTCTTTTTTGAGACCCATATGGTGCATTTCTATTATAATATACAGAGCACAGGGTTGAATACCCTCCTGTGACTGCACATATTGTTTAGTTTTTAACCCATTTTCTGGCATGGTTTGTCCCTTGCCCCTTAAACATGCCCAAGACACAGTCTGTGAAGCAGCATGGCCAACTGTCAAATATTGACTGCTGCCAATAAACCATATGTCTGATGTTACCAATGCCAAATGGTAGAAAAATGGAGGAAAGCAAATCCTGAGTTGACATTTGCTCATAAGGTTATACAATGATTCCTAAGTGTTTTCATTTGCTCGGGTAGATTTAGAGTGCAAATTCACGCTGTCAAGAGACATAATTCCCATTAGAACATCTCCTGGTCTTGAAACACAAATAATATTAAGAAAGAAGGAAGAGGCAGAGAGCTGAGAAGAACTTCCTCAGGCCTATTTAAGATAACATGTTCATGCCTTAGAGTCTTTTCTTGTATTTTGGAGACTTGTATTTTTTGAAGCTGAAGAGAAGAGTAAGTTCCTGAAAGTGAAGATTTTTTTTTTCCTTGGGAAAGGATGGCATAGGTCTTAAATGGCCTAGGTAGCAAGGAGGTTTAGAAAGTTTACATTTCTAGAGCATTGGTTCAATACATACTATTAAGCAGAAAGGGTTCTTGGGAGATATTTCAGTAGCACTGATACCTTCCCCAGTGAAAACAGTTCTTCATAAGATCCAGCATACAGAGAGAAGCTACAGAGAAAGCCTGCTTGCTTTCTTATTAAAGGAGGCTTGCAAGCCTTGCAAGTACCTGGGCTTCTCTTGGAGCACTCCCCATTGAGTCACTTCACTAAGCAGGCTTAGTTCTGCTTGGTTTATGAGATCTGGCACAATCACAGTCTGAGCTGATGTGGCATCTAGCCCAGAGAACAAAGCAAGCACATCTTGCAGTTATAAACTGTTCATTTTGTAAAATAAAAAAAAAAAAATAGAATTTATTCTGAAGATTGGGGAAGAGACGTTCCTATTTTTTAATATTTTTATTTTCATCTCTGAAAATTAGCATTCCTAACTGCTTATATTCTATTCACCATTTTGTGAGCATTTATTTTTAAATTCAGTTGAAACCAATTTCCTCAAAGGTCTGTGTCATTTTAATTCCAGCCTTTGTTAGGAATGGATTAAGTTTTGTAGACTCTGACCTTGTGATACTACCATGTTTCTGCTAAACAGAGTCCAGTGTGCCAAACAAAGATGTAACAAAAAGTTACGAAATGGCATGGCTATTACACATGCTTTTGTTTCTCATTTTCTGGTGTTTATATTGAGATAATTCTGTTTTGAGAGTGGAAAAAAAAAAGAGACTCTAAGTAAAAAAGAGGCCTACAATAAATACATTATACTACATAGCACTCAAAAGTCCAAAAGAAGGCTCCTCAGTGAGCACCCAGGAGATAGCAAAATTATTTTCAACAATGAAAGAACAGTAAGAATATGCTAGGACACCATTACAAGTCAGAAAGAGGGAGATTCATCCTCGTTGCGCAAATCCTTGGTGATTTACTATTGCAATGCACAGTCTGTGCTATTTTCCTCCTACGTAAGATTTCTAGGTCACTGCCTTCAATGTACTTCCAAACCGTATGGTTCCCCTCCCTTCTCCTGTACAGTAGGAGAATTGCTATTGCAGCTTCCAGGAGATGTTGAGGGAGCTGGTGCAGCATTTCTGCTCCTGATTTCTCCCCTACATGGCTCCACCTTTGAATCCAAATGATGAGAAGGGGAAGGAGAGGAAAAGGATCCTCCCCACCATGCTGACTTGCTGTGAAATTGTTAAATGTTACCTCTGACGTGTGAAGCTGAAGGTCATATGAAACTGAAGACTTAGAATAAGAATAATAACCTGAAGTTATATTGCACGGAATACTAATGTTATTTTAAGATGAAACTGTAGTTAGGCATGTTGGTTCAATGCTAAATTCCAGAAAATGTCTTCTAAGCTATCTATTTGATTTTTTTATAGCTCTATAAATCTTAAAGGGCAAATATTAACCTTGCACACATCTATAGGACTCCATTTGTTCCACTGAGAGTTGCACTCACATATCAGAGGGTAAAATCTGGCCTTATTTGCTAGATAGCAATAGGAAAAAGGGGACGTCTTTCACTTTTAAAAACATTTACTGTATCCTAGCAATGTGTAGCAGTGCTATGCAAGTGTGGCAGTAGACAAATGGTCTTGAAAGATATTAAACCTTACAGAAATATTGTAGTAAAGGAATATGATAGTATTTGGGAGTCTGTAGATGGTGCAGGTTGCAAACTTTCTCCTGATTCTAGATACAAAGCAATTAAGCATATGTAGGAAGAAATTTCTTTAATGCTTTATGTTGAGCTTAATAAAGAGCTCAAGAAAACCTGACTCTCCAGAGATTAAAACAACACAGAGATCAATTAAAGTTTTCATTTCATAGCTTTTTAACATAATTCCCTAAAAATAATATTTTATTTTAAAATTGTTTATTTTTACATAATACCTAACAATTAATTAAAAAAAAAAAACAAAATTAAAAAAAATTTAAAGTGGGTGCAAGTCTCAAGATGACAAACAATTTCCAAGATGGAAAAAGATGGCTGTTTTCTCTATGCTCATCTTCTTTCAGACATCTGTGAATGTGAATAGATAATGTAATAAATGTTATGCAACCATACTAGAGAAATATCAGAAAGAGAATGATTAGTCAGACCACAAATCCAATAAGTGCAACTTCTTGATTCAACTTTAGATGTTTGTCAGTATTTCTAACAAGAGCATCACACACTGGGCCTTCAGCAGACAAATGAAGTGAAGGAACTAAAGAAATTGCACCGCTTTCCCATAGTTTGCCTACTCCACACCTTTAGTACTATCTATTTGACCTTTGGAAAAACAGCATCTCACATTCCTTGCAAACAAGGCAGCAATTATAATGGAACTTTGGTAGGAAGAAAAGTTTTTCTTTACAGATTGGCAGTAGATTCAGAACAACTTTTTGGCAAATATTACAAGTTAATATTTTAAAGGGCCATTATATAATATTTAGAAAAAAAAATCTTTCATACCCAAAGTCCTTTTAACTTACAAAAAATGTCTTGATATAATGATCGAAGCATTTCACATCTTAAGTTTTGAGGAACAGATAGATGTACAGCATTCAAACTTTCTTCTGTCCAAAATCACTTCCCTGAATTAAAATAAGACCTTTTAGTGAAACTTTGAAGTCTCTAGGTACAGAATATTTGCATTCATGAAAAGAAGAGAAAGGCAAGACTTTTTATTCACAAATAGTTTTACATCTGCTGAACAACTGCTTTGGAGCCATGGCTCTTGGGGACTGACACTTCACTACTGCTACCTACTGCTCTCGGCAAGCTTTCCCTATTGCTGCTCACCTGCTGAATATCCCTCTCTCCCTTGCTTGAAGAACTGACCCTGGTTAACTGCTGTTTAGACCTTATCGGTGAGTTGATTTTGTCAGGGGAAGATTCTACCTAAGCTATCTCCTACCTGAGAAACCCAGAAAACATCCAACTCTCTACTATCTCTCAAATCTCAGCCACTTAGAGGAGGATCTGAGAGCTTTTATTTATAGAGTGCTTTCCCTTTTGATTCATTGATAAGACAGCTTATCAATGGAGTCAAATGCTGCACCCCATTTTTCTGTGGTAAGTCTTTGCTTTAGAGTCTTCCAGGATTATATCTTTAATATATTTATGCAAGTTCTTCACTGGTAAAATATGCATGCTAAGCCCAAAACCAACACTGGCACATCTGAGGTTTCTATTTTTTTCTGACATATACTTTCCAGAACAGCTACATAATAATTAATATCTAGCTGATAGCATATCCACCCTAGATAGCTGTTTTATCAGATATCAAATAGCAGGAAAACATGCAAAAATAGCAATGCTAAGCTCTGCTTTGTGTGATAACCATGAAGACATCACACAAAATAAGACTTTATTAGCTCTTGCTGCTGGTTAAAATAATACAGATATTTCTGTGACAGTGAAGTCAGTGAACTGGAAGTAATGGAGTCCTAATAACTGGGTTCCTTTTATTCCACTGGGAGCTCTAGAGTTGAACATAGTCATTCCTGGCTGTAATGTGGCCATGGCAGAGGTGGATGGGCTGCCAATGAACTGACCTTTTCCCCATCCAAGGACTGAAAGAATGTACTACATCTGACTATGACAAGCTGGGCAGGCTCTGCAGCCTCTTTTGGTCTCATACTTCTGTCTCAGATCTTTTTCTCATAATCTACTTTTAAATTGCAGCTTGTCACAGGTAATCTAGTTGCCTTATCGCTGATACTGTAGAGGTTAAATGAGAACATTCATAGATATACTCTAATTCTTGTTTGGAGTTTATATTTTGATACTGATCATGTGCATTATTTCATTACTCTACCATTCTGTCTTATCCTTCTGCAGCAAACAAAATGCCCCACAGTGCCCCATGTCTCTGCTCAGCAAGTTATTCAGCCTAGTCATTGTTTGGCCACTTCCTTTTTATTTAAATCTGCTGTGCTTCTGTCTACCATCTATGGAATGGGGTTAATGAAATCTGCCTAGCATGCCAGGCTCCTGGGTAGGGCTTAATTTCCTGGGTGTGTCTACATTGGTGCCTTATTTCAGATCAGGACATGCTTTTGAAGTGGACCTCTTCATCCTCCCCAGTTATTGCACTTTGGTTTGCATCATGGAGCAGTCTTACCATGTAGTAACTGTGGGGCCTTTCTTGTGATTAGCTGGAGGACACACTCCAGCCGCACGTCTAATGTCCTCCAGTCCACAAGTCTGTATTAAAATTAGTCCAAAGTAAATCCCATTTAATAATGAGGACATTAGCTCCTCCAGTCATCCGTACCAGCTGTTTTTCTCTACAGATCCTTAGAGCCCCCGCATATTTGAACGTAGGCATAGACATTGTTATAACCGATTGTTGCCTTGTGATCCTTGGATGAACAGAGCAGCAAATGTATGATTTTTCTTATGTATGTGTTTCAGAGTATAAATACTGTCTTTGTATTTTAGCCCCAAATTTTGGCTTTCTTTCGTGGTACTATTTTAGTGAGAGATTCCATAGTTTACACAAGAAAGTTTACCTTAGAAGATCTAATAGCAAATGGAACCTGCTTCTGCACTTATGTAAATAAAATCTATTCATGCTGAGCTTGTTCTAGTCCAGGGACATTAACCAGCAATGTTTATTTTTTTATAGCTGGCAAATTTCCCCGAAATTTTCATTTTGAACAGATGCAGAAGGTTAACACTAGTAGTTTATTTTGATATTCCCTCTATACACATCCTCAGATACTAGGCCATACTTTGGGGTTACAGTAAAGCTAATTTTAAGGACTTCATACTCTAATGTGATATTTCCTTCATCCCCACTATATGTTTGAATGGATAAAAGAAGGACCCTCATATACATCATTTCAGTATAACACATTTATATTTTACAGTGAGACATTTTTACTGATGCTGACTTGTGGCTGATATTTATTGCCTCCTCAATGTCTGACCCAGAGAGAAATTAATGTTTTATATTGCTTGACCAGGTTTTTTATTTTTTCCCCGTCCTATTTGAACTTGTTATTTCTGTTTTACCATGCGTACTGACAATTTTAGAGAAACTTTTGGCATTCTGAGCAATGACAAAATATCACTCAGCTTTTTGTGTATATTTTTATATGTCAGCTATGCTCAGCTAGTTCTCACACCATTGAAAGTCTTTATGAGTCTCTTAGCAAGTAGGAGGTGCTCAGAAATGATGCAATAAGTATGTTTTCACTGATTTAGCAAGGTTCCCTTCATGCTACAGACAAAGATTTTCAGTAACTTGTTTGTGAGATGGATCTGAGCGTTCTCGCATCAAAGTAGAAGATTTTTAGGCCAGCATTTGACATTTAGATAGGATAATGACATTCTGATTTTGTTTGTGTTTTGAGTGACTAACCTTTAAGACAACTGAGCAGGAATATTCATCCTGAAGCAATGTTTTTTGTTACTTCAAGAAGTAAGAGGCAGAAATGATAAGGCATAATTTAATAAACACATAGCTTTTATTAAAGACTTTGCTCTTCTCAGCTAAACAAGATAGACATATGATAGAAAGACATATGATCTTACAATGAGAGAGATGGAATAAAGAAAGGAAATATTGCTAATCTTTTACACTAAATAGCAAGATAAACTATGATCACAGCTTTAGATGTTATATTATGTCAAATGATCAAAGAAAATATGAGGGAGGGAAGGGAAAACAGATGAAGATATGCTTGTTGTCAGATATAATTAACTACTGGTTGTCTCACACACCCCTAAAAATTCACTCTCATGTTTGCTAACATTAGTTGTAACATAAGCAAAGTGACTTGAAACCCTTGAAACAGGTATCTAGAAACATGAATCCCTTTCCTGCTCCACTGTTGCAGCTTCAAATTTCCTTATATCAGCCTAATTAATATTCTGTGTTCTTTTCTGCAGGAATTAGAAAAGTCCGGTAGTAAGGATTGTAAAATATAGATTGTTTCTCATGTTGCTGTATTCCTTCAAGTCTTTGGAGGTTTCAGTTCTTGGTGCATGATATGTGTCCCGGTAAAGTATATCAAATCATAATGCCATCAAACATAAATACTGTTTATTGTTAAAAGCAGCACATATACCTTGCAACATTCAGTGAGTTAACCAAAATCAGTTGTGGGGTCAATAACATATATTAAAAAAAAAATGGAGAATGGAGAATATGGATGAAGGTGCTGGAGAGTGAGAGCAAGTTCAGCATGTTACTTAGCTGTAAAAATGGGACCTAATATGCTGTTGATACCTATAACGATAATCCTGATTGATAGCCAAAAAAATCCTACAATACTGTATTGCATTATTATTTTGTGAGCACTTGGAATATGATAAGGTGATAACAAATGGCTACATTGATTTGTTGAAACCAAATCCATCTAGGTTCCTTTGACAGAGCAATTGGCCTTGGGAGAGAAGGGAGAAGAAGACTTGTTAGATCTTGGTTTTAAGAAAGCTTTTCTCTCAGTCCTACATGTTTTTCTTACAAATGAGCTAGGAAAATACAGTATAGATGAAGTCATCGTAATGTATGTATGGACCAGCAGATACTTCTTGTCCTACTTTTAGTCAATATTTTCACAGGTAACTTGGAAGAGGAAGTAGTATATCTTCAACTTATACTAGCAGAAGGGACTGCCAGCATTATGCAGGATAATATTAGACCTTGGAGAAATGATCTGAAATGAGTAGAGTGAATTCAGAAAAAGAGAAAGTTTTTACTTTTGGAGATAAGTGTTTTTTACTAACTGGAGAAGGAAATATCAACTTCAGGGACAAGAAATGGAGATTATGTGGCCTATATGAACCATAGACTGTGTAAGAGTGAACTGTGTTATATTTGAAAAAAAAAAGTCAATATGATATATATTAGCAAGAGTATATAAGTAAGACATGAATGACTGTCCTATGCCACTCTGCTTGGCACTGAGGAGACTCAGCATGAGTACCTTCTCCTGTTTCGGGCAGCACACTTTAAAAATGACAGAGACAAACTGGAGAGAGCAGAGGAGAAGCACAAGAATGATAAGTGGTATGGAAAACATGTCTCATGGGGAAAGGTCAAGAAAAATGATTGTGTTTAGTCTAGAAAGGGAACACAAGAACAATGTGATAACAGCCTTCCAGTTCACAGTTACATATTCTCCATGCCTGCATTGGGAGACAAGGTGATGTTGATTTAATTTGGGACAAAAAAAGTTTGGCTATTGAGAAAAATAGTTGTAAATGACACATAGGTAAGGAATGGAACATACTATCAAAAGAGCTTGAAATCTGCTTCATATGACAGTCTTGAGAACAGGTTAAGCATCTGGCAACGGTGGTCAAAGGGATTGACTCTGCCTCAGAGCAGGGAGAGAACACTTGCTTTGCACATCTGTATCTGTGCTTTCTGTAATTCAGCTTCCTAAGAGAAAAAACCAAATGGATTTGAAATAGTAATATAGAATTTTAGTGTCCTACCAGAAATTTCCTGAGCTTTAGGGGATATATTAAGCCAATTTTCATGATTTAAATGTTCTGAATTCTTGCCCAAACTGCTCCGAAAATCTCATCGTAACACATATTTTACTATCATCCTGTTAATTTGGGTTTATTGCCCAAATTTCCATTTTATGCAAAGAAAAAGTTCACATTTAGGATTAAGTAAATAGCAGTTTAAAAAAAAAGGTTGGCATTATTCTGATTGTGATAAGTAAAGCTAGTAAAAATTTAGATGATTTTTTAATAGAAGGGAGTCAAGAAATCTTGTACAACCAAAAATCAGATGTATCACCAGAAGATTTAGTTCCCTTCAGCTATTTCCTGGCTTTAGGTCTAGGTATTAACAGAGAAGCAAAATCTTAGCTACTTTTCACATGTCAGGACATGCCAGTGTCTCAACTCATCTTATTTCAAATGCCACTTTAAGACAAATCTGTGCTGTAATGCATAAAAGAAACCTGCTGTGCAATAACGTCTTATGTAAATCGTGACATGCGGTTGTTGCTACAGCTCCACTAGGCATTATGAGCACATTTCACCCCTCCACTTGAACTGGCCACTGCTTGTCTTAAACACCTGGCTGTATTTAAGATTGCAAACTTTTCAGGTCAGAGTTTACCCAATGTCTGCACAGTGCTTCATATCCCATCCTCTTGCCTGTCATTTAGATTTGTAATCTAAGCATTATCCACATTGACTCCTTTAATTCTTTGCTTTTAGGTTTCTAAACACTTACTTTTAACACCTTTAAGAAAAAACTCTCCTGGCAGTCCAGAGTTCTCACCTGGGGTTTTTATTAACACACTGGGAACCTTTATAGTACAACATTAATTTCTCTTTCTTTGGCTGATGTAATGCTGCCCTACTGTTACCTTTGCAGAATGCTTCTCATTTGCCTGTTACTATGGCCATCTCGGTCTCTCTACTCCTCTTCTTGCTCCTCCTTCTCTACCACATCAAAGATTCATTGCTCCTGTCAGGGTGCTTCATGGCCTCTTGCCATCCTACCTAAGAGCAGCCAGGTCTGTTCTCTGTTGGCCAGCCTTACCACCCACATCTGAAATTTTCAGGCATGTACTTGCACATTCCCAGCTCAAGATTTCTCAGCAGAGTAGGCAAAATGAAATTTTGCTTTCTCAGCAAGTTGACTGCTGGTGTCCTGGTAATGTTGATAAAAGTTTTAAATAACTTCTTTGCACTTTCTTTTATGCTGCCTGTATCAATTTGAACTTACTTTTTTTTGTAGGTTGAGAATTCATTGAAATAGGGACCACTCTTTTGTTTCCCTGTCCAGCGCAGTAGGATCTTGTTCAGTGCCTAAAACTCACAGACAAGTAATATATTCATCATTAGCATCTCAAGACCTCTGCATTTCATTGCAACATATAGATTAAATGTATATTTTAAAATAACAAACACAGTTACTATCAACCTTGGATTCTGATATCATTATGAATTTCTCCCTTCATTTTCTTCTAACACTGGCAAATCCAGACCTCATTTCCTTATCAGTTTGTTGTTCTAGATATATGCCTTTTAAGCACTGCCTAAGGCTTTATATTTTTCATTTTTAGTTCTTTGCTAGTTCTTTTATCTTCTTCAAGAGAAAGTTGATGAATCATAGTTTATCCCATTTGGTCATTTTTCCATGTTTAAGTTACACTGCTATCAGTGTCAAAACTATCAGTAATTGTATTGGTTTCTCATAGAATCATAGAATCATAGAATGCGTAAGGTTGGAAGGGACCTTAGAGGTCATCTAGTCCAATCCCCCTGTACACGCAGGGTCACCTAGAGCACATGGCTCAGGGCTGCATCCAGGCGGGTTTTAAAGATCTCCAAAGAAGGAGA
>JAUBOD010000233.1:3692896-3702993 GCA_032353885.1 Nothura maculosa | reverse complement strand
GGAAAGAAGGAAAGAAGGAAAGAAGGAAAGAAGGAAAGAAGGAAAGAAGGAAAGAAGGAAAGAAGGAAAGAAGGAACATTGAGCCTATGACATACAAGCAATTTAGGAAGCATTTCCAGAAAATATAAAGGCCAAAGGTTAGAAATATGCTAGCAAGCAATACAATATTATATGGGATGTGGCAACCCACATGAGAAGTGTTCATTATTCGATGCATACATAGAAACTCTAGTAAGCTCAGCTTTGCACAAGTGTGAATTGGCTAATTGGCTAACGATATCAGCCAAACTGAAGAGTTCAAGGACTTCAGTACATGAGCAGCCTGAAATTTCTTTAAACTGGACAGACTAGAAGCTCTGCTGCTTCAATATTCCATGCTGGGGAGAAAAATTTGTGGAGAAAAGTTCTTAACTAGTTCTCAGCCAGTTCTTAACTGGCTGAGGAACCACTCAAGAAGGATATTAGATATAAAGAAGACAGTGACAAAAGGTTTTATCTGAAAAAAATCTGGTGTTTTAAAGGCTAAGAAGTGTCAAGGAAAAGTGAGGATTGCTAAAAGCTGAGCTAAGTTCAACTTGGCAAAGAAAATTGAAACAGTAGCAAAAGCATTTATGACAGTTAAATAAAGAGGAAGAAGAGGACCTCCAAACATTTAGCATTTGTCAATAATTAGAAGCAAAAGATAGGTAGGTTTGTCCTCAAATAAATAATTTGTCTCCAAGTTTGGTGAGAATGATCTTATTTGGTATGAAGGACAGTGTAGAGGAAGTAATGGAAGTGCTCTAGATGTGGGAAAAAAAAATAAGCATTTGGAAAACTTAGTTTTCTTCAAGTCAGTCACAAATGCTAAAGAAACGTTAAAAGATCAAACAGCACTTAGACTTCATTACAGAAAGAGGGTATTTGAAAAAGTATAGCATTTGAAAGACTCCACAGCAATGTATTCAGCCATGTGTGGCAATACTGAGGTCATTGCTTTCCATCTGGCATTAGTCTAATGGGAGATGCTTGGTGCTTGTTATCTGAAGGAGCATATTTGTGGTGCATATTTGTCAAAAAGATCTTTTCAGGTGGCATTCTTCATTGAAAAAAACAATATCTGATCCAGCCTGAAACTCAGATTGATTTCTTATCCATTGGTGAAACATTAGAAAAGAGCATACACGGTCCAATTGTTATTTTTATTTATCTAAATAAACCAAACATCAGAAGATCATGCATGGTAAAGAAGTTAGCTGATCAGAATCACGTATTGAAGGAGCTTCTGCTGTAAGAGGAAACCTTCACAAAATATTTCAGAGGGCAGAGTCTTCATACTGGATTCCTTAAAGCAAATGTGCAAGAAAATACCAAAGAAATATAAGAAAAAGAGAAGTACAGCAATTTTAATAATTAATAGAAACAATTAAGATGAAGTAAACACAAGCAAAGTTAAAAGAATTACAGCATAAAACACATGTATGAATGCTATGATTAATGTAAAGAGGGACTCCATATTCTACTATAAATGTTTAGTGTCTTTATTTTTAACACTATGGTTTATATTATGGATGTAATGGCCTTTCAAAAATGGCAGATAAATGGCAATTTCAGCCTAAGAATATTGCAACTACTTAAGGAAAGTCTGAATGCCAAGTTTTCTTCTGATTTTTATTGCAGTATATTTACATTAAAAGCTACATATATATAAACTATAGCAAAGAACTCTTTACTCAGAAATATAATTTGTTTGGAATTCCAATGGCTCTGCTCTTGTACAGCAATATGCATACATTTAAATAATCACAATAAACCTAGATAGTGAAATCCCATGCTAGCAGTTTGATGTACCTAATCTTTCACTTAACAGTTTATTTTGAAAGTTAATTTTAAAATTCAATTGATGAAAAAAATCTCATGCAATCATTTGTAATAGCCTATCAATGAAAAGTTTAAAAAGTATTCAATTTCTATATCTAAGCTATTTTTCACAGATAAAAAACAGCAACCGATTTTTAAAATGCTGATAAACAAATTTATCTTCCACTGATGATATTTTTTCTGTTATCTACATTGCTAATGACAATTAAAGACTTATACCTCCCTTCACAATGGAGGCAAACATTGAAATGTTTATCTGATAGAACATAAATGATAGAATATAAATTCATGCACCACAAAAGATGGTCATGACATTTTTCAGATTTCTGAAAATATGTTTTCTAAGAAAAGAAATAGATATTTTTATAGAGTATGTTATCACTATGAAATTCAAAGCCCAGTCTGGGATACTGTCTGCATAAGGATATTGACTGAAAGTGGCATCTTTCTTATGGCCATGAAGTATAAAACAGACATTGTTGATTATAGATAATGTGAAGACACAAGGTCAATATAGTGACCTCACTGAAGTCAGTCAGCTTTACTGAGGTCTTCAGCTGGAGTGAATTAATGTAATCACTGAAATGGATTTTAATATGTAGCAGCTGAGGGGCACTACATATGATGGCTATGATGGCACTGCAGAGGAATACCATGAATTTAGGTCAGAGTCTTATGGGACTAAAAAGCTTAATAAAAATAGTAATTTTTTTTTTAAGGTGATGGGTTTTTTTGTTGTTGTTGGTGTTGGTGTTGTTGTTTGTTTTTTGTTTTGTTTTTTATAGTTTAATATACTTTCCTATATGTTGTTTCTTCTTAGCACTTGATCTAAGGTAAGAGAGACATTATGATATGCTGGAACTTTCCCAGTGTAATATGACTGACATAATTCACCCTGGATACCTAAGTCTACACTGAAGAATAGAGGACTGCTCTGCTTTTGATCTATCCTGTCATCTGAGGTGTTATATAAAGCTTTGTAAGCAGCTCAACTAAGCTCATCAGAGCATTGTTATAAGGCTGGCTTGTGGGGTAGCCATGTGAGGTGGTCACACTGAGTTATATGCTAAATTTCTGGTGATCTAATTCAAAATCTGTGCAGCTGTGTATGCAATTCTGTATGGACTTACTTGCTTTATGCAGCATTGTATGCAATGCTGCTCCTCATGGCCTGATACTCTGCAGGAGGATCTTGTATTGCCTTCTTCATTCAAGAACTGTATCTTCTGTTTGAAAGTAGTTCAGCCTAAATCAGAGTGAGAATCTAATAAAGTGAAAAAGAAGTAATATTATGAGCAAGGTAGGTAGATTCACTTACCGCTCAGCAACCATTTCTTTTTCCAAGTTTTAATATGCTACTGATGAGAGTGACTATCCTCCACTGAGGCATGTGCTCTGTAACAACTGTTTCTATAGAAATGTCCTTCAGCCTTCCTTTAATGATAGCTTGTTACATAAATAATGGCGGTAGCGTGATAACTTTATTTCTATGGCATTGCACCTTCATTAGGTGGAATTTAGGCCAAATGCTGGAGAGTGATACTGGGAATTTTCAAGTATAGGGACCAGTAATTTGTGCTAAATGCTGCTACAGTTGTGTGTTGCTTCTTGGCTAATATCAATCTTGATGAGGTAAAAATAACTAAGTATTATGATATTCCAACAATTAATTTCATGTTCCACATTCAGGATGGGCTATTAAGAAAAAAAAGTTAAAAAGATTCAGAAGCATAAATTTAACTAATTTCTCATTAGAGCATTATTCCTCTGGAGGCAGCTACTTGTGGAGCTTCAGGGACTACTGAATGTGAGTAATGAGGAACCAAGACAAACACAATGGACATCTATGTTGTTAAATTACTTGGGAAAGGACTAAGCATAAGGGCTTTTCCAGTTGCCAGTACAAGCTGGTTGCAGTTTCTACACATCTTTGTTTTCAGTCATCATAGAGCATTGTCATTAAGACACTTAATGTGCTCTAGCAGTTATTAGTTACTGCTGTTTTTTTTTTGTTTGTTTTTTGCTTTTTTTTTTTTCTCCTCTTAGTGGTTATGCTTCTAGAGTACTTCATGCTCTTTAGCATGTGGTAGTTTGTAAAGATTTAATGAAATTGATGTAAAGAAGAGCCTAGGGTCATTTTTGGTGTTCATTAATCTATTTTTTTTGGGGAGGAGGGGAGGATGGAGTGTAATTTTCAGTGCCTTGCATGTTCCTATTTCATTCTCAAATTGACCACATTGTTATGATTTATTTCTTACTGACTAGTGTTGTAAAGTTGTCATCTTGAGTGATTAATTGGCGATTAGGATGCTGGTAAGGTTAGAGCTGCAATCTCCTTTTCTGAAAGAGTCATTAAAATTCTCAGAGGAGAGAGAGTACACTGTTATATTTATATATATATATATATTTTTGTAATATATTTTTTATATATATATTTTATATCTCACCGAGTTATATATTGCTCACATGATTACGAAGGTAGCATCAAACTCTCTCAGAGAGAGGTTGAATACAGCACATCAAGGAGAGTTTGATAGCTCAGAGATGAGTGGATTTTCATGAATAACCAGGGTATATCGAAACATAGGACTTGTTTCAGGCAGAGGTTTGCTCTCAACACTGAAGGCATTAACACAATTAAGGTAGTTCTTTAATATAGTCTATTATCTGCAATATGAAGCTGTATTTGAGCACCTTTAGTGAATAAAACTATGAACATAGAAGACTTATTCTCCTGAAGAGATTGCTACAGGATAAAAAATAGATGGTCCTGAGTTCAACTCAGTTTGGAGATACTCATGTATGGCTGCAAGCAAGTTAAAATCTCTGTGGCATGGATATTTTTTCAGCCTGTCCGTTTAAGAAGATATACGCACAAGTGCTTTTCTGAATAGTGCTTAAATGATTGTGTTGAGTAAGTGTCTCCAAAATATGACTTATGTTCCCCTGACCTTGTCCACATTATCAAATTCTTGCTTTAGTCTGAAGAATGGAATAAACAAATCGCATTAGTCCTTGAATACAGAATTGCAGAGTGTGTGTGTTGTTTATTTTATGGTACTTAAAATTTTCTCTGTAATGTCATGTGATAGAAGAATATTAACAGAACCAGACCCTCAGATGGCAATCTGCACTTGCCACAGTGTCAGGTAGTTTGAATTAAGGCTGCAGAACAGTAATAAAAACATCTCAAAATGAACTCCCAGTAACTTCTGTCTGCTTCAAGCCAGTCCTCTAAATCAATAGTAAGAATGATAAGAGATAAAGAAAGATGAATGAAGAAATAGGCCCTGAACCTATATTTATACACATACATAAACATATATCTATGTACACACACAAATACATCTATATAAACCATAAGTGCAAAAATCACCTGGGGTGGCAGGCCAACCTAACATTCAAAAGATGGAATCTTTTCAATGGCTTTATTACCCCAAGTCCTTAAGCCCTTCACCTTGCCATGCATGCATACCTACCACTCAATGTACTTCTTGTGGCTTCTGTTTTTAATTACTATGCTTAAGGAAGCTGTGGGACATTTGAAAGGAGAAAAATTCCTGGAGCGTTGCTAATTTCTGAGTGCAGCAAAGAAAATAAGTCTAGACAAGGAGACTATAATAAGTAAAAAGATGGAACAGGGTGCCTATAAAGAACAGAAGATTGGTAATAATGGCATGAAGTCGCTTTCTTTTGAAATCACTTTCTTTTGAAGGAAATTCTGAGGAAATATTGCTATATTAAAAAATCTAAGCTGCTGCTTTCAAGGGAGATTCAGAATTAAGTAGATCAGAGTCAGCATGGAGAGAGAAAGTTGAGTTCTGTCTCCTTTTTAAAAATTGTTCAAGATCTGAGAACATATTTAATCCTTACTTTCAAGGCTAGAGAAAAAAGGTTTCTCTAGCGTCCTTCCAGGTTTACTGGAGAAGGAACCTAGGCAACACATAAATGCAGTTTTACAATGAAGCCTAGGATGGGCACTAATAAAATCAAACATTAAAATATCTGACGCCATCAGAGCATTTTGGGCTTCATAATCTAACAATTGTAACTTCAAGGCAAATAGTGAAAATCATCTTCATGTGTATAGGTATATATACACACATATATGGTTATATGTATATAGGTAGAGAATAATTTGACCTTTTGTAACAAATACCTGAGAACAGAAGAGAGAACCTCTGTTACTAGGCTCATGCTTATCCACAAGACTATCCACTGTACTCGTAAAATATATTCCCTTTTTATAATCTGAACGATGTCTTTTATTCCAAATAAAATGTTCTTTTGGAAAAAAAAAAAAAAGCAGAAATGTGTTAGAAATTCAATCCCTATTACCTAATCCTCCTCCCTTGATCTGGGTGTTCTCAACTCATTGATACTGAGCAGGCAGTGTTAGCACAAACAAATCAATCATGCCATGGCACAGTGACTGGCTCAGCCTCTCACCAGCCATAAGTTGCTTTTTTTTCCCACTTTTTTAAGAATCCAATTCTTAGTGGGAGAAACATCATCAGTCTTATTAATGTCAGTGCATGTGGAGACATTTCACGGTACCTTCCTCCCCTCTTCAGCTACCCTGGTGCACATACAGACAAACTGGATACTACAAAGTTTTTTGTTGTCGTTGTTGTGTTGGTATCTTTCTTATAAGTTAATCAATAAATAGATAATAGCAATGGAGTTGCAAGGTCTGAGAAAGCAGATTAAATGTAAGAAAAGGGAGAAATTGTGGAAATTATTTTTAAGTTAGGAAATCAGAATTTTCACATGGCCATCTGATGCAGCAGGACCATAGATTTTACATAAAATACTAAGTGGCTGCTGCCAATTATTGCTTTGACTTCTAACCCTGTGTAAAAGGAAGTTTTTACTTTTTTTCTTTTTTCTTTTTTTCTCCTTTGGGGCTTATTTTCTTTATTGCTTTGAGGAGTTTTGCTTGTGTGAGGATTGTGCAGCTCTTTCTTCATTTACTGTTGAGTTATAGTTGAGATCAGTTGTAGTCAGAACAAACTAATTGTAGTATTCAGCTAATTGAGACCTATCTATTTTTTCTTTCTTTTCACAAATGAAACCTTTGTATACAAATCAGTAGACTGTTATGAATATTATGACTTCTGTGCTATTTTCATGTATGAAAGGATGTCAAGAGACTAATTAATGAAGAAAACATCTTGTGCATGTATACATAGGTGCATGTGTGAGTGAGGTTGCATTTTATCTTCCTTTTTTTTCTTTAACATATCTCTACCTTGGTCTTAAAAATTATGAAGTTCACTAATACCCGTACTAATAAAACACAAGACCTGCATAAAGGCTAACACTCCCTTCTGCTTCACAACTGCAGGCCTGAGCAGGCCTCTTTCTGGAGCAGCAGGGTCTCTCTTTCTATGGATCGATACTCAATGGATCTGTTTTTCTATGGATCCCTACCGAAAGTTCCTGCACTCCCATGATCCATAACTTTGCAATACCTAGTACAATCTGGACTGTTTCTGCTGCTGGACATGAGCTGTGTTTTGTAGCAGTGCAGAAACAAGTTGCAAAATATGAAGTGGGAGTTGAGGCTGCCTGAGGTAGCACTTAGCTGTTAAGGGTGATGAGCTCAACTCTGGTCAGAGTTTTTCAAGTAATGTGCTCTTCATTTTTCTATCTTCCAGTCCAGGCTATTTTTCTCTCAGAGCCACTCCCTGCATTTTGGTACAGTAGTAAAAAATCATTGTGTTTTCCACATTTTTACTGATGTGGATTTGCTCCTGCTCTATTGTGTCCATCTAGCTGAGATATCAGTTTCTATCTCAAGCAATATTAATAGCTGCATTTGGGTTATAAACCTATGTCAGTTTAGGAAACAGCTGCTCTATATCTGAGTGCTGGAAAACTGAAATCATTGTAGATGTTTCTTAGGTTCTGTTTTCTAAGTTTTCCATAGGTATTTCATGTAATCTTCACCCTTAATATTTGTCTGAGTGCCTTGGAAAAAGGTAAAAGCTGAGGATCGGCAATCCATCGTAAACTGATCCATAGCGCTCCTCCAGTTGCCTCTGAAAGAGAAAGAGGTGAAATGAATTATTTTGGAATGTGACAATTCAGTATTAAATAACTAACACAATGCAATATAAACAAGTAGCCCAAAATGGAAAAAGGTTCTTGGACTCAAGGCAATGCATTCCTCTTACAATTCTGTTCTCACACATTTTTTGTCATATCTTATCATTTTCCATACAAAAGCCATCCATCATAACAAGCAAAAAGAAGGTTATAATCTGCGGTTGACCTTCGATGGAGATAATGATATATTTGCTCAAAAAAATCTGTGTGAAGCAGAGTTATTCATAACTTTATGAAAATGCCCTGTTCAAAAACAATATATTGTTTGGAGTTAAAAAAATCACATTTGATTAGAAATGGCCAAATGCCACCCTGCAGAATATCGAGGAGTTACATTTATGTGGAGATTTGACAACAAAGTTTTTGTAGAGTGACAAATAGAGGAGTCTAGGATCAGTTTTAAAGATTACACTTGATTCTACTGTGTTAGAAAGGTTTTTGTCTGAAAAGCTAGATATCTAGAATAAAAGCAGAAGAAAAATTTTTATACATCTTTTTAATATTGAACTTTAGAAGTATGGGCATCAGAGAAACTTATAAATCACACGAAGTGTCATAAGGGTCTGCATGCTCTGTACTATTTGAGCTTAAAATCTGTCCCTGACTGTAAACCACAATGTCTGCCCTTCATTTTTCTAAATACTCTAAAAAAACAGCCCTGACCTATGTAATGATTTTCAAAGGGCACAAACTTGATCAAGCTGTTCTCATTGAACCAGCATACTCAAGAACCAGAAGAACTTGGTTAAAAATCTTAACCTCAAACTCTTCCTGATTTGGTCCTGTCCAACTAAGAGACTCTTCATAGTATCCAAAGTATTCGTACTAGTAATTACTACAGAAAAAGAGAATCTGCTGCTAGATAGACATGATAGTGAAAATAGTTCTCATTGGCTGTTTTCTGAAGTTTTTCAGAACCAAGATATGTTAATTTTCTGGATGTTTACCTTCTTTAATTACTGGTCTGTTTTCAGATGGAGCATGATGACAGCTAGAAAAAGATGTAGGAGGGCCATTTGAATTTGCATTGTTTTGAATTATATGTCTCATTATACAGATAGTCAACTATAGACTTCAGTGATTAAATACATTTGATGAGTACTGTTTTAGTTTAAATATTGAAAGGTGCACCTGGAGGTTGACAATAGGTGCATTTCAAATCATAAATAAAGAATTAAAAATAATTCTATGTGGGAGTGAGTTATTCTTCAAAGAGCTTAGGAGCCTCCACATTAATAATTTTTCATAGTGGAGCTGTGCTATGTTACAAATGGTTTCATATTGACAATTCATTAAGTATTCAACTGATAAGAGTCTGGATGTGAAGGAATAGGGTGCAGGGAATTACAACTTTGGGAACTGGCCAGTTTAGGAGATGTTTTTGGATTCTAGGTAAACACAGTAGTCCAATGTGACTGCTAAAATAAAGAGCACTAGAGTGTCAGTTAAGAAAACTTTAGAGA
This sequence comes from Nothura maculosa, assembly GCA_032353885.1. NCBI lineage: Eukaryota > Metazoa > Chordata > Aves > Tinamiformes > Tinamidae > Nothura > Nothura maculosa. Next base: position 3,693,559 of record JAUBOD010000233.1, on the reverse strand, counting down.
GCAATTTAAATGTCAGCATTCACACCTAGTTTATATAAAATAGGGCAGCCTGTTCAGACTTTTGAGTTTCTGGCGCTGATATTTTATTGTGCTATGATTTACAGTTGTTCTAAAGTAGTGTAAACTAGGTATAAGATGTTACCACATCACATTTCTGAAAATACAGCTTCTGGATTGAAAAGTACGGAAAGATATATTTAGGTTCATAGAAGCACACACTTAAGTATTTTCTGAACCGGATAAATCTCCGAATCACTCCTGGGCAGTGGCTAAGTAGGTCTTCAATATCCTGTGTAAAATGTAAGTATTATAGCCTTTCATATACATGCACCAAAGCTCACTTATTTCAGCCCATCCATTCCTCTTTTCAGGGGATTCAAACATCCAACTTTTTGTATCATCTCAGACTTATTTTTGTTTAGACACTAAGTTAAAAACAAGAAGCAATCAAACACTGATGAAATATCCTGTAGAAACTTATACATACATGCCATTACAATGGACCTGGACCTGGAGTCTGTTTTCTGCTCCTCCCCAAAACAGGCCCGACAAGTCGTTTTGTTTTGTTTTGTTAAATAAAAAGTTAGTTTTCTTTCTTTCTTTCTTTCTTTCTTTCTTTCTTTCTTTCTTTCTTTCTTTCTTTCTTTCTTTCTTTCTTTCTTT
>JAUBOD010000233.1:3652049-3685736 GCA_032353885.1 Nothura maculosa | reverse complement strand
CTCCAAAGAAGGAGACTCCACAACCTCTCTGGGCAGCCTGTTCCAGTGCTCTGTCACCCTCACAGTGAGGAAATGCTCCATTAAGTTCCTGTGGAACTTTTGGTGCCTTGATCATTGCTAATGCAGCAGTACCCTGAGTGTGTACTGAGAGTGAGCACTGAGAAACTGCTGAGTGTGACTCAGAAGATGTTTTTTTGTATCTCTCTTCCTGTCATTCCATATTTGTTGATTTGGAATATCATTTTGCATGTGCTTTGCCTAACAAATATGGCCATATTTCCTCCTTTTCATTTTTTTCCTCTTCCAGAAACAAGATAGCAAGGTTACAAATAGAACTGATGGGGAACTTTGGACAATGCATTTTTCACAAAAGAAAGAAATGTTTTCCAGATCCAGAGTGTGTGATTTATTTTTAAAATGAAAATTTATCCAAATTATATCCAAATTATATTTAACAATAATATTATCGTACTGTTTCTTTAGAAAGTAAGACATCTAAAATCAACTTTGAACTGATATGGAGAGCAAGGATTTGAACACATTCTCTTCAAAGCTCGCTGATAACATTTTCTGTCAAATCTCTTTCACTCTCTTAATGAAGAAAGAGAGGAAAGAAAAAAAAAGTTCCACATAAAGACAGAAGCCAATGTAAAGATTTAGGTGGATGTTTGTTTTCTCACTTCTTTATAATTACAGTTTAAAATCTACAAATGGTGTCTTTCTCAAATATGCAGATTTTGGAAACTGTACCATATAATTGTTCTGAATAATTGTAATAGTTGCAATTAATGTGCTATGTGACTGTCACATATTCAAAAAGAAAACTTTGAGTTGTTTTATGTGAGATGGGAGAAATAGGTCATGTAGTACACTCCCATTCTGTCTGGCTGTAGTCTATACTAAGATTCATGTTCCTGTTTCAGAAATCAGATTCTAAACACAATTATTCACTACCAGCCTATAATTCAGATTTTATATCTGCTAAAATTCTCTGACAGTATATTTATTCCTTAACTTCCCATGAAATATGAAGAAAAAGAGATGTGCAGAATCATTTTCCGGTTTTCTAAACATTTGTTTGATTATTTGTGCAAATACTCCTTGCAGCAAATTCCCAAACTGCTTAACATAAAGCTCCTTAAACTTCTGGATGGGAATTCAGTGTGAGAAGACATGAAGGGAGCGAATATATATCTAATTAGGAACAGACTTAAAGCAATGCAAATTAGGCAGAAGCCAGTTTATCCAGATCATCTGCCTGTCCAGTGCTTAACATGCAGAGTTGGATGTTCTAGTTTTCCACCCTTCTCTGCCAATCCCTTGTTCTGCAGTACAGACTCTGAGTAGGCTATGTAGCTGAGACAATGTAAAGAAAGCCTGAGGCTTCTCAAGCCTCTCTTTGGGACCAGATGGATGCCTCTAGGCAGCTTTGTGTCACTACAAAAAGATAAGATGTTCAGACTCTACTCACATTTATTCCAGATGAGATGGAGGAAACTTGCTTTAGAAGCTTCATAGAGTTCAAGCATAAGCTATTTGGCACATTGAATAAATAGAGCTGAGTTTGCAACCCTCAGGTTCATGCTCCATTTTGAATGGTGCTGACTTGCTGTAGCTTGTCCATTCACAGAACATATTGGGGAAGAGAAAGATAGAATAGAGAAAGACTGAAGGTCAGATTTGGTTGGCAGATGTGCATGGAAGCTGTGTGAACATGTGTGGAGCTACCTTACTTCTCAGGAAACACATTTGTTTGCCTGATGAGTCTTATTAACTCATATTAGTACTGCATTCACCCATGTTCACACAATTTAAGCTTAGAGTGGAACAACAGAAGTTCCTGTATATTGAAGTGCAGACAGAGGAAACTCATTTCTGCCAATACATTTACTATAGTAGCATAATTCCAGTTGCAATGATAATTTTTTGTCCACTTCTTTTTTTCAAGAACCAGACTTGAAAGGAAGAAATAATCTTTCATGATGCCTCTGGATCTTCATCAATCACAAGTCAGACAAGACTTTAATTGAGAGAATATTCCCATTAGTCCTTCTAACTAGATGGCTTCTCTACGTAAGATCTATGCGAGGAATTGTGAAATACAGCTGTAAAAGTAGCATTTTATGCCTGAATTTTTAAGTATCTTATCTAAGTGCAACTTCCAGACCAAATCAAGGGGCTCTGAGGAGAGCACTGATAGCATTTTTCTCAGAAGTTATGTATTCTATTTGTGTGAGGCTACTCTTTTTGCTATAATAAGGTTGACTATTCATTGACTAGCATAAAACTTTTGCTACCTCCTGGAAAATACATAGCTACTAATCATCCTGAAACAACCTTGCACTAACTGAGACAGTATACCTATACATTAACAATGTTTTTAAAAACAAATGTCTCTTGAAGTTCAGGCCCTGTAATTCCCGGTTTTCAATTGAAGGAACCAAAGACTCTTTCTTGGAGGGAAGGATAGTTGAAATACTTGATTGATGAAAAGATAGAGATGAAAGTAAATCTGATCACAGAAGGTTTTCTCCAGGATGTATCTATAAAAATCATTTTGCAGCATTTACATAGTCTCTCGTTAATTAGAGCTTCAGATTTTTGCATTAAGCACATTATGCTTGCTAAAATGAAAATGTTATGTTTAAGGTTTCAGAAACACTTTTTCCATATATGTATCTACTGATGGGCAGAAGTATTTTACTGGATTTTTTGTACAACAACAAAATGGTATTTAAATGGCTTTTAGTTCTGGTTGACTAAATGTGTGTTATTCTGACTAGCCATATTCATCAACTGTATATTTAGGTTATTTAGAAAACTGTTGAGAGTATGTTATTTTTCAAATCTTTCAGAAGTTAATCAAAGCTAAATCATTGTGACTGAAAACTTATTCAATGTATAATATATAGAAAAGTAGTTTAATTGCTGCTTGTTTATAGTGTTGGTGCCCATTACTTTCCCTAATGATGTTTGAACTAAAGCATGGCCTATTAAAAATAAATCATTGTAAAGACATCTCTGATGATGTGACTGTATGGTCAGAGCTGCATATTTACTGAAGAACTCTTGCATACTAATTTGGGAGAGCATAGTACAGATGATTTCAATGATTTGATTCAACTTACCTGCTTTGCTATACATTTACAAATAAAAAAAAGTATTAAAATGATGTTTTGCTTCATAGCAATCCCAATTTGATGATAAATCAATTAGTGTTACACTGATATGACTTTTCTTATAATGGCCTATAATATATATGCAAAATAATAATACAAAGATAATCCATCTATATATATTTATATGTCTATTATGCTTTTATAGCATTTCACTGCTGTAAAATACTGTGGCAAACAGTGATCTTCACACAGATTTCAAGTATTGTAATGGTTTAGAGCTCAAGGATAATCATAGTCTCTCCTAAACCTCTAAGAATGCAGAATTACATGCCCAGAGGGAAACTACTGAAAGGTTGGCCATCTTCACAACTGGATTCTCCAGGAAAACAAAAGATCCCTGAGCTAACTGAAATAATAAAGTAACTGTGAAGGGTTTGGCAAATTTATCGGGTTGTCTTTCTGCTATAACACTGCTAAGAATCCTAGTAGTGAGCTCCCTGGGTCAGATGCTAATAGTGAGCTGCTTGGTTGCCCCTTGCATTCCTGCTGTTTCCTAGTCGTAAAATTGGGAAGTAGGCAGAAGTACTGGCGAGATAAGTGTGGTAATTTTTTTTTTCTTTGCAGAAAGAAAGGTAATATAATCCACTTTCTAAGAGGATAAGAGGTACGGAAGACAAATGGACTGAGATCTCACCAGCCCTCTGAGCTAATCAGAGGACTGTCAAATTAAAAACAAAAGGGAGAATGATAGAGGACATGCATTTACCATAATGGCAGAATGTCAAAAACAGCCTTAATCAAAACATCAAGTAACAGGAAAACAAACAAACAAACAAAGGCAATGACAACACTTTAATTATCTCTCTATGCTAGATTCCAGAGTAAAACAAAAGAAATAGAAAGTCCTTATCTTATGGTCTTACTTTAGACTTAGTTGATATTAATGAAATTTGGAATGATTTTCATGACGTGATCGTTAATGTCATGTTTTTAGGGCTGAAACCAGAAGAGACTGCCTGAGTATGTATGTGGAGAGAGTGAGTGGCACTCCATCAAAATGATGTTACTTGTTTGTAAATCACCAATAACTACAAAGTGAATAATACTGAGCCTTTCTGGATTCATGTTCTAATAAAGTACAATGTTGACAATCAAACTAAACTAATAACAGGGATGGTCATTTCCCTAAGTAGAAGTGCACATGATACCCAGGGCAAAAAAAAAAATAAAATAAAAATAACCTTGATGTATTGTCAGCTCTCAAATATCCTTGAAATTGCACAGATTTTTAGAGAAAAAAGTCCCATCTTAAGAATAAGTCCTATATCAGGAATTCTCTATTAGACTGTCACTCAAAAGATAAAAGGGATTGGTAGCAAAACTAATAATGATGTAATTGTATACATCATTTTTAAGCATATTTTTAAAAATTCTTCCTTTCATGTTGTAATTCAAAGCCAACAAACCAAATAAAATATCTACTTTAATTCAACTTTAATCATACTTCATAGATTTATACTCTCAATTTCTAGCTAATATATTATTGCTCACTACATATGGTTTACTCTGGCAGTTTGCTTCACTCACATGAGTAGTTCAATATGAGTCCTTTATATTAGGAGTTTCAGGAGTCAGGACAAGGGGAAGCTGGTTACAAAATCAATGGCTCTGTTTTCATCATTGGGCTAACTAGTATGTTTATATGATGCAAAAGTCAACCACAGGTTGCCTAATTCATACTTACAGAACTGCATGTTCCTATTATTTTGTGTAATAATATATCATTTACTCTAGAAAGACTTTTCTCATTCTATTTTATCAGTGGTTCACAGATGGATTTAGAAACAAGTTGACCATAAGGGCTTATAATTTTTGCAAACCTCTGTTTAGAGTCTTTTCCCTGTCCATGTTAATCACAAATTACATTCTTCACATGGAAGACTGTTTGTTTGCTTTTTCTGTTTATCTACTTTACGTATATATAATACCCATTGGGGATGGCACATACTATGGCACCAAAATGGCTTGTGGGTTATAGTTGCACAAATGGATGGTTGGCATGCAGATGAAAAGATAGATAAAAAAGAGAAAACCAAAATGATTGCAATACAGATCAGTGTTGTTTTCTTGCTCATTTTTGATTCCAGTCTGTCAATGATGTGAGTCAAAGATCCAGACCACAACCAGCAATATTTTTGCTTCCATTCCTCCACTAAAAATTGGTATGATCTTTTCTTGGTTGTTTTTTTATCCAAGATAGGAACAGAAATTTTATTTTCTCCTAAGAAGAGAAATTGTATTTCCATGTCCTAAATCCTTTCCTCAGCTGACTGGACTTTTTTAATGTAATTTTTTTATGCACTCTTCTGTGTCTATTATTAATATATGCTGTTTCTCTTGATTAAAAAAAAAAAAAGAGAAAAAGAAAAAAAAAGAAACCAATGCAACTAGAGGCAGAGGAAAATGTAAAGCTTTTTAAAATGAAGAAATAAATACACCAATTAGAATATGAAAAAAAATGTAAAAAAGTGAACTGATCTAATAAATGGCTTGCTTTTAAAACTTGAGCCCTGGGACAATATCATGATGTCACACTAGAAAAACAAATGACATTAATTACAATATTTTGAGTTTCTGAGGGACTGGCAGGTATTCAGCATGAAGAGTCTGTTCAACCTTGTCACCATTTTAGAAGACTAAATGTGAACTCCAGATAGCTTTTAGATAGCTAAATGTTTATTCAGATTCAGGAGAAAGATTCAGACAAGTGGACCCATATGAATCAATATAAATTGTCAAATACCTTATCAGAATGTTCCAGATGTTAAAATTCACATGATTCTAGAAGGAAACTAGGCAAATTCATGGGGGAGGTTAAAGAAAAAGGTAATTATGCTATATAAGACATCTTTGGTTCTCGAAGTTGATGAGATAGAAATGGTTGGATGTTGGATTAATGATCTTGAGAAACATCACTCACATACTTTGCTTGTCATGCTTCTTCAGCCTCTTTTGAGAACAGGACACTAGGCCAGATAGACCTATGGTGTGACCCAGTAATCTAGTCTTATATTCTTAGACATCAAAGCACCTGAGATAGTGTAGACACAAACAATTTCTTACGAAAGCTACCTGGGACACCTAACTTTCTGAAAAAAAAAAAAAAAAACAGCGTTCAGAAGAGTGGCTGCCCACTTAAGACCATAAGATGGCTAGTTTGCACTTACTTCCAATTAGGGATTATTTACAAGCTATCTTTAATTTTCTCTGTAGATTTTTTTGGCTGTAGATGCATTCACTGAGGTTCAAAAAAAAAAAAAAAAAAAGGCAGTTGATTTCTACTTTTGAACGAGTGTCTAAAAGTTTGAAGTAAAACCTGGAACTGGAACACTGGGATTTTAGACCTGCCTCAGCAGGTTGGACTATTTTTCTGCTTATCAGAGGATCACACTAATTTAAATTAAGAGATACCTGTTCTGCAGGGTAACCTGAGACAGAGGCATCTTTTGCTTGTGAGCTGGAAGCCCAGGGGCATAAGACTCATAAAGGTAATGAGAACCAGTGTGAGCTTGAGTCTGTAGCAAAGTGGTTAGAGTATGAAGGCAAAATGGAGGGATGTGAATTTTACCCCAAGCCAGTCTGCATAAGAGCTTATTGACAAGCATGAAAATAAATGTAGCAAGAAGTCTAGGCAGCAAATTCTTGAATATTCAAGAACTTGGAGATATATATAAAACTTGAACATATTCACATGTCCTTACATTTGGCTCAAGGAGAAAATCAAATGAAACCAAAACCTTTGCTGAATACTTTTAATGAAAAGATAATACTTTCCTCTTTGGAATATATGTTTTGAAAGACTGCTTAAGTTTCTCCTTCAAGGTGTTTAAACATGATCTTTGTTTTCCCAAATTTCCTACCATTGAAATGGAAGCAACTTGAGGGAAGAGGAAGGAAGGCAGTGGGAGGAGAGCTAATAATGACATGGCAATCTACTTTCCCTGGGCAAGGCAAATAAAGATTAGCCACAATGAATGGAGGTTCTGTTTTGCTTAATTTGATAGTAATTTCTGGCTACTATACCTTGATTTCCAAACAGTTTGTTGCTGAATTAGAAGTTTGTATCAATTGGCCTTACTTCGATTTCCGGTTTTGATTTCTTTGTGTTGTCTTTGATTTATTACATTTAATTCTGTTAAAACAGCTATTTTAAATCATATCTTTCACAAAGCTTTCTCTACTTATTAACTATAGAGGCATTAAGACAAAGTGTGACAAAGCCAGACAGGTCTAAACCTTCCTTTAATGGATTTTTGATCAGCTAAAAAACCTTTTTAAACAAAATACTTGTCTCAACATCATTCTTTTAGTTTTCTCTAAGAAGTGATTCAAATATTATAAAGCTTCAAATACATGTTAGTTTACACCTTTGGAACACATTTGTTCCTCTCTAGGTGCTGGTATTCATACATATATGCATATAATTTCTGTGGTTGAGGACAAACCCAAGCAGAAATTTACCTTGTAGAAATTTTAGCTAGTTGTCATACATACCAAAAAGTGTGTCTTTGTTTTCCAACTCATGCACAAATCTTTGGCATTCTTTCATGTTTATACAGGTTTGTATATGCATATATACAGGTGAAATTCTAGTTACCATTCTATTTATTTGCTTATTTATTTTTGTCAATATTTATAGAGAGACAGAGAGGAGAAGAAATTAATGCTGTCATGGTATGATGTAGCATCAAATTTTTGTCAGAATTAGTTAAAGATGGCTGGGTAATTACATACAGATGGTCAGTCATGGAAGATAGACTGCACATGAATAACACGATCATTCCAGACTAGTCCCAAGAAACTGAACAGATCTTGTATTAAGGATAGTTTAGAGAGAAGTTACAAGTAATGTTTGTTGGCAAGATCTCCAGCATAGAAGCCACATGCTCTCGGTGTTTCTGCTGGAGCAGGGAGCTTGGACTAGATGATCCCTAGAGGTCCCAACCTTGACCATTCTGTGATTCCATGATTCTGTGATCTGGAAAATCAGCAAAGTTGAACCCAGAAGTCAGGGCTTCATCCACTAAAAGGCGAGTATGTAGTCAAATAGAGAAACAACAATTTAAGCCCTATCTGGGGAACCTTTACACAATATAAAACTATCAAGAGAAGTATCTGAACCATCTCCTGATGATAGCATTGTATACAGTTTGTTTTAAGAAAGCTAATAGATATAATTTTTTTCAAAAAAAATCCAGAAAAGCAGATGATGACCTCACTTTCTCCATTAGCTCCTCTAGAATATAGGGCAAGAATACAACATTTTTATCTCTTAGGAAAATGATTTTTAAAAAGGGGTGAATTTCATTCATTAATAGGATAATCATAGATTAAAGTGTCAAAAATAATAATTTGCCCATCTGTGAAGCGCACCTACCACTACAACTGCATATAATACAATGGAGTATGTTGTGATGATTATTATAGCTCATCCAAAGTTCCCCACAAATTACTAGTATTTATAGCAGTCCCCTGTAGGCCTATACAGTCTACATTGGATTTTTTTAAAATTCTGATGAGTTTTATCTAGCAAAGAATAGAGGCCAGATGTTAAAGTCATTCAAGTCAAACAGGATCTTCCCTCAAAACTGTTTTTTCTAAAACCCCGTGATCCAGCACAGCAAACAGTAAATGAAGAGAGAAGAGAGAACATTTTCAACAAAATTATCTTACTACACTTGCATTAGTTGCAGACTGAAACTAAAATTCCATCACTCAGCAGAGAAATCTCTAGATCAAGTGTCTCCCAGCCTTCTTATGTAGGATTTGTTTTAAAAATGTATTTCATGTTCTTTTCAAGAAAGATTTTTATGATATTTATTTTATACAATGTCTGAATCATAAAATCACAGTGTACATTCTCATAAATATAGCAAAAAGGGAAGAAGACAGTTAATCTTGCAAGCTAATTTTGAATTCACCAAGATAAATATGGTATCAACCTTCCAAAAACATTCTTTGGCACACAGAAAAAATAACTGAATTATGAAAATAGTTCTTTTTGATATTGCTGTGTCGTTTTGAAGGTAAAAGAAGATGAATATTGCAGGACATGAACTGGATAGAAAAATATTTTTGTCATATTTCTAAAAGAACATTGAGGTCAATTTATACTATTGACATAAAAAATTTAATTAACTCAAGAGAAAGGAGAAAATTCCAGGAAATTTCCCTTTTTTATTAAAAGCTTCTCTTAGCTACAGGTCTGTACTTGGACTGCATTTAGTTTTTTATTTGTATTAAAATTACACTGATGTATTCAGGCTCGCCAAAATGCAACCTCACTCACATCTAACAAGTAGCAAACTGAATAATGCCCCTGCATGAAGACTTTGTTACGATTTCTCTTTCAAGTAGGGGATAGGTGATGGACTTCTTTGATGAAAACAATCCCACATATTTGCAAGCAGAGCAATTACGCAAAACAAATTGATTTTTATGAAGAAGCTTCCTTTCGATGGTAACTAGTCCTTATTGTTACTGCAGGATGAAAAATGTTTCTTCCTGAGAAAGTGTCTGAAGAAGGACAATATTCCTTGGGTTGTCCCTGAAGTGTCTTAGTACTGCTCCTTTACTGAACTGTTCTTTTCTGTCTCTGGTCCCTTTTTAAAAAAATTATTATTATTATTCACTGTCTTCTCAATAGTTTTTTTGTTGGAAGATCCACAAAAGTAGATTGAAAATCATTCAGTGCCTGACTTCCTCCTGTAAAGGAATTTAGCAAAGTGAAATCCACAAAATCTTTGCCAGCAGGACACTTTTTAAAATTGTTACTGTTTTATTAAACATAAAGAGGCAATGGATAAAGAAGGATTTTGTTCCTGTTTTCTCTTCTGCTAAGAAACACTTCAAGAAAAAACTTTTTCAAACCCCCTTTTCTCTCTCCATGGATTTTAGATGTTGTCTTTATTTTTTTGCTTTCTAACCTCCTTTTGATGTAGTCACCACCTCATTCTGATTTTGCTTCATTCCTTATTTTGTTAGCACCCCTCTCCCTTTCTCTTTGAACTCACCAGGATTTTATTAGGATAGACAATTCAAATTTAACACCACAATTCCTTTTAAAGAATCTTTTTTCCACCCCTCCCCGTTTTTTTTTTGTGGCTCTACTAGCCTCTTATTGACACGTAAAACTTTGGGCCAAAAACTGGATACATAGATGGCTCATATGTGACTTTAAGCAAAAAATGTCTTTTTAAAAAATATGTTTTCCCTTGGTAACCAAGTTGGGTGGTAGATAGGAGGGAATGAGGAACAGAGAGGAAGAAAATGTGGTGACAGAAGGACATCTCACTTAGCTACAACACTCTTCCTTCTAATAAACATGTCGGTAGTGCTAAACTATTTTCAGAAAAAAGGTTCATTACTTTGGAAGAGAGTTCTGCTTGCAGGTGTAATATTCTTTTATATATTTTGCATACCTCATTCCTTTCTGACAGTCTAGTTTCAAGTTTCCCAAACTTCCGTGGATTCTTCCTGAGTTACATTTTTGGATCCTATTTCCTTATTTTTATATTTTTGGGTTGAAGAAAGATAGCCTTCAAAGTAAATCTGAGAAGCTGAGAGCAGCACAAAAATCTCAAAATTGGAAAAATATCTTCACCAGGTTGGTGCTAATCCTGACCATATTCTACTCATAAATCACTTGGGAATCTCTGTGTTTTCTTAATATTAGCCTACATAAAATGCTGCCAGTAAATTGCTTCACTCAGAGGACTTTGGGCCAATAGGAGTAACAAATTGCAAACTGTGCGATTTCGGATCACCTTCACGCCTTTTCATGGAAAGTTTCTTTAACTACTAAAATGCCGTTAACTACACTTAAAGGCATAATCCTCAAGGCCGATGCAGGAGATTTAACTAACCAGTGAGAAATTAAGAGGGTGGGTTTTTTGTTGTGTGCTGTGTTTTTTTTGGTCTTTCTTCTTTTTTTTTTCATGAATATTGGCATAAGTGCATCTTTACATCTAGGTCTGCCTCCGGCCATTCGCTGGGAGTGGCAGAGCTTATTGAACCTGTTCGGATGTGTGGTGAAGAATAACTTTTCCCTCAAATTCTACCAAAAGATATGCACACAGATAATAAAGCCAAGCAGAAGAGCTATATGTGGGTAGAGAGACAAGAAGGAGGCAAAATGCCTTTATGAGTACAGCCTTTGCCTCTAGTAAGTCCCAGGGACCTGAGATTTTTCTGGGAAGGACCCTTCAGAGCTTCTCAAGGTCAAGTGAAAAGTACTGAAGTCTTTTCTGAAATTAAGTTTGCCCTGCCCTGCTCACAGTGTTAAACTAAAAAATTCTGCACAGTCTGGGAAGACTTCATTATTAGGAATTTCATAAGCCCTATAAAAGTTGACATGCAGATTTAGGAACTCAAAATCTTTGCATAAATGTCTTTTAGCAACAAAATAATTGCCCTCTGAAGCACCCCCAAAGAAGCCAAAGGAAACAGAAATCACCATCTACAAAAGATTAAAACAAATTTTGCATTTCTCAGTCAAGCCATTTTGCAGTCACTATAAGCCAAAAATTTTAGGAAAATTTTCAAGAGGTGAAACCACTTCCTTTTTTGAGTCCTCATGTCTCCCAAACATCTTTTTGAATTTACATCAAACTTTGTGTTAAACTTCTATTTTGGCAGAACAATATGAAATTTCAAGCAGATTGGGTTGGTCTGGTAAAAGGCAATGAAGAAGTAAAGAATTCTAACTTAGTGTGGAAATCTAACTTCTAGTGCATATAAGAAGACAAAATAAAATGAGAAATATACCAAAGTGTTTGGTCATTAATTCATTTCAAAGAAATAGGAAGAAATTCTGTGTCCTTAATACTGATGGCAAAGGGCATTGTGATCTGCATGATATCTTAGAAATCTGATTATTCTTAAAAATTATTGACACATTTTATTCCCTAGTTCAAGCAGCACCCTCTACTGGCTGATCCATGGTGATCTGCTGCACTTGACTTCAGAGAAGGACCTAGCCATTGGTAACAGGTCTGTACATTGATCTATAACGTAAAATTTAGTTAGATAATAGGTTAAAAGCATTGAGATGAGTACAAAGAAAAACTCATGAAAGCATTAGGAAAAAACAAGTGGACTGTTCATTAATTTTGAGGGAGTTAGGCTTTTTCACACAAGGACAGTTTGGCTACTCCTTTGTGGTTAGTTTCATATTTAGACTTCAACAGAAGCTGAGCAGGAAACCATCTTTTCATTAGGTGGCATAGATATTTTCTCTCCAGAACAGTGAAGGTATATAACCTTTTCAGAAATATTTGGAAAAACAGCTAATGGTCCTCTCACAAGCAACTGAGGAGATGCATGCACTGCCTCTACACAAAAGAAGAGTTTTCATGCTGAAGTGCTGTGGTTTTTGAGGCCTATATGCAATGTTTAAGGCATGCATATATGTCAAGCAGGCTTACTAGACAGATTGCCCTTCTTTTCACTCCATTCCAGAGCCTTTAGTGGGTTCTGTCAAGAATGAGAGAAATTTGGCTGTTACCACTTTAACCTCCACAAAGGCCTGATGTCATTTACTAGCACATATTGGCAAAAATTTCTGTCTCGTCTCTCCCAGTTGTTTTCTTTCTGCCTTCCTCTCTCTCTCTGTAATGAAGTCACATCTATAGGCTTATTTTGTTGTTGATTTTCCATATGAGAAACCATTCCTTGCAGCAAACTCAGAAACATGATAAAAAAAAAAGGCTGACAGGCAGTTTGATACAGGAGGAGGAACATTTGTCCTTGTGGCACCCAATGCCCTGGTGATGTGGTACTCCATTGACAAGTACCTTTGCTGAGAGCCAGCTCCAAACAGCACTGAAAACAGTGTCTCTCAGCCACAATCAACTTGTATCAGGCCCATGAAGCACATCTGGATGCAATTTGTTGAGATGTGCCTGCCCTATCACACCTTTTATCCAGCATCACTTTCTGAATAGGTGAAAGAAAGCCTCAACCCTAACTCTGATGCTCCACTATTTAATTATTATTTTCTAGTAATGAGATTCATATTTGACTTTCCCATCTGTGTAATTTATTAATTTATTGGTACTGTAGTTTTATATCTTTTTTCTCCTATCAGTGCATCAACCTCAAAGAAATGTGCCATTTTTTTCTAACTACACATTATCTCACAGGTTTGATATACTAGCTCACAATACAGTACACTTTTTTAAAATCGTAGTAGAAGTTCTTCTGAAGGCTGCATCTGATAAAAGCAGATGCTGTGTTTCTTGCTCGTTATCTAAGTCTTATCAAGTTGGGATTTGTACCATACAGAAAGCCAAGCATTTATTTAAAAAAAATCTTCATGTATTTATATATTCAACAGTTTCTGTGATGAGATTTTATTCTCACTAATGTATAGTTATAGATGACAGTTGGAATGGATTACAATTTATTTGCTTTTCATGGCTGGATATTCTTCAGATTTCAAAGCTGGAACCACTCCGAAGTGGCTACTCAATGTGTCATGGAAGAGATAATATGTTCTCTGTTTTCCTTCAAAATTTGGCACATGAATAATGCCAAAACACTTTTATTGTAGTGAAATATAACCTGATTTTGTAATATTAGCCTTACTTGGGAAGAACTGATTTGTTGAAGAATTTACACAAGTCTATTTTCAATTAGTTACAGAAATGAGTTAGAATACATCTTGAAATAAGGTACAATTTAATCTTAATGTAGGAGATTTTAATAACACTCATAGCAGAATCAAGTTATATTATTTCTATTTAACATGCAATACTGCCATGTTTATCAAAGCAGACATTAGATATAATTTTGTATTATCCTTGGATGATAGCACATGCTGGTAAAGAAGTTTCAATGGTATATAGACTTGGCATGTTAAGAAAGAACATATACAGTATGATTGCTTTGAGTTGGAAGTATTTCAAATCATGTGCTTTTCTGTATTTGAAATTGGAAATTTGCAACAACTCTTTACAAATATGTTGGATTGCACATTTGAGGTGCTCTTACCTCTAAGAAAGACAAAATATTCTTGTAATATTCTAACCATCAATCTAGAATTCTCTTAAATATTCCCATATAATTCTTTTTTTTTTCCACAGAACTTTTTAAAATGGCTTGGCTGTGTTCAAGTACATTGGGAACTACTCTGTTTAAAGCTCTGCAGAGGAAAGAGTTGTGCAATTGATTTCATGACTTCACAGAATTTTGTTTACTATAAACCAAAGCAGTTCTCTTCAACTTTGATATCTTTAATGAAGAGAAATTCTGAAGAAAATTCCTTGTCTTTTTGAAACATCCAGTATATGCTATTTTTAAGAATGTGATGACAATTTCAATATTTACTTCATTTTTTTATTGTTATAGTATATTTCAAAGTGGCACTATTAAAATTTAAAATTATGAGGATTTTTGAAAAAGGAAATAGATATTTATTCTTCAAAATTTGTCACTTGTTGGCATGTTCATCAGAATTATTTTTCTGGGTTTTCTTTTTAAAGAAACTTTCTGCTCTTCTTTGCACAATCTCTGGACCCATTTTCAGTGGGAACAATATAAAAAGTTTGTGGAAAAGCAGATATAAAAATTGCTGGATGAGACACTTACTTTCCCTGAGCTGAGCAGAAAAAAAGTTGTGGGTGACAGGAGGTCAGACTCTGAACATAAAAGCTGAAAAAATGGAAAAGGGATGTAAACTTAAAACACAGAAGTCCTGGTCACAGACAGGTGATGTTGATATAATTAGCTGATAGATGGGTCAACTGGAAAACATGCTAACAGTTAAAAAGATCTGTGATTAATAAATAATAATTTATGTGAACTGGGGAGATAAGCTAAGAAAATGAAGAGGAAGGAAGAGGTTACAGTGATGACTGAAAATATGCTGAGATGTATAAAGTCCCTCAACTAGTTTCCATATGTCTTTATTTCTTTCTGTATTTTCCTAAATGTCTACTAGAACATCCTTCTTTTTTGTTTCTCTTTTACAAAACAGTCTTTTCTGTCATATTTATTACTCCTCTTTGGCACTTACTAACTTCTCTGACCAGAGTTCACAAGCTTTGCTATCTTTTCTGTAAGGAATTGGCATGCTCCCATAAACATGGAGCTGATCATTTGAGCTCTCCCACCTGTGAGCACTGAGGTACATTCTTACTGTATGAATAATGAAATGAAATGAAATATGGATGTTCTTGGCATAGATCTGACAACACAAACAGAAGCAGAGAGCTTATCTTCCAGCAGTATGATGTGCAACAAACTCTTATTATCACTTTTTCTTAACAGAAGGAGGAGAGAGAATCCAGGGGATATATTGGGATGGACAACCATAAATGGTGGGAAGATAACTGGTCTAGAGGACCAGTATGTATACAGAGATGATCATGTTCTCCTCCTACCACTGAAATCAGTGGCAAAGGTCTCAATGGTTTCAACAGGGAGGTGGAAGGTATCCTTAAAGCAGCGATTCATCCTGCAGGATAGTCCAAGAATATGTGGAGCAAGATAGTTAAATCAAGTCAAAGGCTGTAAGCAAGGTCTTTGCACAGGCAGAATTTGAAATACAGGTTGAATGAGCTGTTCTGGACAATTACTTTTAAAGAGAAGGCAGGCATTGACTTACATTCGTGCAGCTGAAATCATTACAGAATGAGTTGCTTTAGGCAACCTCTGTGCATTGTCAGCCTCTTTTTGCATCATACTAAAAGAATAGATGGATCGGTGTTTGGCAAGGGTGTGGCCAATGTGTTAAATGAACTGAGGACCCATAGCTTATTAGTAAGGAAATTAAAGATCATAAAATGTAACAAAAGAGCTAGTGTTCATCAAGCCAGCAACTCTAGCAGCTCGATGTTACTATTACGAATGGTATCAAGGAACTCTCAATGAAAACATAACTGTTACGCTCGGTATTTTCCTGGCCAAGATCTTGATCTAAAATAATCCCCTATACTTTTACAAAAAAATCTTACTTAAAATTGCTAGGCAGTTTTGATTTGTAAGAAAAAGTGACATATCTACATTTGGTTTATATGAAAAAAGTGACCAACTGGCACACTGTGTGCAATTAGATACAGGATACAAGAGTGAGACCTGGAGTGTCACAACAAACTTGGTATTCAACCTTCAAGATTCAGGGCTAGCTTTCCCTAATTTAAACTCACATTTGCAGATCATGCTGACAGCTGTCAGAATCTGCCAATGCCTTCATGTTCCCATATTTCTGTTAAGTTTAATTTGAAAATTGTCAGTATCACTAATCTGCAAATACAGATAAAGCAGATATGTGCAAAAATTAATACAGCAATGACTGCTAACACACAAATCAAATTAAATTTTAAATATCCAAATGATTTAATATGCATAGGGTATATAGTGAGAGGGTGGATGCAAAATGGAGCTAAACTGCAGAGCAGGACAGAGAAGGTTCATCATTTGTTTGGCATCTCTAGGGGAACAGATGTCTATAAAAGACCACTTGTCTCAAAAAACAGGAAGGAAGTGCTCCTCAGGGATCTTGGCCAGATGTAGACAAGCAGGGAAGAAAAGAGAGGGGAAGGCAGCTGCTCACCATTTAGCAGCTGAGGTGAGAAATCCATCACATAAGCTAAAAGTGAGGGTTCCCCTGAAAGAAAAACGTCAAGTGCCCTGCAAGGACATTTGCATCAATTTCTGTGAGAACATTTATGTCCATGAGGTGGTGTAAGGAGATGATGATCAATGAGATCCTAGACTGAGAAACAGCAGTAAAAAAGACCACTACCTGCTCAATGCATATTACACGTGATGTGTATTGAGAGAGTAGTTTTATTTAAGACAGTAAGTATGGAGGACACCCAGCAGTGCCCATGTGCTACAGTGCTCTTATTATCGAGCCTTTTGCCCCTCAATAAACAGGCAAAAGTCTACACCATCCTATCCTGGTGTCAAAAGTTGCTTTATGTGTACAGCTGTGTACACCAAGAACATTTTACTGTTATGTTGAAATGATGCTCTTGGCATCAAGCGTAAACTTGGTCAAAGTGACTTCTTCAGAAAATGCTTTCCTATAATATATTGCAGGTACTCTTTAAGCTTTTTTTCTTTCCCTCTCCTTTTTTTTTTCTCTCATGATTCTGCATAGAAAACTAACTCCTATGATAATTGCATGAATTCCAGCTAAATGTTATGAACTGTTGATATTATTTGGGTATCTGAGAGGCTTTCAAAATATCTACAACCCAAAGAACAGTGTCCTGGATATGTACTGGTGGGAGTGTACTTGGAAGATCTCAGCTACAAATGGAAACTGAGCCGGATGAGGTTGCTGTAGTAGCTCCACGCAGATGAGGAATGCTTGTAAGCACATGGACCTGTGGGGCTGACAGCTTCCCTCCCAGTAAAGCATCTAGCTAGCACAAACGTAATTTAAATATGTCTGCATGTGATGCAACCACAGCTCTGCCTGCAGCATAGACATGCCTTTGTAGTGACTGCTTCCTACTCCTCATACTAAAAAGCAGAAGAGTGGCGTCTACAAGTCTGTATGTGGGAAAGACAGAGAGAGAGAGAGGAACTCATTAAATGTCATTATCTTGTGAATAGAGTTGGTCAAACAAAACAATAGGACAGCTGAAGCTTAGGAGAAAGCTTCTCTGTGACACATTGGGGTCTACATTGTTAGAATTTCTTCAGAGGCAGAACTAAACACAAAGTGTTGGTAGAGCCCTTTGAAAACATGAAGAGTCAAGAGGTGAATGCATAGGAAATATGGGCATGCAAAGGAAAGGGTCAGTGGTACTATTGCCACAGCAAAATGCAAAATGCAAAAAAAAAAAAAAAACTTTTTCAAATACTTTTTCACCGAAGACCAGAGAAGGAATCAGGAATCTGGAAATCTACAATAAGGACAGAAAAGGAGCAATGTGAAAGAGGAAAGATGTCCCCTAGATGCTAAAAAATGTAAGAAAAACATTTTTCTTACTTTCTGTAAGAAAACTGCATAGAAAACTAACTCCTATGATAATTACTTTCTGTAAGAAAAATAGGGAACTTTTGCTTGGTTTTTGCTTGGTCCACATATTTTTATACTAACTAAACTAAAGGAATCTTTATGAATTCTCTATGTCTCCAAGTTTTTAAATATTCTGAGGATTTTCACAGTGAATGAAATATGTAGCACAGTGAAAAGCCTGGAGTCTTTCACTCCTCTATGAAAGTACAACAAAACCTAAATAATAATACTATTAACGCCTACTCATAAGCATAATAAAAACAGTGACAAACAGTACTTACAGCAAATTCCAGAAACAGAGTATTTACAACAAACTAGAAAACAAGAGAATAGAATATTGCAAAATATGGGAAATGCAGGTACTTTCCTCAGCTATTATTAAACTACATTTGTTGTTCTTGACACACCACCAGTTCCTGAAAGGAGAAAAAGTTAAGAAGCTAAACTGAAAATATTTTGTCTAATTTTCAAAGATGGAGACATGTTAAGATGACAAAGGGCATTGTCAGTTATTAACTTGTCACATTCAGGCTTGTCGCTTTTGTCTCCTTTGGGTTTGTGTCACTGTCTTGCCTATTCATAACTGAGAGAGAGAAAGAGGCCATTACTTTAACAAAAAGCTTCACTGATGGCAAATGTCATCCTTCTCATCAGATCTTCCACTTCTCAAGGTACTTCCACTTCTCAAAGTATCTACCCACAAGTACTGCTGAAGGGCTTTTCATCAGCATAGGCAGAAATAATCTTTGAAACAGAATGACAGATGACTCCTTGTGGAAACTTGGATGACTATCCAGCATGGAAAGGAAGATTGAGAAATTAAGAGAAAAAAAGCTTATCAGCTTATCAGGATAGCAGCTGGGCAACATGATTCTAGAACCACCATTGGGCTTGAGGGGAGAAGTTTCTTCTTGTATTGCCCATGAGCTCTGCTTACGCACTTGTTGGAGAATAGGACTCTGCCTTCAGTGAAGTGAACTGGACAGAGATGGGCCACACACTCCATCCCATTGCTTTTGAGGGTGATGTGTACAACATATTTCAAAAGAGCAGAGGAAATAAGCAAGTACCAGATATTCAGTTTATCAGCAAAACTCTACTGCCATCCTCCAAACAGTATTTTTACTATATGAATATATGAGATATCTTTAGTTTTTCTCATTTGACAAAGCTACCTAAAATAACTGTAATTTCAAGGACACTTTGGAAAAAAATTATGTTTAGCAAAATCCTGTTTGCTTCACAGAGATGATTGACAAGTGTGACATCTTTGCGCTAAGTATGGCAACTTTCTGGAACATCTAATTTTGATGATCTTGAACTTCACTCCTTTTAAGGTCAACTGAGACTGCAGAAGTGTGAAGAGCACATTCTTAAGTGGTCACTGACATCTGCTTCTAGATCAACCACCGGCTTTTAGCAAACAGGCAAAAGGGTCATTAGAACACATAGGGCAGTTTGGAGGACAAAGTAATTGAAAGTTAAGTGATATTTCAGGTAATTCAGGTTTACAGACAGGCAGACTTGAGTTGTGGCAAGAGGTACCCACATCACAAGTGTGCCAACATTACTGTGTCTGAATCATTTGTTTATACATAATGCAGGACAGAAAAGGTGACCTGAACACATTCATTGTTGCATCACAGATTTTTCATCAGTATCCTGAAATAATAGTGTAATGTGAGAAAGGAAAGCTTTCCCTCCCATGAGGCTGGATCAATAGAAATAAGGACAAACTTCTGCCTGAAACTTCTTTATTTTTTCAAATATGTATCTGCTAACTAAAAGGTCTGTAGTTCTGTACATTTTAACAATGAATTAGCAGTGAAGTAATACAATTTCTTGGTATTACCAATACCAAGAGAATGGGTGAAAGCACCATAACGCAGAATGATTATATTTATTCTGCTCATGCTAGTTCCTACTTCTCTGACATATTTTAATATAAAGAGACATATTTTAATACATTTCTTTATCCAACATTTCCTCACAAGCATTAAGTGATTTAAAACCTTCAAATGAACTGAATAACTACATGCTCCATTTGTACAAAGTATACTGTTCATAAGATCTGCTTTACAGCACAACTTGAAGGATCTAAGCGCTTAGGTCTTTATTATGGGATTCAATATAATTACAATAATATAGTGAGATTAATGACAATAGAAAATAGAATAAATGTGAAAATAAAATAAAACAAAATAAAATAAAGATTCCTTTACAAAATGTATGAGAAAAAGCACATCTTTCAAGTTCAATTTCTCTAGTTGTCAATAAGGGAAGCTCTTGCAGATATAAATATTTATTATGAAATCAGAAAGGATTAAATGATCAAGTTTGCCAAACTAACAGGAAAAGAGATACATCTAACCTGCTATAGCTAAAAAGGAAAAATGACACATGTGACATGATGTTGAATCTTCAATTTAGTAGGATTATGCTTGTTCCTAAAGAATATGCAAAAACAAATTAGCATGACAGGAAACAGAGTTAGTGCTTCAATTAATGAAATTTTTGGTCAAGCTTGAAAATTTCTTGAAGCATTGAATGAATCTCTTCTTACCATGTCTTTTTAATGAGGTGTCCCAAAGTATATATAATTTTCTCATTCTTTCTAATGGGGTATATGCATAGATCTGGACTTGGAGTATTTTATTTTTAGTCTTGGCAGATGTTTCATAAAACCAAGGTTCATAAAACCAAGGTTCAAAATGCAGCCCCTTCCCAAACCTTACTTCTAAATATGAATGGATCAAAAAGATAAAATCTGCCTTCAGTAGAAAAAATATTCCATGCTAAATTTTCAGCTGAAGCAAAATAATGTTCCAAACATAAAACTGGACAGTATCACAACAGAAACTGAATCATCTCAATAACAGAGCAACTGGCAAGATATGGTCTGCCTGCAGTATATTCCACTAACATTATGTTACACCTGGGCTATTACAGAATGGTGACACCAGTATAGGAGATTTAGCAGTGACCAGTCTGGCTGTATTCCACATTTCCTTATAGTCTCTCTCAAACATACTTTTCTTCCAAGAATGGAAATGATGGAGAAAAAAAAGTTGCAGTTGCTTAGTTCTTTCAGAGCCTGGACTTACTCCCATGTACCACAGCTGAAAGGATAAGAGAACATTTCTGCCCATTGTTGGCCAACAGAAGTTGTTAGTGATTTGCTCAAAGTAAGCTTTGTGTTCTTATTTGGCTGTGTCTAGACAGCCAAATACTTTGCTGCTATCCAAGGAATGTTCAGCTAATGTCAGTGATGTGTTTACAGGAAAGCATTGGTTCCTGAGCATAGCCTTAACATAACCCGTGCAAAGTGTAGAAGTCAGGTTGGAGATCATCCCTGGACAAGGTAGTCATTTACTAGGGAGTCTACTCGAAGCTATTTAAATTCTCATTATTGAAAAATTAATATTCAACATGAAAAGCTAAAGGAGGAATCCAATAAAGATATATTCTAGGTATACAAACTCACATGAAACTTTTCATTTCAAAAATTTCAAGCAGAAGAAACAAGGGCACTTTCTGTTTTCAGCTAGCAAAATGAAACTGTCTTTGTATATAAAGATTTATGAGTTGTCTTGAGTTATTCTACTAGCAGCTGATGGGTGGTTAGAATAAGCAGAAATGGCAATATGAAATACATAT
Source organism: Nothura maculosa (assembly GCA_032353885.1). NCBI lineage: Eukaryota > Metazoa > Chordata > Aves > Tinamiformes > Tinamidae > Nothura > Nothura maculosa. The sequence continues at coordinate 3,663,923 of JAUBOD010000233.1, read as the reverse complement.
AAATAGAATTAGCATGTTTTTTAAAGAAAAAGAGTATCTGGACAAAAGATCAGCTTATGTGAAACTTAAGGAAATTTTGCCCACTTATAGAAATGACTTATCTTTTAGGGACATATCTATGGAGGCATTCGAGGGAATCAAGTCAGTTATAGTATCAGAAAACAGAACAGAATACATTCATTCAGACAACTTACTTGTAAAGAATGAAAAAGATGCAAATTATTTGAGCTGGATAATACACAGTGCTCCTATTTATCAGCTGTGCAAGCAGAAACACAGAAAGCATAATTGAGTTGGCCAGAGTCACCCAAGGTGCGTTAAATATGACTGTACGTCTCCAGATGAAAGGTGGAGGCAACAAGGCAGAATGCAAGATCCTTGGTGTTAGATGTAGTCCTAACATTGCAGCAGCTTTCCTTTTAACTTGGCAAAGCATTTGGCATATTGTCTCCTATACATCAAGTGCAGGAAGACAATATGAACAGTTTCTAACTCTACCTCATAAACTTCCCTGAACAGGCAGTGGAGTTACAATAACATCTTTGTTGGCAAACATTTCCAGGCACTGTAAATCTGTCTGACTCTACAGGAGAGATGGCTGATGTGCAAATCTCTAAGTCACTGTTGTTAAAAAACAGAGCCCCTGTTCATCCATCTTGGGCCTTATTTTATAGCACACCATATAAATGGGAACTTAAAATAGTTCTTTAGCCTTCCAAAGTGCACAGTCACTGGAAAGGATAACACAACAAATTTTACCCTTGGGAACCTGAACCAGCTGAGAAAAGGGGAAAACTATGGAACATGTGCTTATTTGCCTTCCCGTCTTTGGTGACAGCCTGTGCAGCCCATAGTTCTGTCAGGGAGCATTTACTTCCTTAAGAACTTGAATCCACTCACAAATGTTCAACAGACTGAGTCAAGGAATTACAATTCTTATCATTTAGCGCTGGGGAAGCATTGCAGTTTTGTGCAGGAATGAAATAACATGGGCTGGAACAATCTGGCTTCCTATCACATGAGGCTGTGGAAAGAAAAACAGCTATTCTTCTCTGCCTATAAGCATTCAGGAGAACATGCACTGATCCCATGTCATCTTGGCCTGTATGCATGCGTTTATAAATATTAGAACATATCCTTTTTAACTCAACATTTTGACATCATCCTTGTCAACAAATACTGTTGTAGGTAGTGACTTGGAAATAAAAATATGCGAGAGGTAGAACTGTCAGTTATTATAGACTGTTTTTACTTCCCACTCTGTGGTAATATCATTCAGGACCTGAGAAACTTCCCAAGTGAGACATGGATCACAACTTAGATATTTCCATAAAGCTTGATGGATTAAACAAAAAAACCCTTTTCAATAAGAAGAAAAGGCTTCCTTTTTTTTTCCTTTTTTTTTTCAGTAGCTATACTGCAGAACCATATTTAGAAATGCTTGATGTTAAGGTGTTTGGATTTGGCAGGGACTGACTATGATGCACTTTCCTCGGGGCCTGGGAGAAAAGGAGCAGGCTGCAAAGATGGTTTTCACAAGCTGCTTTGAAAGTCAGCGTCTAATTACAGAGGCTGGCAATGAAAGACAGACCGCCTCCAGGGATGCCCCTTTTCTATCCTGCCTGCCTCTGCTTCTTGCAGGGAGCTTGATTTTACAGTCAAGTTCTGTCATGTCCTCAGCAAGAAGCTCGGTCAGCAGTGGGTGAAACCACTTGCATCATCTTTCTGCAAGTGCAGCTAAGTGATTAAAATAAGGCAGGTCTAACTCTTTTTTTCTTGACAGACCCATGACTCATGAATGCTGCAGAAAGGAGAGACCAACCTAAAGCTATTTCTGCACTTTAGCTTTTAAGCTTCCCTTTTAAGGACCTAGGATTTGATTACATAAGGTAGAGTGTTGGCAGCTTTTATTAATCATGTTATTATGATTAATTATTATTATTATTGTTATTACAACATCCTTGTATTTAGGACACTTGCCATCCATTCTAAGAAACTGGCTCATGTATGCAGGGAATCATATCTAAAAGCTTTGAGCTCATAGAAGCTCCATGCTAGGGCCACCTGCAGATCTTCCTGAGAAAAGGAACCTGCTTCCAAAGAGGATTTCCAAAATAAGTATTGGCTTTCTGCATTTCTGCTGAACACAAGGAATCATCTCGAATCGGTGCTACTTCCCTGGGCTCTGCAAATCCTTGAAGCCATTCTGGTCATGGAGCAGGAAGTAAAGTGCTATAGAGCTAGCAGAAATTGCATCTCTTATCTTTGCTCCCTGAGGGTCATGCCCTGTGCCAAGTCTGTGGCTTAAAGCTGGCTTGGTGCTGAATTTGCAAGCAAACTATCCCCAAAAACGTGGTCCCTGTTTTGCCCCCTCTCCTGCACTAACCCTTTCAGTGAGACATAATATATATCATAGCCTCTTAAAATAATCCCCAAAATGGTATTGCTTCAAGGTGAAAGTGACATGAGCAACTGGGAAAGAATGGACCAGGACATGGCAAAGTTTTTCTTTTGTGGCATTTCCATTAATGGCATTATGGATAGCACTAGCTGGAACTGTAAAGTGCTCTCAAATCCACTTTTAATTCTTATTTCTGACTTACAGCATGCTGCAAAAAAGCTTCCAGAATTTAACTGTGCTGCAGTTGGAAATAAGTGTCTTTGAATGAAAGTGGAAATTCTGTCACATTTCTTCATTTCAGAGCCTGTTTATTTTCTGAAACATTTCCAAAAGTAGTTTGATTCAAAAATAATTGATCTTCATTTTTTTTTCCATTTTTGAATGGAAGAGGACATTTTGACATTCTTCCAGAATTTACCTGAAGCTTTCCCCCGCCCCCCACAAACAACATACTATTTTTTTTTCTAGAAAATTAAACCATTTCCTAGGGTAGAAAAAAATAACTCTCTGGACAATTACTTCTCTATTCTAGACATCTGAAGAACTGAGCAGATATTCTGAATACTTTATCAAATTCTTGTTCTATTGTGCTGTGCACCCTTCATTACCTTGGATACCTTTCTGTATCTGGAAGGGATTTGTATTAATATTTGTGTAATTAGGGTTTTTTGTGAGCAATATTAAAGTTCATTATTACTCTTAGCAAAAATGTTTAAATTCTGTGATCTGAAAGATCCTGCAAAAGCAGCCTTAAACATCTGGGACAAGATTTTCCAACGTCACTACTTTTTTCTGTTATAAAAAGAGTGGGAGAAATAGTCACCACTTCATAGTTCCTTCTAGTAAGCAAATGAAAGACAGGATATTATGGACCACTCTTTCCTCCAGGTCATAGATACATATTTAGCCTCCAAATAACATCAAATTATGTGAACTACATAAATATTGATACAGGTTTTTTTTCAGAAGAACAGTTATGCCAAAATATGTTGTCAAGAGCTAAAAAGTCAGAAGGATAAATATGAATATAATTTGAGTTTTAAGTGTCCAATCACTGTTTTTACTATCAACCCGCTTAGACTAGTGTGGAGTGAGAGGAAAAAAATCAGTTCTCTATAAAAGATACCTGAAATGTAGTATAGATAAGGTAGAGAGGTATAGATAAGACTTTAACTTACCTTTACCTCTCTTCCAGCATTCTGAGAAATTCTTTAAATAAGTTTATTAGATTTTAAATACTTTCAAAATCCTAGGATTCTCTTTGCTAGAATACATTAGTTATAGTCAGAGAAATAAGCCACATAAACTTGAATTACGTATTATATTCTAGGAGGCATAGCCTACATTTAAGGGATATCAACTTCTTGTTTCAGGACAATGGCACAAAGCCATTGCAAAAACATTTTTCAAAGAGTTTATTAAAAGTACTAGCATGTAGCTTAGGGAGAGGTAATACATAGAACAAACAGTAAACTGATCCAGTGTACCATCAAAAAATGTATGCCCTAGAGCATCTGCTGGGATAGCCATGACTTGCAGATTGTGTTGTCCTGCGATGGACAGTCTCCTATCACATTCCTTTGATTCTTTTTGGCTTAAAAGTCTCTCCCACAGAGCCAGGAGCAGCAATAGAAGGATATCTCAAAAATTTTCACAGAGAATCTGGGAATGTTATTAGAAGTTCTAAAACCATGCACAGGATAAAATGCTTTACGATTTTTTTTTCCTTTTTTTTTCAGAAAACTCGGAGGATAACTTGAATGAATAGATCAAAAATCATCTGTAATCAGTATATTAATTATATGTAGGCGATTGAAAAAAAACAAAAACAAAAACAAAAGAGTAGGTGGGGTTTATTCAGGGAATACTCTAGTGTTTGTAAATAAAATACATTTAATGTGAGTCAAATAGTACTATATGCTTTCAAGACACCACCCAGTTTCCATACCTGCAGCTTGTCACGTTCAAGAGGTGTGTACCTGTGTATCAGTCAACGCATGTCTGCTGTAAATTATCCCGCTACCATGATGTTGAAATAAACAGAATACAACATAAATCTGAATAATTCAGAATACAACAACAAAGTACTGATGCCTGTCTTTTAACATCATCAGAAAGGTGTCTATGAACTCACAGTAAAAACTGACAGTAATTTTAAAAAAATGCAGAACAGAAATTGTTAAAAATAAATGTTTAATAAATTATTTTTTTCTCTTTGTCTTACACCTTATAAATGAGCAATATGCAGTTTCAATGGTATAAAAAGTATACATCATCATGTGAGAGGCAATAATAAGCCAGTAATTGTCTTTGATGTGCCAGAAATAAGTGTAAATTTTCCTCAAGAATAAAGTTCTTAATGTGTAAAGCATAGTGAAACATTTTGTCATGTTAAATGATCTGAAAAAGAAAGTTTAACATACTTGAGATGTATGTTAAACACTAATGAAAATGTCTGCAGGTTGAAAGGGTATTGCAATATCAATAGCCCATCTTTGCAGCCTGTCTTTTATTTGGAAGAAGGAGAGTGTTATAGGAACATGGACTACCTAGATGACCATGATGTCTAGGTCAGCCTAGATGAGTTCTATTCTAGAAAATAGAACTGATATAGGTGGTGATTAAAATAAGGATAGGATAACTAGTAGGGGCATAAAATACCAGACATCTAGATTTGAGATAGTTCTGAAGGTTTTTTGTTTTATTTTCAATGGCTTTTATGTGTTTTTTCATAGAGTTACTTGAATGGAGCTAGAGATACATAACAAGGACAGTCAGTTTATCCAGAACTATTGCAGAAATCATCTTATATTATTTTCCTTAAAAAAACCCCACAAAACCACATACTCTGTTCTGTCCTTCCTTCTTTGGGATACAATCCCATGAGATGAGAGAGACTTCAGAGAATCACAGAATCACAGAATATTTTAGGTTGAAAGGGACCTCTAGAGATCATCTAGTCCAACCTCCCTGCTCCAGCAGGCACCCCTAGAACACATGGCACAGGGTGGCATCCAGGTGGGTTTGGAAGATTTCCAGGGAAGGAGATCCCACAATCTCTCTGGGCAGCCTGTTCCAGTGCTCTGTCAACCTCATGTGGAGGTGGAACTTTCTGTGTTTTAATTTATGCCCATTACTCCTTGTCCTATCACTGGTCACCACCATCTTCTTTATATTCTCCCCTCAGGTATATAAGCATATTGATCAAATTCCTTCTCAGTCTTCACTTCTCTAGGCTAAAGAGGCCCAGCTAGTTTAGTCTTTCCTCATATTATAGACGCTTCCGTCTCTTAATCATCTTCATTGATCTATACTGGACCCTCTCTATAAACTCCATACTATAATTCATAATGTGAAATTGCATCCTCCATATGAAAGTTAGTCTTCTGGGCTGAACAAATCACTTAGTTTGTCTCTGTAATTAATTGGTGGAGAAAGATGTTCACTACCAACCTGAGAGAAGGACCTGAGCTACAGAGGTTCCTTTCGTTTACCATACAAGTAGGAATGGTCAACTCAGAGTAGAGATCTATGTTTTATATAGCTGAAGCTGGTGAGATGAATATGAATCATCTTCATTGACCAAATATCATATGAGAGACACAATACATTGCTTGGATTCACACCAGGAATATTTATATATATATATATATATATATATATATATATACACAATTTTTATATCAATTATCTCATTTATATCTAGATATAAATATATATCTAGATAAATATATATCTATATCTGGCTTTCCTAATGGGCCTTCTATTACAGTGCACCAAATGAAGCTCATATGGCAGAAATGTTTTCCTCTATTGCTTACTATTGAAAAATTTTTGTGCTTATTTTATTAAAAAAAACTATTTGATAGAAAGCCTTGCAAAATTAGTTTAGTAAAATATAGATGGTAGTATTAGAAAGAAGAACATTTTCAGTGGGTCCTTGGGACAGTGTTCTGCCTATCTATCTCCTTAAAGAAAGCTCAATCCAGCTCCAGGCTTTGATATTAATTATAGCAATTGCTCTCCAAAGATTAGAGATATGTGTGAGCTACTTGCATCATCTTTTCTCTTGCTAATATATGAATTCTTGCTAATATTTAGAATTCTAGTGTTTAATGTTCACTGAAGAGAGAACTTGGGAGGACTGGAGTGTTGGGTATTTCTTGAGTTGGGTATACTGCAATGGAGATTTCTTCTTCCAAAGTCTAGAAGAAACTTAGCTCTCAGAATATCCAGTTTATAGGACTATGGTTACTTTTATGGCTGCAATTCAAACAATGGCAGATTGTTTTCTAAGATGGGGTAAGAAGAGAGAACTCAGAGTAGAGGAATCTTCTGGGATCCATTTTCTTGGAATATAGTCAGAGTTACACACTCAGAGAGCACAAGAAATGCAAATGCAATGTGGAAATAAAACAGGAGGAGAGAAGACATGTAATGATTCAGGTGAACTCAGTATGCATACAAACAAAATGAGTCACTAACACTTTTAAGTTTTGTTTTGTCTCTAACTTGGGTGCCAATGTTGTAAGGAGATTGAATCAGATGCGACTTAAAAGACATATTTGGACATCTGCCTCCTGGCTACAGAGGAATCAAAAATTTCCACTTCTTTTCTTTGTGCAAAACTTTTATTGATTTTATTATTAATTTTATAAAAGTAGCAAAAATCATTTCCAAACAGCTGCTTTATACTCTCTACGTGCACGTTCACATGCATATAGGCATGGATATATGTTTACTCATGTGTTGGGTGGTCTAAAAATTTATGAAAAAAGACTTTGACATTATCTGTCAAGCCCATGGTGTATTCAGGAAGGAGTGATTTTTAGATTATGAAGGGTTTTGTTTTCCCTAGGTATCCATTTCCTCCTGTAATGTAAAAATCTCTTTGTTTTGATGGTGAGTGTTTATTTCAAAGAAGCAGAGAAAATCCTCACTTAAAACATTTTTTACATTTCATGATCACAGAATAAATGAACCTTCTTTCAAGGGTAATCAAAAGTTGGTAGGAAGACAGATAGTAAGAACATCTAACTTTCTATTAAATTTTTTAAAGAAGCTTTAAATATTTTATAAATGAAAGATTCTTACTACAATGCATGGATATGTATTCATTTAAGCTTGTTTAAAGTATTTTTATTTTATGTATAAAATGTGGAGTTATGAAAAATAAATATTTGTGTATAACAATACTTACGAAAGTAACGTCCCAATATACTGATGCTTGACATATATGGGCAATATGTTTAAGTCAAAGTACATTTGTCTTCATCGATAACTTGTATCATGTTTTATACCATTATTACAAAAAAGTCCCATGAGATCTTTTTTTTTAACAGAAATTGTAAATAATTTATTTCATTGTGGCTTTTAAAATCATTATTTTGCTTATTGTATGAATTTGTAAATAGTTGATAGATAGGTAATTCTAGACTCTTGAATGCCGAGGATCAGAAATAGTCAAACTTCAGGCAACACAGATCCCAACAATTGTATTCAGAATAGTAGATAGTTCCATTTTCTTAAGTGGAAAGTTCTTAAGATCTCTTCTTTTAAATTAAATAATCCAGTAGATTGTAAAGGTATTTCATATTGATAGCATTTAAGGACCGGAGCCTTGAAAACAGTAAGCATCATACAACTTTTCCTAAAATATTCCATTTTCACCTCAAGGAAAATCAGCTTTACATGAGGTTACAAATAACAAAACAAGAAAAAAATTCTGGTATTGAGTCATTTGATATGAATAGATTGCAGCAATATTCCTTAGGGCATGGCTTGATTGCTCCAACACAGGGAAATAGAAGAGTTCATACTAATTCCTCCCTGCAAACTTGGAGGCCCGTGAATACCTCTCCCTGATTTCTGTGGAATGAGAAGGTTTCTGTCATTTCTACTGGGACTTGAGTTTTAGACAAACAAAGGAGACTCTGAAGGAATCTGCATGAAATTCTTCCCCTTTGCATTAGTGTTCCCTGAGAGTTAGCTCCAACAACAAAACAGGGAATGCTGCAACATTTGAAAATATTCAGACAAGTTTGATAGAATATTATTATTTTGTCTGGGTGTTTTCTAACTCCCTTCTGTTTTGCTTATATGCTCACTCTGAGGTTTATAATAGTAACCGAAAATGTGGAGGCAATGTCTAACCTGCCTGCACTGTACTATCCTGTGCCAGATAGGAGGACCAAAACATAATGCTCAAATGCAAGAAAACACAGCAGGAAGCAAGGACAAGAGCTTTTAGAGATACTAGTAGTCTGCAGCTGTCAGACTTAGATTTCTATATCACAGCCCAGTGCACTGTAATTCAGAGTTCCCTTTGGCAGCTTTTCTGATTTTTTTCTATAATTACTGTTTGAATACTGCTTCTTAAATTGTAAAGCCCACAACAGTAGGAAAGTAACTGCCTCCCACCTGATTATGCCCACTCTACAGCTGCAGAGAGAGGCAAGTTTTATAAGCATGATGCCCTTGTACTAACATGAAGTGATTTATACACTTCATTGCCAGATGGAAAACATAACAATTATGTCAAGGTCCGTCCACTGAGGCTGGAGATAAATAGACAGGCTGAGCAATCCAGACAGTTTCAAAGCTGACAATGGCTTTTCTAGCTTTTAGGATCCAATATTCAGCACACAGCAGATACCATTACTGATGTTTTCAGCACCAAGTACACTCAGAAAAAAAATCAGGGACTCCTTAACTTCAACAGAGTGAGATTTTATTTTATGTATAATAAATGAAACTTGCACAAGGGAACATAATAGTAGGTAACTGCTTATCTACTACTTGTCTAATTTCTGAGTGGTATTATGCAATCTTATTGTCTTGCAATACACTGAATGTCATTTAAAAATGTGCAGTTAAAACAAAATATTATAAAATGAATGAAAAGAACCACTAACCCTTTAACAGAAGATTTAAAAGAAATGCTTGCTATTCTCTTAAAGAGGATCATTATGTTTATTATCTTTCCCTGTATTTTCAGCCAATGCAGCAATTTGACTAAGTGAGTATGCCTCTGTGCTTTAGAATTTTGAGTAATCTACAGCACAGTCCCGTGACACAAAATAATTGCACCAAGAAATCTGTGGCAAACTTTTGAAAGATTAAACAGCTGAGTCAGGGAGAGAGCTGTAATTTAAGAGAGAAGACAGTAGCAATTGCAGACATGTTTATAGATTGGCTAAAATCATTTAGCATGAGTAGCTAAAACACTTCTGTAATACGGAATCTCCAAGACATGTTGTCACATGTAGGTTCTATTTATTCATAAAATTTTGTTCTGATGCATGTGCAGCAAAATGGAAAATACATCACCAGAAATCTATAATGGAAGTGCTGAAACTCTAAATGTTTGAAACATAGCTGCAGAGGAAAAGGTGTAGTGATAGCATTAAAAATTAAAAATAAAATTAATTACATTTAATTAATTTTTTTTTAAATAAAAATGCTTAGTTAATAGGAGAGAACATAATATGAATAGAAAGAAACATTAACCCTTTAACAGGAGAAGTAAAAGGAATGGCTTGCTGTTTGCTCAAAGAGAAGAATAAGTCATCCAGATATAATCAGTCAATGAAGTGCATGTGAAAGTGTAATCCTCTGATGTGAGCTCTGAACAAGAAAAATCTCCTGCATTTAAAAGGACTCCAAAGAATTTACAGTGTTCTCCTAATCTGAAATGGATGTTTCTATATTTTGAGTATCTTCCATGTTTATTTTTGAGTGTGTGGGGGTGGGGCAGTGGGAGAGAATTATCACATTTCAGGCAATATTGATATTCTAGTCTGTGTTTTGTGTTCAGAAGATACAAAATGGAGTCTTCTGGTTTTACCTGCTTAAATATAAAATGATGTAAAGTAGAAGAAAAAAAGATCATCAGAAACCCCCAATGTTGATGCACATCCACTTGCACACCAAATATGGAGTTTGTGTTACCTGTGTATACATACACTCAAATACAGACATACATTTGGGCTGAATTCTTGGCTAATTGAAACAGATACAATAGAGTAAGGATCATGGACATTTTTAGCAATTCTTTGGGCATCATTTTCCTCTTATCTCTAAAGTACTCCCTTCCCCTTTCTTAAATACACCTGTACATGTATTACCAGTTAAAATATTATTAAATGCCACTGGGAAGGAGGATGACCTTCCTCCTTCCTTTCCTGTCTCTTCTCTTCCCTTCCCTTTCTTTCTCTTTCCCTTCCTTCCCTCTTTTCTCTCTCTTTCTTATCTCTTTTCATAAGCCATAGGGACAATTTAAAGTTGAGATACAGAGACATGTGAATTACTAGCAGAAGAACAGGACATATTTTGATCCTCCTTCGGAAATTAAGAGTCCAACAGACAATGCAATCCATGACTGTTGCCAGCAATGGCTTTTGGGTCTGCTGAGCAGGTGCAGTCTACCTTCTTTTTGGTGGACTCCAGTGCCTTGCCCTGTTTTAACTTAGCTGGCTAAGAGTCAAGGTAGCCATCAGACTTTCCTCAGACTGAACAACTTTTAAGAAGTTCATTTGTAGCTGTCACTCAGATGGTTTTTAGTTGCAATTGTTAGAAAATGCTTCCTCCAAACATCATAAAAAATAAAGAATGCCTCCTCCAAAAGGACAATATGCTTTGTAATAAACATTAAACATTTTTCTTTCAGTCCTGGGCACTTGATTTCATGCAAACTCCTGACTCAAAAAATTTTAAGCTTGCATTGGACTAAGGAATATATCAGGAATATAATCACATCAGTTATGCTTTCCTTCTAGTGCTTTCATGAGCCTGCTTAATTAGTTACAATACTACTAGCATGGGAAAGGCAATTATCATAATGAGTCAGGCATCAAGGGGTATCTGGAGAGGCCCAAGGAGACACTGATATATCTGTAATTTTCCATATTTGAATCTACTTGACTATTATGGAACTTGTAGTATTTGTAATTTCTTCTAGAAGTGAAATGAGGTGGAATGTATCTCAACTACTTATAATGAAGTAAAGGTTTGGGAGGCCCAGCTTTTGCTTCACAAAGGTACATCTTAGCTTTCCTTTCTCTTCTCTCCACATTTTCTCCATTTGTGATATATTTTTTAATGTTTTTATGCTGACAGTACACAGAAAGTTCTTTCAGAAGTTTTAGCCCGTTCCACTGGGTGAAGGGATAAACCAATATATGTGGGAAGAGGCAGAAAAACTTGTGACCTTCTGCTCTCTCTTCTTAATTTCTCTGTTCCCTTTTCCACACAGACTGTTACTAAATCTTGCTCACCTTTTTTTCCATGTTAATTCTTAAGTAAATTCAATTTCTTTATGTCTCAGTTCTGTTCCAGGTTTGGTGCATCTCATTGGAGATATGAGAAGCGTTGCCAGAAGGTCGAGGGAGGTGATTTTGCCCCTCTACTCAGCTCTGGTGAGGCTGCACCTAGAGCACTGTGTGCAGTTCTGGGCTCCCCAGTATAAGAAGGAC
>JAUBOD010000233.1:3628734-3640630 GCA_032353885.1 Nothura maculosa | reverse complement strand
TAAAATGGTTGGATTTGTATTTTAATGTTTTCAAATACTTCTAAAGATCTCCTGGAAGTTACATTATTTTGTATAAAATCAAATAAAGACAGAAATAATATACAGCTCTCCCCTACATGCTATTTTCCAAGACGGAAAATATACTCATGCTAAAGAATGTGCAGAGTTTTGAGGGATGAACAAAGTGAATTGAAAAAAAAAACAGAAATAATTTAGTTTAAACTGATAACCCGATAGTACAAGGGAAAAATAGTGTGTGTTCCTTAGGTAAAACTTTGTAAATATTGGCAAGATTATTATTTTTTTTCTCTGTCTTTGTGTCTTGCTGTGTATTAGCTAACACCCTTAGCCAAAATTTCATTGGGTGGCTTCTCTGGAGAATATTTGTGTTACCAGATATTCTAAACTAACTTTTTGCTCTGAGGCAGAGAATTTAATTGTAGCAACCCAATAGAGCACCTTGCTTAGGCTTCCCTTTACTGGATGTTTGTGTTAGAGTGGTAAAGCCAAAAACTCACTCACTGTCTGCCAGTCCACTTCCTAAATATATCATTTCCCATCACATGGTGTTCTAGTATCCAGGTATCTCACAAAGGAATGCAAAGGGAGAGATGAGAGATCCTTATTCTCCTGGACGAGTGGCTTACAAGGATGTATGGCTCAAGCTGCACATTACAGATGGCTACAGAAGGAGTCTAGTGGTTTCTATTAAAGCACAAGATTAGAACTATGGCCAGTCTTCAGGGTTAATTGATTCCGTAGAAAGCACTGGGCCTCCTGACTGATCAGAGACCAAATGGCACAACATGAAAAAAAATGACATAATGCATCTTAAATCAATTCTTTCTGAAATGACAATTGGTATTTAACAAAAAAGAAGTCTGTCTTTGTGTGGTTAAAGGAAGCTGGATTTATGTGCACTTGTATAACCTTTATTAACAAGTACCAGATACTTCTGAGACTGAAAGGTCAGTATTCCAAAAGGAGGCAAAAATACAGAGAAAATTTGGCTCACTTGTGATAACAGCTACTCACCAAAACTGCATTGCATCACTGAGCTGTTAGCCAAGACATACCTTTTATTTAAACCTGCAAATAAGATTAAGGTTTGAGTAGTAATGTTTCTTTTGGTGAAATGAAACTATATTTTCATCTAATTCCAAAGATGTTTAGTGTCATATATAACATTTATTGGGTCATCAGTAAAGGGGACCCAGAAAACATTGTGGTTTGTGGAGGAAAGAATGAAAAAAGAGTTGGTGAATATTTGCCTTTCTGTGTTAAAATACTTTGTATTTTCACACACACACAAAACACCCTGAAAATGAAATTTTCTGGCTCAATATTCAGTATATGATCAGTGAACAAATGCTGAAATGCTCAAAACAGAAGAAATATGTTTTCACTCCACAGTTAATGGGCTCTTCCGAGGTGCTTCCCACAGATGTTAGGGAATTGCCGTCTAATCTAGACCAGCAAGTAATGAGAGGAGAGGGCATCACTTCCCAAACTGTCCTGGTTGTGTCCTCTTCTTTTGGACTGCTGCAGATGCTGAAAGGATCTGTGTAGCTGTGAAAATACTTGCTCTACTTTATGCTGAAATGTAACCAGATGTAGAACAGTGCTGAACATCTGTTGTTTCTGGGACTTTGAGTGTACACACAGAAGAGAATTATATCCTTAAAAACATACAGCTTAAAAAATGCATTTGTTTTCCTTGAATGCATTAAAATACATATCAATAGCCGTATTCTTTAGAATAGTCAATATAAAGCAAAGAATTAAAACTACAATCTATAACATCATAAATAATAATCTGTTTTCCTTGCAAAACAAAGGAATCCAGACTTCAGAATAGTTCCAAGAGGAAAAAAGGCTCCATTACAGCAAAAGCTCTATTTGCTCCATTACAGCAAAGCATCAATAATTTTTTAGCTAAAGATGATATATGTTCAATATCCAGAATATAATTAAGAAAAAAAAAAGAAAAAAAAGGAAAAACAAGAAATATTTTCAAAAACTGACATTAGATATTATTAAAGGGGAGCCATCTATTTTTACCTACCCAAACTAAAATGAATAAATTATAGCATCTGAATCTCATCTACTCTGTGCTACTACAGAAAAATGATGGAAGAGGAAAAAACATGTTTCTACAGTAAGGGAGCTGGATAAATTAAAGAAGGCACGTGCTACTCTTGACCTCAGATGAACTGCCAGAACGTGAAATGCACTCCTATGAAACACCAAGTGCTTCTACGGCCTGACAAAACCATGTCTTTAAATTTTATGCACAAAACTATCTCCTGTCAGTTAAGGTCAAACTCTATTAGCCATCCGTTCTCTTTACCTACATGGGCAGGCACTCAACTCCTCACATTACAGCACATTGTGCTGCTGTTTGGTTGAGCAGCTGCTTCTTTTCTTGATGCTTTGCTGCAGCTGGGAGATCCAGTAAGTAAGAGAAAATCCTGCTGGTGTTTGCCCCTGTGACGTGGTTGTTCTTGGTCATTGGTGCCTTCAAGGAGTGAACTCCGGGGTCACAGGCCGGGCTTGGGGACGCTCTTGTTTCCTGTGCTTGCAATATTTACTTGCAGTTGACAAGTCGGTGTTTCCAGCAGGATGTAGCTGATGTGGGAGTTGCACAGCACAAAGTGCACTTAGTAATTTAAGCCAGTCCTGGGTAGGGCTTCTGAAAGGAAACATGAAGCCTTGCGTTTAACAGACTTATCACCAGCAAAGTGCTCATGAGAACAGAACGCCGGCTCAAGGGCTGCCTGTGCCTGTGTAGCTGGGTAGATGGGCTGCTGTGATTTGAAACAAATAAAAAAATGTGCTCTTAATAGTGCATAGACCTTTCACTCAAGTGCTTCAGCCTCTGGCTGACTTCTGCCCACAGTTCTACATCAAGGCTAGATGCTGCAGAGCCAGGAAAAGAGACTGCAAATTCTAGCGAGTGCAGAAAGAAAGGTCCAAATCTCAGCTGAACAAGCTGATATGCTGCATATATCTTGAGATATTTCATCACCTACTTTTTGGCTTCTCAGGCAGGCAGTCTGTGAGAACTGACATGGAAAAAACATATTTTTCTACAAGAGAAAATTTGCTTCTGTGAAAATGTGCTATTGGTAGTTAGTGCTACATTTGCATCTTCTATCTCTCACCTATATGACCTTTATTGTCCCAGTTCCTGCCTCCTTAAAATAAATGACCATTTAAGTGAAATTTTAATTACAACTCTTCTGAGAAAAAGGTAAATGCATGGTAAATGGTACTTTTTTCTATGGTCTGACTTGCCTTCATGCATTCGCTGAGAGTAGTAGCCAAATAGGCTTACTGGCAGGGCCTGACCTGCCAATACATTAAAGTCACTATCCTCTCTAACCATATTGCAATTTTGAGCCATTTTCGGATAAACACACCTGTTTAAACAGTAGAACTGCCTCTCATAGAGAGTTTTTGCAAGACTAGCAGGCTTTGCTGAGATATAAATAGTCTCATGGATTATTTAGGTATTAAAGGTAGGCCCATGCCGGAGAGCTTTGCTGAATCAGATCTTGGCTGGGGAGAAGAGAACTCATCTCATGCTGGTTTTATGGCTTTTCTATTTAAGATGTACCATTATACAGAGGGACTAATTTCAGAAAGATTTCCACCCACTTCTTAGCTCTCCCTGTGCCCTCAAGAACCACTCTCCTCATTTAAACAGATTATCTTGGAAGTCTGAGGACAGTCACCTAAAGGTGAGGGGCTTAAAGCTAGCCTCAGCAAAGACATTATCTAACTCCTAATACTTATAACAAAGGTATTCAAACTAGCTTCTTCTGAAATGACAGAGAAAAATTGAAGCTACATCTGCAGAGCAAATGTGTGGAGATTTTTGGAAAGGGTATTGATCGCTATGATGAATAAAGTTTCAGAGAAACTCATATAAAGGCAACTGCATGAAAAAACGCGTAGTCTCATAGGTTTCAAAAGCATAGCGTAAAGACCATGCACTTTTCTAAGTAGGAAAGTTAATATCTTTCCCTTTCCTAACCCACCCCCTGTTGTAGCAACTAATCTCAGCAAAATGTGCTCCTGAAGGCTGTCACTTTTCTGTGCGTTCTTCCATATCTTTGACAGTGAAGAATTCAGCCATGTCTTAGATAGATGGTCTATTATTTCTTTTCTCTCAGATTTTATTTGTTTTAATCAAATGTAAACCTATGCTCTGTCTGGTTTGCAAAGGCAGCTGCTCCCTTGTGATTGATGGCATTCAACTTTCATGTTTGCATACCTGTGGCTGATGCCTCCCATCCTGCACGACATCAAAGACAGGCAGGGAGCACTGGCATCTTTTTTTCAGGGATTATATTTTCTATGCTCAGTTGAGCTGAAAGCCCTGCACTTGGTGAATTCTCTCCCTGCTTATGTGCACTCCATGAGTGAACCCATCTTTCCACCTGCATCCTCCCACACAGAGGAGATTGCCTGATGTTGGATGGGTTCTTCTGCTTTCATCTGCTGATGTCCACAAGATAAGGGTTGGCACATGACAGTTTGTTATTCTTCACTAAGCCTTTAATTGCATGTAACACATTTCTTAGAGGTGGGCTAATATGGGGGTGAAGATCTGAACTCTGTTCAAAGACACAGGTCACACTGTAGTAATTGAACTTGTCAAGGCCTGTGCAAATCAGACTGGAACATGACATAAAGTGAACTGTGCGTTGCTTTTGTGCCCAGATGCTGAGATGAGATCTCCAGGAAGTGTCAGGATCACTTTTTTATTTACATTATGGCAGTGCCTCAGGCACCAGACAAGACTGAAGGCTCATGTCAGAAATGATACAAACATGCAAGGAGTGTCTGCCACGAAAGTCTTAAAAGCTAAGTAATAATAACAAAGAAGATAAGGAAGAAAGGAAATCCTGTTTCTATACTCACATGCTATTTTAGGAACATAGGATTGGAAGGGACAATCTCAGTCATAAGCAGCCCTGGCAGCCAGATGTGTAGGTGTCCACAGATCTTCTATTTCAGAAAACTAAAGTATTGCAGTTCAGCATATGTGCCTAACAGGAGTAACAGGAGTCAGGATGACTTTGCCTAAAATTTGAGGGGAAAAAAATCTGTTCTCTGGGTGCAAAGAATCTTATGGGTGCAGAAGCCCAACTTGAGTGAGAAGAATAACTATAATTTCAGTAGAACAGAGGTGTCATGTAAATGCTGATTAATGTGGAGTATCTCAGCATTGTGAATCATAGTTCTGGAACAAGGAACCTTCCCTCTAGATTCTTCTATGCTGTTAAAATACCTAACTCCCTTCATTAAAGGATTGCCTTTGCAATTAAACAAATTGACCAACTGTTTTGAAAAAGGAATTTTGTGAGAGAATGCCTATACAGTTCTTTAATCACAGTATCACTTTTACTTGGAAAAATATCCTGAAGTCTTGGTCAAATTCAGACCCACTTCATTTTTTTATCAACTTAGGCTCTTTCAGCATATCATTTACAAAAACAATTTAATAAAATGTTATATTTTCCTACAAAAGTTTTAAAGTATATCTGTGATATGTAGTTGCTAATACAGTTATAACCAAAGAGACTTGGAAATCATTGCTAGTGTCCCATAAACTAGGATACTGATTTTAAAATTAGGAAATCAGTGGTTGAGGATAAATAGATGACCTTCCTATTTTCTCTACCACTAGAGTATTAGGATTCAGAATCAGGTTTTGGCAAGGAAATCAATGAGGTTTGCCTAGTTGTAAGTGGAAAGATTTTGGCCTAGATTTTATTTTTTATGTAATCTGATGTTTTCCTTTGAAACTAACGTGATGCAAAAAATATATCATATGGGAAAGGAAGCCAGTCAACTCTTGGTCATCTCTCCAAATCTAGTCCAGATCATCTCTGATTAAAAGCCTTTTATACCTTCTGATAGCTGACTCAGTTTATGAGAAGCTGGAAGTCTCGGCTGAATTCTGAGTGAAAAAAGCTAGGTGAAGAACAGTGGCCTCGTTCTTGTCAACCAACCGCAAGACCAACCGACCACTGCAAACACTAGAAATATGCAGTCTCTCAAGTGTGTGAGCCTTCAGACTCACTCTGAGAATAATATTCACTTGCCCTCTCATTGCCCTTACCGGACTTCATCTGAGATAAATATTTCTGGTTTCCAAGACTCTGTTCATAAACTTAACTTTACATTTTGTGAAAATACAGAAAAAAAAAAAGAAATTCCGAGAAACCACAAAGAGAAACCCAGAGAGCATGATACCAGAAGAAAAAACATAGCATCTCCCCATGAATATTGGTCTTGGCAGTGCAATACGGTATCACTGATCTTGTTAAGATATCTAGAATTGCAATCCCATCAGTGCTATTACCTGCAGGAGAGGAGAGAGACAGAACGGAAAAAAGTTCCTGGCATAGTGTAGAAAGACAAACTGTCAGTGCTATTGTAATAGATAGAGGTAGAAGTTTTAAAATAGGGATCATCTGACTCCATTTTATCCTTCTAGAAGTTAGAAGACAAGTCCAAACAAATCACATCATCTGCCTGCACACATGATGGAGAGAAAACAGGAATTTCCAGATTGTAGTTATTGTATTCATCATAAATGTGAGTTACTGTGATGAAGGGCCAGGTTCTATCCCTTAAATACTGCAGGAGCCTAAATGTCTACTTTTTGGGGAAAAATGAATCCCACACTAAGTGTCTTTGACATTTCTTTGTGTCTATGGTAGTTACCAAAAGACTAGCTATATAAAGTAGGTTCAACTGTACCATAAGTAGCTTAGCACAGCAAAGCATACAGTCATTCATGCAGAAATGGAATGAATAGCCACATCTATAAGACTAGGAATCACACCCTGGAAGGTAGTGATGCTGACATGGATTTCATGTTCCTAGGTAACATATTAAATATGATTTCTAACAGAGAAAGTGCCACTTAAAAGGTAGACATCAGTCTTGGGTGTGTAAACCACCTATAAGAAGATAATATAGTTTCTTAACAGGGCTATAATAAAATAATATTGCTGTCTGCTTCTAGTTCTATTAGACCAATTTGAAAAAGTATACTGGAAAACTGGAAAATTGGAAAAAAAGTATAAAAGAGATATAAAGATCCATATATTTAGGGTATATATTTATGTCCTTACTTGCCGTTTAGCCAGCACTAGGCCTGGTGACTTCAGAATTAGGGCTAGGGTTAGGGCTAGGGCTAGAGTTGGGATTAAGAGAGTGAGAAAGCCTAGAGCCGCAAGGCACCACTCGTGACTTCCTTGGGCATGCCAAAGGAAATGTAGTATTATATTCAGACTTGCGCTAAGAACTTATTTACTGTTAAAAAAGCAGAGTTCCTGGTGACCTCAGGTTTAGGACTAGGATTAGGGTTAAGAGAGAGAGAAAGCCTAGAGCCCTAATGGAAGTATAGCTCCATAGGGCATGCTAAAGAAAATGTAGCACCGTATCCTGACTGGTGCTAGGAGAATATTCGCTATTTAGCCAACACTAGGCCTAGTGACCTCAGGCTTAGGGCTAGGGTTAAGGTAAGGAGTAGGGGTAAAGTTAAGAGAAGGAGAAATCTTAGAGCCCTAAGGGGAGTGAGAGTCAAAAGGACATGACAAATGGTATAAATTACAATAAAAGAGATTTCTTCTGTGTGTGAGGAAGAACTTATTTATTGTGAGGGTGACAGACCACTGGAATAAGCTGCCCAGAGAGGTTGTGGAGTCTCCCTCCTTGAAATTACTCAAAATCTACCTGGATATAACTCTGTGCAACTTGCTGTAGATGTCCTTTCTTGAGCAGGAGTTTGGGCCAAATGATCTACAGAGGTCTCTTCCAACCTCAACTATTAAGTGATTCTGTGATATTTCTGCTAAAAAAAAAACATTTTGTAAGATACCTATCTTACACTGGGGTAGAGGGGAAGCAAAAAGAAACTCTAATAATAGTGTAACATTTCTGTCGGGGTAAATGTCCACTATTTATTTTGAGCCACTTTATTTGGAAAGTGGCAGATTCTTCATTGCTGTTCTATCTCAGGTTAAGGCGTAGTGATATTATGAAGCAAACAGATCAGATAATTTTAAAAAGTGAGGAGGCTGTTTTCCACTTTGGCCTTGAAATGGGTTCATTGTTCCAAAAAAACAAGAACTAATATCAAATTAGATCTAAACTTCTAGAAAGCTTTGGTAATTAGAGGCTCACTCCAGCCCCAAGCTGCCCCAAATCTTTTTTTAACTTTTGTCCACTGGGAGCTCTTGCATTTTCAGCAGAAACATTCTTGCAGATTTTGGCTGTTTCCGAGACGTGCTGCAGTGCCATGATGTGGAGCAGTCCTGTTGCCCAGCTGTGTGGAGACCAGGTGCCAAGCAGCCTTCCTCCCATTCCTGCTATGCATGATCCTACAGGCTCCTATACGGAAAAGTGTGCTCATCTGGAGGAAGTGCCCTTTCCCAGAGGGTTAAAACATCTTGTTTTGCCATCAGAGAAGAAATAATAGCTTATATGTGTGTACAGGCACATATATGAGTAACTGTACTTGTGCATCTCTGTAGCGCCTCACAGCACACAGAAGATAATAAGCATTATTTGCTATCCTTGAACGTTCTCCAGTTAATTGAAGTAATACCACTGTGAGGCATGTGTTGTTTTATCACGGTAGTCTGTCCAGAATGACTTGGGATAAAAAAGGAGAAAACGTAAACAAGGGTTCAAAAGCCTTAGACTGTTCTCTCAGTGAGCTTCCTTAAGGCCCTTTTCAACAAGATGTATCGATTTTTGTTATTTTTTTCCTTTATTAAACTATGCAGGCACTGACCATCTTAACTCTTGAATTGAGCACTTATTTATTATGGTGTTTCTCCAAAGTTTAGAAAAGATTATTTTATTTTTTTTTCCAGCTAGAGCTCTAAATACTACTTCTCAAATAAAACAACTCTGTCCATAGCCTTGAATTAAATGAGAGGTAAGTAAGGAGAAGACATTTAGAGACATTCAGAGGAAGTGGAAACAATAAATTTACTAGGAAGATTAAAAAAAAAAAAAGAAAAAAAAAAGACAGTTTGCTGTAAAGCTTCAGTCTTGTCTTTAAGAGCTTGGTTTAATTTCCCCAGGTATCAGTGAGATTCCTTTTCTGACTTTGAGATATGGACCACAGATAAAATGGAGATAACAAAAGTTATGCTATATTTTTCCTCCCTCTTAGTTGCAAGTTCCTTTCCGGTTTATATCCTAAATTAACCCCACCAACAAAAATAGCCCAGCGTGAGGTCTGTGAAGGTCACGGACAGAACTTTACACATCCCCTGCACAGGGAAGGCTTGTGGTGCTGCCTGCACAGGACACATCCTGACCTGGGACGTGGGCAGTGAACACATAGCAGCTTCATTTCCCATGCACTGCATCAGCTATTGTTATAAGCACAATTAGCTGACAAAATGGTTTCTCCAGTGAAACAAGCAGAACATGCTGAGTGATTGGGAAGATAGGAAAGAGGAGAGTATCTTGAAAAAAATCTTCTTTTTTCTCCTGTTAGCAGTAAATTCAGGTGCAAGATGCTTTTTTAGTCTTTTCCCTTATCTGCCAAATGAAAGCTACAATCTTTTGATTTTTTTTCTTCTCTTTTTCCATAACATAGCTTGCTTACTAGCTGTCTGTTCCCTTATTATCAGCCAAGGACATTTAAGACAAACATGTCACACCCACAGTGTTACTGGCACTAGTTTTGACTAACTGGATGTTTAAAACACAATGCCGAGTTCCTTCTCTTAATCTGAATGCATTCATCCCATCCTGAGCTCTTTGAAATGAGGAGCTTAATTCACAGGACATTTCATTGCAGCCTCAGGACAATGGCAAGCAATATGATTCACACAATTCAAGAAATCAGGAGACAATCTTAGCCAAGTTCTCCAACTGTGGAAAACTGATAGAAATCCTTTTCTAGCAAAGGAGATGGCTAACTGTCACAAAGAACACACATGGTACTTGATTTCTATAAAGCCGTTCTAATGAAAATATCTTTGCATTTACAGGTAAGTCTTGATCAGGAAGACACCAGACCAGGATAGTAAAATTTATTAAATTTAATAAGATTCTCCGAATAGCTCTGCCAGAAACACTGACCTGTTTGCAAGGTTTTAGAAGGCTTAATAACTTAAACACAGTTATTGTTATGATTCTTACTGCTTCCTGTTTAAAAGCAAGACAAGAAGTGGAAATTGCTTAAAAATAGCTTCTTGGAAGTTGTTTCCATACCAGACTAAGTGTGTTTTTACAATATTCCCAGACCCTTTTTCCTAATCAACAAATTCTCATAAATAGTGCTCTAAAGTATGATGCTGATTAGGATCGTACCAAACTCATAAACTTTAGATCCACCCACAGATTCTAAGTAAATCCAGTGCTGAACCTCAAAATGATACTGTTAATTTAAAACTAAGTGAGGAAGAGGAATTCTTCTAGATCTATCAATATGATAGATAAAATTTGCTCACTACTAGAAAGAGTGCTGCTCGCTTAGCCCTAGTTCTAAACATATATATTGATTTGTATTTTCTTAGTGCTCACATGATTGTTACAGCACCCTTTCTCCTAAGAAATGATATCAAATTTCCAGAGTATAATATTTGCTGTTCACCTGTAAAGTTTTGTAATATAGCCCTATTTCATAAATCTGTAAGTAGGAATGATGAGGTTTACACAAACACCAGTTATATCTAGCAAGATAATATCAGGGAAGATATATGCAGAAACGTAGCAAAAATATTTTCTGTCATCATCTAGTTATAGGTTTCTGTAATCAAAGCTGCCAAGCATTTAACCTGTCTTGCACACATCACATGACACTGAATCTGAAAATCAAACAAAACTCATCCCAGAACCTGTCATCCCTGTGTATAATTTTTTTAGCAAAGACAAAATTTCTACTCTCTCTTTGTAATGGAATTTCCTATTCATACTTTTCTTAAGAATTCTAAGGGGCAACCTAGTTCAAAGATATCCTTTAAAGAGACAAAATAGAGAAGGAAAATAAAATGGAGAAGTAAATACACTATCAACTTTCTTTTGGTAACTACTCTACACACAGTAGTAACGCCCTAATGTTACCCATAGCCTTGTCCTATAGCTTGTTGTCTACGAAGGTGCACAACATATTAGTAGTCCTGACCAAGGCCACCTCTAGCACAGTTTGCTCTGTCCTTAAAACACTCATCCTCCCTCCTAGTTGTTTTTGTCCATTTTCCTGCCTCCTTGTATAATGTTTGGGAGATGTTTGGGTTTTAAGCTCCACAGCTATTGTTTTTTGGTCCTCATGGCAAAAAACAGGTTTTGCAGACGTCTTTTAATATACTAGCAGATTCTTTTTGTTTTTTTTTTTTCTTTTTTTTTTTCCAAAGAGCATGAAGAAGGAGATGGGAAAAGCCCCACAAAACCTAACTGTCTGAAAACTTTTGGAAATCTGACTTTATTCAGCATTTATTTCTTCAGTTTTGATGCTCAGCCAGGCATAATAATCACTTGGGTGACTTTGGAAGATTAAAGTCTTAAGGCCCAGTGGATTAGTATGTTCAAATCTATATCTTTCAGCTGTCAGATAGAAGAGAAGTTGCTTCAGAGGCAGAGGGTTTTTTTGCAAATTGCTCAAATTGCTTGCATGCACAGTGCCCAATTTGTAAAAGTAGCTGATCAGCTCCCAAGAATTAACAGATTTATCTTCTAAAATGCCTGGAGAATCAGAGAAGGATTATCTCCATCTTACAGATGTGGAAGCAAAGCACAAATGGATTAAATGATGTGTTCTAGGTCACATACCGGGCATTCCAGGCTGATTATTTGGGACTGGAGCACAGTAAGCATCATCCTGTGAGTTTCTCCTCTGTTTCTTCCCAAG
>JAUBOD010000233.1:3532484-3618844 GCA_032353885.1 Nothura maculosa | reverse complement strand
GGTGACAGAGCAGTGGAACAGGCTGCCCAGGGAGGTTGTGGAGTCTCCTTCTCTGGAGGTCTTCAAAACCCGCCTGGGTGCTGCCCTGTGCCACCTGCTCTAGGTGCCTGCTGGAGCAGGAAGGTTGGACCAGGTGGTCTCTAGAGGTCCCTTCCAACCTTGTAGATTCTGTGATTCTGTGATTCTGTGATTGTGTGTAGAAAGGTGGCAATAACAGTCAAATTTATCACCTCTGCTGAATTTTGCTCAGTAGTCAGGGGAAAATGCACAGGAGGAAAATGAGCAGAATTTCTCATATGGGAGATAATATGCAAAATGACCGTGATATGCAAGCGTGTATGACAAATGCTCCTTCAACTCATTATTCATTAAACCTAAATAGAAATGAGATAGTTGTATTTGTTTTTGAACAGCTGAAGATGAAGTACAAATATTATAAGTTTTTGTTGTTGCTTGTTTTATTTCATGTTGTTTTGTATACATCAAATGTATTTGGAATTGTCCAGCAACAGTCCTTCCTAGTAAAATCATTTCTCTTCTTTAATTGTAGCTCCTGTTGGATGAAGATACAATTCAGCTTTATGATGATTATGTGAATTGTTTTCCTCTTTTTCTAGGGAGGTTAAGAGGATGGGAGACAGTAAAGCATAAGGAAGAAGGATATATCTCCTTCCTGTGATCACAGAATCACAGAATCTATAAGGTTGGAAGGGACCTCTAGAGATCATCTAGTCCAACCTTCCCGCTCGAGCGGGCACACCTAGAGCAGGTGGCACAGGGTGGCATCCAGGCGGGTTTTGAAGACCTCCAGAGAAGGAGACTCCACAACCTCGCTGCTTCCTATCAGACCTGCTTCCTATGATTCAGAACTGCTTTTGGAGCTACTTCTCTTATTGCTTTGCTTCCAGTTGCAGTTGATTCTGCAGTGGTACTACTGCCAATTTTTCTTCTGCATTAAACATCTGCTAAATGGGGATGAAATGAATTCAACAGTTGAGCTCACATGCTTCTGGTGAAAAATGAAATATTCAGCTAACCACCCTCCCTCATAAATGAAAATTATGATGATAGAAAGGTTCCTTGCTCCATAACTTGATTTCAATGATGTCTATGTCATAGTCCTAACACTTGTTTGTTATCTATCAGAAGAAAAAAAGAATTTTAATCTTTTCAGCCCAGAAGATTGTTTTTTTTGCCAGAAGAAGGGCTGGGATGCAAAGGAAGCCAACAAAATATCTTGTCCAGCCAATTAGCTTTCTCATAAAAGCAAATAAAGGCTGAGGGTATCAGGTTAACATGTTACTGTTGTTAAATGCTTTAATGGTTTCCTTTCTCTGCTTGCCTAAGCAGATGAAGGAAACAATTTCATAGAAAAATCTGGTCTTGTGAGGCTGCCCGCTTCATTTCACTAACTTGGTTACTTCAATGAGTTTTAAAAAGTGCTTCAGCAACTTTTTCTAAGCCAAGCTATCAACTTGCTGATATGTTTCTTAAAAATGTTTAAGACAACATTTTCATAGTAGAATACACTGGAATTTGGAATGCACATGCCAGTCATTATGTGCACAGATGCTTGGTTTTCTTGAGTACGTGGTAAATGCCCAGACATTTCTTCACAGAGGGTTTTTTTTTCTTTTTTTTTTTTGTGCTCATATAGTTCACTTATCTGAACACACAGTTCAGACAATAGAATTAAGTGGATTTGACCAAGTAACTAATTTTCCTGTTCTATGTAAATTTTCTTTTTTTTCCCACATTCTCCCTCAGAATAATCCAAAGATTTTTCCTTTTTTTGTGCACAAAGAAATTCCTGTTTCTCCTTTCCCAAATATCTTTATAACACTTACTCTAAAATATCAGGGATCATATTTCAAATCTTTATTGATCCTAATTCAAGCAAAGAACCAGAGCACCTATAACTCAGGCTTTCTGGAGGAAGGGGGAAATGTGAGTTAAATCTGTCTTTTCTGAAGTTATGTATGCAATTGTTCACTCATTTTATTAAGAAATAAAAACTGCTGCTATTAGTAGACTGTAGAGTTAGAGGGTCTCTTTTTCTCTTTTTCTCCCCTAATAGTTATTTACTTATCTATGCAACCAAAGCTCACAAAACAGATGCTAGATCTCATTAGAGGATGAAAGACAAATACTAAATTCCTGTCCTAGTCAATAGTTCTCTGAAGAGTGTAACAGTTTAAGCAAGGGCTGATGAAAGTTTCTGACTATCACAGCAGCCTGAGATTATTTATACATCACTTATATGTGGTATGAGGGACTGAGAGTCAAATCCTTACTTCAAAGCCACTACAACACAAAATTTGACTTTTGTTTGTTGTATCTTAGTGAATAGAGTAACAGTTGTATATTAGCTCCTCTCAGGCATCTCTCCCTGAACAGAAACCCATCCTTACTACAAGCATGAGAAAAATAATTAATCCTGACAAGATGTTATACCAGAAAATGCACATTTCTCAATTAAGATTAGTTGAGGAAAGACGTCTCCAAACATGTGGCTATTTATTGTATATTCTTTACAATCCCCCTCTGACACTAATATTCTCCATTTCATTTAGTCTTTCTACTTTTAACTAATTCTTTTGGCTCTCTTCAACATCCTCCCTTTTAATATGTAAGAAGCAGAGGACAATAATTTCTGCATTATTAGCTGAGGTTGTTTCAGGGTATTTCTAATGTTGCAAAACAGCTGCATTAAACATAAAAATTAATACTCTTTCTTTTTGTTGTTATTGTTCTCAGGTCTTGGATAATTAACCTCTTACAAACTTCAAGTGACAGGGCTTAATTTCTTGAACTTTTTCAAAAGATCAACCATCCCTGATGATATTGACCTGTTCTTAGGAATCTCTTCAAAGTTTCTCAGTAGATTTGATCTTCTCTTCTTGCTAAGTCCTATCATGCGGTCTTGATTTTGTTTCCACTACAGGATTATGGCACGAGGTAGATCAGGTGGTTGAAGGCCTGAGCTCTCCACACAGTCCTAATTCTTTGGAGACCTCCAGGCAAATCTTTTCTATTTTTTCCTCCACTGCAGATTTTACTCTGCAGAGTGTTAAACTTCCAATGGAATATATCTGGAACTTGTTGGTTTTCAATTTAGCCCACTGTTGGATTTGCCTAAGACTCAATTCTTAATAATATATATATAGTTAATGAAAACATCATCTAAGAATCTCATAACATAAGAGCAGAGAGTGAGGAGAGCAGGGTTCATATTACTGCCTTTGTTCACATTAAGTAGATGTGCCAGTCATCTGGTTTCTCCAGAAGTCTTAGATAAATCTTTCTGCCCTTTATGTTTTACTGACTTAGAATATTGCCCAAATTTAGGAGTACAAAGAATTGCCTAGAAAAAAAAAAGAAAAGCACATGGTGCCTTGCATCCTTCACTTGATCCACTCAGTGTTCACAGAGTACTCCTGCGGGCACCCAAGTGCAGCTGGCAAAGACTATATTGTTCCTCTTAATTCAAACTGAGCACTGCCCTCTTGAGCATCACAGCTTACATTTCTCTCATATTCACTTAACAGAAAGGGCTTTCAATGGAACAACAACCTCTTAAAATCCATCGCAGTTGAAGTGTAAGCAAAATCCATTTTCTGCTAATGCTAAGTTAAAAAAAGCATATATATCCTTTTTAAAAATACCTTAAAATATAATATTTTTACATCTTATTATATTTAAAGATCTATGACTGCTTAAAGATCTATGCCTCTGTGAGGTTCAAATATAGTTCTTCACCTGCACCTATGCACCCAGCAGGATAAACTCTAACTCCCATCAAGAAACACCTTAAATTACCTTAAATATGAAGATAACATAAAAACTTTAGGACATTTGTCAGTCTTCAGAATTTTACTGTGGCTATTATTTGAAAACTGAGTTTTTAAAAATAAGTAGATATTTTTAATGAATCAGACATAGACCAAATATGTTTATTATGTCTATTTGAGGCATATTTTTTGTTGTTCCAGATCATCATTTACTGTTTTCTATACTCAAGTAAGATAGTTACAGTCTAGCTCCTACCCTTGCAGATAGACATGTAGCTTTAAGAAAAAGCTCTAAGTTTTTTGGGTGGGGAGATATTTTTGTGATGATATAATGGTTTGTTATTATTGTTTGCATGTTCCTTCTATGAAAACATGTTACAGATGTTAGAATTTTAAATTCATGAATAGAATAATAAAAAGTATTTTAAAGGTCTTTAAATATGTAGGAAATATGAAGCACAAGAATATTTAAAAATTCAAATTTCTCTTATGATTTTGCAAGTTTGAGGAAAGAGTAATTAATTTCAGATATCTGATAGTATATAATAATTATGTGAACACACAGTCCTGGTGCCTGGAAAAAAAATATAAGCTCTGTGCAGCATGGACTTAGCACTTAGGCATGTGATTCAGTCTGCATTCATTTCAAGGAAAACAATCCTAAAAGTTTTAGCAGTGTTTGGGTCATGTCTCTGCTTATTCTTAGAAACTTTGGTAGTTTTAATTACTTTTTCTGAGGATACATTGGATTCTGTTTGCTCAGACTCAGGCAAGTTCATTACTTTGATCTCATCTTGTTTGAACTCTCTAAGAGAAAAAAAATTAACCTTTTTTTTGCATAGAATGCAAATTAAGCTTTTAGTAGTCAAATCTGCAATATCCTTCTGTGTTTCTCTTTTGCTGTAGTTAAGGAGTTATACTGGATATAATCTGCTTTCAGTACAGCATTCCTTTTTGAGGCCAAATTCCAAGCAGACTTATAATCCACAGGGCTAGTTAGCTGGGGTTAAACAAGGTAGAAAGGGAAGAATTTGCCAGTTGTGTTTAAGATAAACAGAATACTTAGAATTTTTGTTTTATATAAAGAATACTTAAATACTTTAAAGATGTAGTAATGTGACAGGCAAGCAGTATGAGGGTTTTGTAAGTTCTAAGTAAGTTTTTTTGTTTTGTTTTGTTTTGTTTTCCTCAGGAACACCACAAGGACAAACAGTGAGGAGAAACCCTTCACAATTCAAAGATAAGAATGGTTAATCACATTTATCACATTTTGATATGTAAAGTAACAGCTATTGCCAGCTGGCCATTGGCAATGTTAAATTTTTAGAAATTAAAAATAATATTCAGAATGTCGTTAGGCTGTAAATACTTACCTTAAAATAAGAGAGTTTCCTGTAAGTTTAACAGAGCTAATGCAGTATCATCAGAGCAAAAAAATAATAACAACCAAAAAAAAAACCTAAACCCTGTTCTTTTAACCTTGTATACATGTTAGTGTCATTGGGAAATCTTTATGTCAAGAACTAAGAACTTGGGATTTCCTCCAACAATTTAGTGTTCATGGACAAGTCTTTATCTTCATGAAAAAATCCTTGCTGAATTCCAGCTTTAATCATATTGCAGAACTGAGTACAGGATTTGTCTTTCATTAATTGAATTGACTCCTTCTATCTACTGTATTCAGAATATCAGCTAGTCTAACATAGTACCAGAGTTACAGAAGATGTTAAAATGATTTAAATGTCAGAAATATAGGACCTTAGGAGAAATTTTTATTTACATGTATCATCAATTTGGTAAAGGAAGTATGTGAATCATGAAAAGAAAATAATTTCTCTTCCAAAGTTTATGAAAGCATAAATCAGCCATATTTAATAATACACTCATGATCTTTGAATTTGTTCAAGAGTATTTTAGTCTGTTTTTTTCTTTTTTAAACATAAAGTTGGTACAGCAATTTCATTTTTGTTCCTTTCCTATTTCTGTCCTGAAAGGCTTTTCCTTACATTGACATTTGACACATTTCACTATAGCTTAAGGGAGGCATTTTTTTTGGTGGGGAATTTGGTATATGTAAATTTGAGTACTTTTAATGAAAATTGAGTGTTAAGATATATTTTGAATTTTTTGGAGGGAATACTCAAATTACATAGAAACTGATGTTTTTGAAACTTTATGGGTTTACCTCTCAGTAAGAATGAGTGCATTTCCAGCCACTGTGAACATTCAGTTTATAAATGATAAAGTGTCTGGATATCTTTTGACATATAGTGTGATTATTTATATGTGCAATCAACCACTATAGTTTGCTTTTTCCTATTTTTTTTTAGTTTGACAAATGGAAAAGTTAGATGCAATATTATGACCTTGTATTTAATCACGTACAAAGAAAAAGTAAAGGATTATATGTTTTCTGCAGATTATTTCTCCTGTTCATATATGTATTCATTAAGTACATTAAGTCATATAAACTAGTGCATATGTGTATTGGCTCCACAGCCTTAAAATTAATATTTTTCTCTTATATTCCCTTTCACAATAGTAGTGTTACAGAGGCATTCTTGTTTTCCATTAGCTATAGACATTCATATATAGGTTATTTACTTTCATTCCTTTGCTGACAAGGTTTATGTAAATAAAAATACTGTTTATGTAAATAAAAATACTTGGGACTTTATTCCCAAGATTCCCAAAGCCATCATAATTTCCATAAATTCAAATATGGACAGTCACTGTGCTGAAATATAAATATGATGGAGTAACATGAACTTCACTGCAAAACACTTCCCAGGGTATCTGTTTAATCCACAGCCAGATGATAAACAGTCCTCACAGGAAGACCTGTCCCTTTGCCCAGTGGATTCCATTATCCACTCTCAGTTTTTACATCTTCCAGAATTCCTCCTTGTTTATTCCTTTAGTAGGTCCTCACATATGTGTCTATTTGTTAATGAGTGTTACTTTTTATAATGAAAAAAAAACTGTCAGATGTTCATTTACAGGAGCATTTGCTAAGATAAACTCTGCTAATACTATTGAAAAGGAGTTTGTTCAGCTCCAAAATGGATAAATTTATCCTGTTCTCTAGTAAAATAGGCTGAAACTAAAGAAACTTGGAAATCTACATATGTACTCTATATAACAAATACAGAAAAATCAGTGTCCAACTATTAATAACCATTTATTTTTTTACTAACTTGCTGTGATGATTATGGAACATGCCAAATTGTTTGATACAGGGCAGTTCCACTCCTGTAAAGGTTATTGCAAACATTTTCCTTGGTTTCATTCCTTGTGGACCTACACCCTCTGAATATTTTTTTTTTAGTTCAATTTGCCGAGAATGTTAAATTGACCTTAATATCATCTATAGACCACTGATAGTCTCAATCAAGGTTGAGCGCAAAGGTCAAGATCAAGGCACAACTGCAGAGTTTCACCAATCTTCTATCAAAAATATGAAGATTAAATACCCTCAGCAAAAAAAAAAAAAAATAAAATTAAATACAAAAATAGTTTGACTATAATCTTCTCCTTGATTGTTTTCTCAATTGCAAAGTTGTGATCTCTGAAGTCTCATGTAGAAAAATGAAACATAGGAAGTATATTTCCTTACACTTTCTGTGTAAACTTTTTACATACTTGAACTTATGAAATGAAGGGCAATCTGATGACTCAGGAAAACACTTAAGTGTAGGCTTAAAATCAAGCTTATCAATCTGTAAAACCTGAGACTTATAGGTCTGTGACCAAAATGCTGTTTCTTCTGTGTTTATATATAAGTCATCGGCAGGATGGGAGATATTTGCTGAGAATAAACTATGTCATTGTAGTTTGAGAGAGAAAAAGAGAGAAAAGTTTGCCAATTATTCATGGGTTTCTCCCTCCTTGTAGAGTCAGTGAACAAGAGGAAAGGAAGACATGTAAGTTAGGAACTTGTAAGCTTTTGAGTCTGACACCAGAAGAATACAAGTCGAGCACTGCTGAATAATCACAGTTTTCTTTACCTACCTAAATCTGCACCGCTATCTCAAGCCTAAACCCATTGCAGGACCTATAAAAAGGTCTATTATTTTATAAAACTTTTTTTTGATGTTTATAAGGTGTTTCCAGGGATGATGCATATAGTTGCATAGCAAATATAACATTCCTGAGTTTTACACAGCTGTTGGAAGACTTCCAATGGCACAGAGACCACTTCCTGAAAACCATCACATCTTCATAGTCATTCTGTAACCCCTCCCATTTCCTTGTGGACATCCCATTCTCCTTTCCCTTGCTTTCCAACACAGCAAAAAGAAGGGCATGTTCACTGGCCCCAGTAAGGTCTGCTGCACTGGTTCATGGCAAGCTGAAACATGATGCACTGAGTTGACCCAATTGGCCTTCATGACATAACTGGCAGGCATCTGCAGAGCAGATATCAGTAGAAGTTACACTTGGAATAGCACTAGTTTCTTCATCAGAAATGCAGTGACCATTTTAGGGGCCCGGACTGCTAGCAGACCTGCTGAAGGGACACAGCCACAACCTGTTATTGGTGAAGCAGCTGCCAGTAGAAAATGATTATTTCTACCCGCTAGATCAATACAAAACTAATTCACAAGAGTGGATTGTATACTGCCCAAAGTAGTTTAAAACTTATCGCTCCTTGACTATATCACTTCTTATGCAGGTTAAAACGTCTATTTTCTGATTTTTACTGTCTTCTTGTAAGTAGCTGACCCAAGTGTCCCCATTAGAATGTAAATTGCTCAAAACTACTCTGCATTGGTGTATGTCAGGGATCTTTCGGTGATTTGCAGAGCCAAGAAAAATGAATGATGTTGGTAAAATAATTACTAGCCTTAGGCAAAATCAGGTCTGAGAGAAGTCTGATTACCTGTCAAAAAGAGTTCTGGAATCAGCTTGAAGTTTTAAACAAAAGTTAAAAATATATTTTTGTCAATTGGCAAAATATATTTTTGTCAATTAATTGACAAAAGTTCCTGATTTTAGGGAAAAAAAATCTATTCAGAAAATGAAGTATTCACGAAGAATGCCATTTCTGTGACCATTAAAAACTGACATCATATTTCAAACTAAGATATATATGTCAAACACCCTTACCTGTCAAGATGGACAGGTTAAGGCTAAGTCCCCAAGCAAAACTTTGGAAGACCTGGGGGCCTATGACACTATTTTCACAGGTGGATGCAAAAGAGTTGTGGTAGCTTTAAGCAAGAATGTAAAGCAAAGCCCATTGCCTCAACGCAGAGTCTACATGAAGCTGCAAAGAGATGAGCTTGTTTTTTTTTCGCAACTCATGCTTTCTTTAGTCTTTATTTTTTATGTCTTTGCCAAAGGCTTTATTCATCAAGAATGTGCTGATAGGCCAGACCAAGTAATAAAATGTACAAGCACACAGATTCTTCCCACCCAATGAGCAAGAGGAAATGTAATTAACACACACTAGTGAAACCAGGGTTGCTGTCATGAGAATGCTGTTTGCTCCCACTCTGAACAAGGCCAAGCCCACAGACATCATGATCTCAGATCTGCTGCTCCGTGAGCCTCACCAAAGATACTACACAAAGCACTTATCTGGTCCACAGGGACCTGGTAATGAAATTAAAAGCAATATTTACAAAAATCATGCCCTCCCTGCTCCTACTTTTAGCCCACAAGTTGAAAGTTCATTCTTTGGTAATGGTGAAGAAGATTTCACCATGCTAGGTGTATCTCTTTCCTAGGTGACTCCGTATGACTGATAAAATGCAATAACATTCAGATCATCTTTTGTAACCCCCCCATTCTGTTGCCTTTTACTCTCAGAAAAATGCCACCTTAAAAAGTACAGCTGGAGTTACTTTACATATGCAAATCCATAGATAAGCCACAATATTTCACACAACATTTGAGGAAAACTTTGTGCTTGTTCTCACAACACCCTGGGTATTTCTTGATGACAAAAGTGATTTTTCACACCTTTAGTCTTCTCTCAATATTGTAATTTACAGACTTCTTCACTTTTTTTTTTGTAGATTTATCCTGATGGTATGAGAATAATCTTGATATTAGTATTAAGTATTTGAGATGTGCAGAAGATGAAGGAGTTGGGACACTGCAGCATTTGTCTGCAGCATTTTAAATCCCAGGCTGCTATTTTGTTGTAGTTGCTCAATATTAGCACGTACAAAGTTTGTGTCATTCTCATAATCTTTTTCAACAGATTGTGCATGTCCATGTCACATCTCCAAAAGCCAGACAATAGAGAGGGAACAGATGATTTTAACTGAGCAGTCAGTGTTTTTCTGTGCCCAGTAACAATAGAGATGAGTTCATGGACAGAATTTTCAGCTCTAGTTGCCTGGTGAATTTTAGCTCCAGGCCAGAAAATAAAATAATCTGAGATGCTTTTATAGACTCTACTTTATACATTTTTTTAGCTCATTTAATCTATACTTCCTACATCTTAGATACCTCCTATCAATTTTATGGCTTTTCCATACAACGCCACCCATACATACTTCTTCAAAAAAGACTGGCAATATTAGCTGAGCAAATTTTTAGCACCTAGTTAGTTTACATTAATTTTTCCTTTTTTTTTTTTTTTTTGAAAAAGGAGTGAGGAGACTACTGAGAAATTAAAAAAGAATTAAAAATTTGGAGTTACAATTTATGAGTTAAATTAATACAATTTATGTATTTACAGGCTGTAAAAAAATACTTGTGTTCATTTTGATACCTCTTAATTCTACCAGTAGGAGAAAAAATGAATAATCGTTACCTACTCCCCTTCTCTCTGCAACTCACAATTTCAACACCATTTTCAAATTAATTCCCTTGTTTTACCAGATCAGAGAATATCAGTTTACTCAGACAACTTCCACAAAAGGTATTCTTCACTGTTGTTATTCCTGTTGCTCCACCATTTTGATTACTGTTGGTCTTCATTGTGCCTTTCCTACTATAGATTTTAGAATCAGGATGCACCAACTTCATGTCCACACACTTTACTGACTAAATGAACACATTGGATTAATGCCAAACTATTTTGCTGTGTTGTGTTTTGTAACTCATCTCATCCTAATCATTCCTAATGTTCCATTGGTTATTTGGTTCCAGTTAGGCAATAAAAGTTGTTTTTTTTTCCCTACAAATTAATTAATCACAGTAAAATTTGATCTCAGGTTCTTTTTTAGGAGTAACAATAGCACATTTAAAAGCCATTACAGTGCATATACAGTACAGGATGTAAATTATTTACATTTGTTGAGTTTCCCTGCCTTTTTAGCAAGAAGATTTTCCTCTTTCAACTACAAAACCTGTCTACTTACTCTCTGTTCTTTGCTTCATCTTCTGAATGGCATCTTATCTCCGCTGTTATATTAAATGCATAGGGAAAAATTATTCTTAATCTGTAATAATTTCTCTAATGATCTTTGATAAGCAATCTTCTGAGAGGCTTCTGGAAACATAAGTCAACTGTATTAAACAGATCATGTATATTTGTCCACTCAGACAACACAACCATCTTTTGAATCTTGCATTCTACTATAAGAAACATATTGGTTCTTTCCTGTTATGCTAAATTAGCCACATCCCTATTAAGTCAACATTTATGACAGATTTTGCCAATTTTCCACATAAAATTCAGAGGTACTGGCCTATAATATGCATGACTCTCTGTTTAAAAATAAACTCTTTTCCATTCTATGCAGAAGGCAACTTAAGTGATTGGCTGTATATCACAGTTAATAACTTGGCAATGTTATGTTTCAGTTCCTTTAACGATCTTGAATGAATGTTATCTTGCCCTGCTAACTCATCGCTCATATTTTTATGAACATGATCTTAAGCTCATTCTGCTGATGCTCATGCTAATGATGACTCCTCTGATCCATCTCCCACAGCAGTTGCTAGATTGATGTACCTCCTTGCTCCTCCACAGCCAGCACTGATGCTCTGCTCTTGCACTCTTGCCTTTTCTAAGTTAACCTTTCATACCTTGACCTTATCACTCTCTGTCAGGCTGCTAATTTCCATTTTGTTTACAATCTTTCTATTTAATAATTTTATGCCTTAAGAAGTTGACCCTAAATTTTCTTTTACTCTGTATTATTAATACTTTGAATGTAATTTGTGAAAGTTTATATATTTTTTAAAGTATAATCTTTAAAGAATAGCTTTCTCATAGCCTTAGTTTCTCTTATGTTTAACTAGTTCTTTCATTTTTTTTCTTGTTCTTTTAAATCTTTTTTCTTATATATTATGCATTGACTCTGTGCTCCAGACATAATGTCTTTGAAAAAAATTCCATTCTTCTGTAAACGTTTGGCCTTCTTCCTCCTATGCTTACACTTCTAAAATCTGTGGTTCCTCCACACTGTTTACTTCTTTTTTTTTTAATTAAAAGCTATTCTACTGGATTTTTGTGGATAAAACAGATGAAAAAATTGCATTCGTTGAACTGCTACTGGTAAACCACTTCATTTTAATTGTATCATGTATCCTTATCAATCTCATTTAGCATTACGTAAATTGCTCTTAAATGTGATATCTAAAAAAAAGATCTTTTGCAGAAAATCACAAAATTAGGCATTCTACTGTAAATCTATGCAGGTATCATTTGCAAAACATCTGCTAGCAAAATACTATCCTTATAAGTTCTTATTTCCTGTGCAACCAGCAGTTTAAGATTCTTTCAGAGTAACCTTATAAGAAATATAAGTCAATGATCTAATCTTAAGGCAATAAGATTTCAAAAAATAATGGCAACTTCTGTTCCTAAAAAATATAAGATAGTCTTGTTGTTCAACAACATTAATAAAACATTGTTGTTTTACTAATGTGATTTATCATCCAACAGCGCCTGGGGTTTCCTCCAGTGGTGAAAGACATGAAATATTGTAGTTGAAGAGAGTTTGCCTCTTCAAGTAGTAGGGTTTGCTGCCAGTTCTGCTATCTCCACCATCATTTATTTGTCGTCCTTCACTTGTCTTTTCTGAGCTGAATCCCAGTTAGATTCTAATGCATCATACATTTCTGAGCCAGATGCTTTCTGTATTAATAGACGTACTGGTTTGGGTTGAATGCATTTATCAACATATTAGTATAGTCAACCTTTAAATATACATACATTGCATGTTTTACTAATTTGGTTTTAGGATTAAATTTTTTATAATAAACTCAAATAGATAGAGGAAGAAATATAGAAGGACTTAATGAAGAGTAGATTAGTTCACTTTGGCAATATTTGTGATTGGAAATGCCAATGATCTTTGGTACAGATCTTTATTGAAGTATCAATTTTAAATGATAATTAATATGATCACAAAACAAGACAGAAACAGGATGGTGAAAGTTTTTCTCCTATATTATTTCATATCAAGTATTTGTATTGCTTTATTGTTCTCTCATATATCTCCCCTATGAAATTCTCAACCAATCAATCAACTCAACCTTTTAATAACCTTTCAGTAAGCCTTTTCACCTTCTTTTCCAAATATTCTTTGCAAATAAAAGTAACAATATTAATATCAAATATTTGATACAGTCAAAGTACCAAATATTCTTTGCACCCTAGACACAGGTGTATTTTCCTGCATTCACACTTGAACTTGCTCAAACTGTCTTTCACTCTGAACACTGTCCTGAAACATCTAACTCTTGTGTAAACAGCAGGATTTTTTTTTATTCATAGGTGAGTAGTTACATAAAAACATTGTGAAACCTTTTCAGGATTTGTATCCTATTAACCTCTTCAATTTTCCTCTCATTTCTGACATACCTGTAGTCTTGTTGTTCTTGGTTCTCTCCTGGCTTTCTCTCTACCTTTTTGGTACATCTTCTGTGTCTTATTTAGAAGAATCTTCTCTTCCCTGTTGCACTTTCTGATGGTAGTCCTCACATTGTAGTCCTTGGTACAATTTCTGTACATTTTCTATAAATTACTTTGGAGTAACACAGGTTTGAATTGTAAAGGATTTTCATAAAGATCTATAGATTTATAGAAAGAGAGAATCTATAAAGTTGAAGTATCAGGAATCCATTACAAAATTAATCCAGGTTATCCAATCCAGTAGATATCCAATCCAGCATTACACAGAAAAGTAAGGTGCTGATCTTCTGCAGTATCTCTGATAAATACTGAAAATAAGCAGCTCGCTGGATCCTTCACTCTTTGCTTTATGTTTCCTCTTCTTCCTTCCATCTAAAGTACGCTGGGTAAGAAAAATCAATCCTGGTTCAGCTTGTCCACTGAGGACTCTTTTCATGTGTTTTTAATATAATACATAACAGATTACACTGTTCCCCAAAAGGATAAAAGGTTTTATAAAGTACAAAATAATTATATTTATAGAAACAACTAAAATCACTCACATTATACAATGTTTGTCCTAAAATGAGGTAGAATAATGTAGGAAAAGAAGTATTTGTTCCTCTGAATCCTTCATAACCCCTGTGGGACACTCAGCCATTTACTTGCAAATGGAAAACACACGCATTTTCAAGGATATAATGCCAGACAAATTTGCTTACAAAGACTTTGGAGCATTTCAAATGTTCATGTTTATAGCAAGCATAGTGCTCATCCAGTAGGGAATCCATCCAGCCATGCAATTATTATTTACTTAGAAAAAAACCCACAAGTTCTGATCTATGAAAACTATAAGAACTGGGATTTTTTTTTAAAGCAGATAAAAGATTATTTCCTTGAAGATTTTGAAGTTTTTCCATAGTTTATTTGACAAAAGCAAACCTTACCAGAGGAGTTTTCAAAGTTAGAGTGGGCCAAGAGTTCTTACCAAGGGGCACTTTATATAAGTCCATCCTGGTTTTCATGTTTTAACAGTGTTCAACAGTACAGAAGTGACGAGATTATGCTCGGTGGCTCCAAAGCCTTAAGAAGACCCTCTTGCTATTTATTTATCAATGTAGTCAATGTTCTGACACTCTCACTGATGCTCTATAATCCCTAGTTATTCTTTTAAAAAGAATAACTTTTTTTCTTTTATACATTCATGTATAGGATAAAGGCTTATTTTGGTGTGTTCATGAGCAATTACTTAAAAGATCAGAATGTACCACTAAATGCTAAAGATACAGCTAGGACAAATGTCCTCAGCTCAAGGCACTTAGAGCTCTTTTGTCTTTCCTCACAGCAACTGGCAGATTTTTATTCTGCACAGACTCCATCCTTCTAAACAACTGCAAGACTACAGGGACAACAGGATTACACAAGTAAGAAGAGCAATTTCATTTTTTTTCTGAGCTGTCACAGCACAGAGTAATAAATATAATCTATACTGCACAGTGTCAAAACCCAGAAAACAGCTTCTGGCTACAGAGAAGTACTGTGTTAAATGATTGCTCTTTTTTTTCTTTTTTTTTTCTTTTTTTTTTCTTTTCTTTTCTTTTTTCCCCTTTTTTCACTACTAGTATATCTGAAATTTGAACCTGAAGACACTCTGTACCTGTTCTCATAGCTCAGAGTGCCTCAAAGGGAAGTATTTCATAAGTGTACACTATAGTCTTTTGAACTCCAAACATCTGCCTTAAGCATCTGTTTTTCATCAAAGTGAAACCAATGGCCTCCTTCATTGGACAATGTGGTACAGATAAAAAGGCTGATGGTATATTGACTGTAAAGCCCTCAGCTTTCTTCCTCCCACTTCAGATCCTGTGCCAGAGAACCTTGCTTGTCATTTCAGTTTTCCCGCAATAACCCCTATTTAATGGTCAAAATTTCAAGGTTTCTTACTGTAAAGCTCATACATATTCTTTGGTATTAATTTCCCAAGTACTATTCTTTTTCTACAAGCAATGTGCATATGCTACTTAAAAAGGAAGATTAAATTCTTCATGCAATGTTAAAATATAGTTTATCATCTCTGAAGGGTTTGGAGATGACTGCTTAGTGCAGTTTGTACTAAGGGGGAGTTAAGAGTATAATTCCTGTTAAAAATGATGAAAAATGAATAAGCAGTTCAAAGTACACTAGTTTTTAAAACACTCTGAATATACCAAATACACACATACACAATACACACATACATATAGTGCTTCCAAAGGCCACATTACCTGAGTATATAATTCATTATGTACATGTAAGTGACAGTTTTTAAATTTTCTTTTCTGCTTCAAGAAGATGCACTTTCTGCAGTAAAATAAGATGTCTTCCAACTCTACATAGTATAAAATGTGCGTGCTGTTTGCAACATTCAAAAATCTATTTAAAAACATCAGATTTAGGTCAATGGAAATGAAAGCAAGGCAACAATAATTCCAGAGCCACTTTTACAGTACTATCCATTGAAGATTATACATTTTAGGTCATATTCATTAGCAAAGAAAGCACAATCTTGATACCAGCAACATTCTCCCCAATCTTCATTTTAGTTTCTGTGCCAGCTGCTCTCTACAGTTCCCTGACTTAGCAACATGAGTTCTGATTGTTAGATGCTTTCATAGCTGCTTGGAAAATCAAAATTCTTATGAAAAAATAGGATATAAGTAAAAGTATGGATTTTCTAACTTTTTCTTTTTTTTCGCAGAAGTCAGGCATTTAGACATTCCTAAATATGCTGGCATACCTGAAATTATATGTTAGTCCTTAGTGCTATGCACTAAATACTGTCTTTAGTACTTATATATGAGTGTTCTTCTAGTCTCAGTTGATAGCAGGAGGCCTGTTCCTGGCTCTGATGCTAAACTGCTGCCTCTGAGACTCTCTGGTCCTCAGCTTATTCTGCTGAGCACACAGGATGGTTTAGTGGAAAACACCCAAAAATAAAATTCAGTTTTAGGCTGAGTTAGATTCACATTAATTTAGAAAACAGATTGACAAACCACTAAGTAATGTTAGCCTTATGTCTCTGAAGAATGCTACAAAAATATTGTATTTTGTATGGGGAACCTGGATAATGACTAAATTATATTATAGATAAACTGGTTACTTTTATAGGATTTGTGTATCTAAGCTAGTCAAATTTTGGAAAACTCTAATGTTTGCTATCAGGTATTCCTATTCCATAGCAGATCAAACAAATAAAAATAAAGAAGATAAAGAGAACCTAATTGTTAAATGTCATCTTTTCTCTCTAGATGAAGCTGAGGACTTTGTCTTACTTTTACTGCTGACATTCTTTCAACTCACCTTGCAATTACATGTCTAGTATGACAATGCACTGAGGTGTGACTCATACTCCATATCCTACCACACAAAGGGAGATGTGGAATCAGAATTTACTGCAAATTAATATGTACAAATTATTATCCTTATTCCTTCTCTGTGAATTTGAAGGCATAGTCCAGGCAAAAAGCTAGTCAGGGACCATTCAACAGCTCAGCGTTACAGACACTCTACTTTGAGCTTCCCTTTCAGTGCTCTAGCATTTTTAAATTACTGGTACAGATTGGCATATTGTGTGGACTGAATCATAATAATCTCTTATTTATTTCTCAGCATCTGAATCCAGAAGCCATACTGGTATACTATAAATATAATTTCCTGTTCTTTAAAACTAACGGTTATGAAAACAGGGCATGCCTCAATAGACAGACTTTACTCATTTGCTGCATTGTTAATTACTTCCAAAGCTTGATCATAATTGCTTTAGTTTACAATAAATATCTCATGTTAGTAAAGTTTTCTCATGTTTTTCTTTGTCATTAATTCAGACAGATTTCCTCTAGTTCAGTTTATCATTTTCAAATTGTAGTTATCTATCTTGAAATTTGTAAATTGAAAAAGAAAAAAAAATCTATTCTTCCTTGTTGAAATGCTGCCTCTCATCATTAATCTCCCCATATGATTAGCTGTAAATGCAATAATTTTATTTATTAGATGTAGGAAAGTATTACTAGACCATTGCCTGATTACTCCAAGAATCATTTTTATCCAGTGAGGTCTTGGTCTTTAGATTCTCCTAAAATTACATGTTAGATTGGTGACTAAGTCTAAAGCTGAATGAAATAAGCAGAAAAACTTCATTTAACATTAAGAAACTTTAGTTGATGTCTTTCAAGTCAAACCCTGGCCTCACTACTTCCTTTCCTCATTGCTCCCAATTGAGTGGGGAGTTGAAACTCAAGATCATTCCCATGGAGTTATCAAAATTTCACCAAATCTAGTGGAAGCTACAGTCAAGTCCATTTCTCAGATAACCACAGAGTACCAGTTAACTGTAGCTACTAAGAGTATAGTAGAAGCCATCCTGAATTAACCCTGATCTATCTATGTTGAACAAAATTGGTAGCTTCAGAGACGCTACCATTTCTCTGACCATTCCAGCATCATTTTTAGATTCTTGTTCCTTTATTTTTTGCCTTAATATTTAGTCTGATTTATTGATTGTTATATTATTTTGACTTGTCAGTCTTCTCTGCTACCAAATTGTTAAGTCTGGCTGGAAAAAGTAGTGCAGAGCTGACTGTGACTGAGGATGTGTAAATGTATCAGCAAGGTGGACTACGGAATGCAAGAAGAAAACAGATTGTTTCTTTCTTTCCTCTCCCTCGTTGCTACACAGAAAGAAAAAGAAGACCTGTGTTTGTCACTATGGCTTGATAATCGGACAGTGCAAAGAGGTAACAAAGACTGCCTATTGTGTTGTACTGTAAATGAATTTTATCTAAGTGTGATTGTCATCAGACAAAATTCCTATAAAAGCTAATGAAAAACCCAGTAGCTATAGATCATTATTTATACTTTCTGTGTTTTCAGAATGATTTCTGATGAACCCCATTTCGATTTTGTGGACTCTTATTTCTTCATCCCCTTAAAATTCAATCCTTATTAGATTTACAAAAGAAGGTTCTACTCTTCTGAAGAAAAATTGAAAATGTATGTAGATTTATTCTATACTTATCATATCAATCTGCTCATTATGAAGAAATCAGATAACCTAAAATCTGAAGAGTCTGCAATTTCAGGTGAAAATGGAAATCGGTAAGTGAAGTTTACATTTCCAATTTAATTTTGTAAATATCCATCCTGATTTTATTAAATACATTGCATTTTCTTACAAAAACTAGATGCTTGGAACTCTTTTTCTCTCTCCCCATATATAAACGTGTATAAGAGAATTATCTTGAGCTTACTTATTTGAGTTCCTAGAGTTCCTTTGTCATTTCCCCAGCTGCAAAACACACAAGGAGTTAAGACATTAAAAGCCACTTCTTATCCCTCACTCTTTTATCCCTCTTTTGACTGCAAACTTGGGAGGAAGTGGAGTCTCGCATTCATATTATTATTTTGTCTTGGGTTTATTCCCCAAGGACATATTATTTTGAAGCAACAGTAGCTCAAAGGATAGTTAGTGAATATGATTTTATCTCACATGTTTACTTGCACACTCAGAATAATTTCATTAAAGTCAACAGAGTATCAATAATGAAAACAATAAGA
This sequence comes from Nothura maculosa, assembly GCA_032353885.1. Lineage (NCBI taxonomy): Eukaryota > Metazoa > Chordata > Aves > Tinamiformes > Tinamidae > Nothura > Nothura maculosa. The sequence continues at coordinate 3,599,659 of JAUBOD010000233.1, read as the reverse complement.
ATTTGGCTCCTACTAGGAAAGATTTCTAAAAGCACAAAATCATCTCCTATAAAAGAAAGTGAAATGAAATCATATCTCCTTGATTTTTTAAACATCATTGTAGTCTTACTTGTAGTATGCCCTTGAAATTATTCAACATGGAAGTGAGGGAAGTTGTCTCCGTTAGGTATGATTTCTTTGAAGTGGTATTATGTTTCCGCACATTCAGCCTGAGTTATATAATTTCCTCACTGCTGGACAAAATATAAACTTAGTGCTGCAGATTAACTACTTTTGCAATCCATAGACAATATGTGATATCAATACTTTATGCAGAAGACAGGCCAGACACAATTTCCCATTAGAGGAATGCACATGTATACAGGTGTAGCCTTCTTTTCCAGCTGCAATTTTTACTAGGTTTTGAGGAAAACCCAAGTACAAATGTACCAAACAATAATGGTAACAGCATAGCAGAGTAAATGTTTTCCTGCCATCTGCCTTGCAGCTATATTCCTGTAGTTTATATCTTTAAAATCTTTCATTGCACCACATCAACATCTATTACAACCAGTAGATCTGCAGCCCAGTTACTGCAGTGTCAGGAAAGGCTGAAGTATGTGACAAAATCACTGGCAAGGACTGATCTTCTTTGCTTTCCATCTAACTTCTAACTCCACCTCAGCGGGCATAAAATGATCCCAGGGAAGTGCTAGCTTTCTTAACATCTTTTAAACTACTCTATAGCCTCCAGATTGTTATAAAAACTGATGGAAACATTTTCCACCATTGTAGGTAGGACACTAGATTAAGAAATACTTGCTTATTTCCTGCTGTTTGGACTGGAGAAAGATGTTCTTCCTATCTTGTTAAAATCAGGAATGGAGGAGAATACTAAGCAAAGTTGCAAGAAGTAAGGTTAAGGGAAACATTTTTCTTTACATGAATTATCTCTCTTCGTATTTCTGTCACTTTTTTTTTTTGAACCATTAGTGACTGGGCAAAACTGATATGCTTATGACATTTTTATATTTCGCGAAAGCAGCGCTTTTTCATTGTGTTCAAGGAAAATGATATTTTGATATAGGAATCACAAACATTTTATTATCATTTTGAAGATTCCTACCATAGGCAAGCACTTTTCATATTCCCTCCTCAGGCCAGAAAGAAAACATTTATCCTAGTTATTATTATACTAAAATTTAAAGTTTACAAATTTGAGAGGACCTTGCTAGAGCATTTTCAGGAGCGTGATGACTCTTGTTGAAATTGCTTGCAGTAAGAATTACAGAGAAAAACACAGAAATGATCTAAAGAGCTTTTAGAAGAAAACAAGGAATATCGTGTTTTCATGTCTGCCTATCCAAAGTGAGGGGAATAAAAAGGAGAAAATCTCTAAGTCAAAAAAAAATCCAACCAAACAACAATTTTTAAATACATTTTTGAATAAAACAGTTATTTGTAACCCTAATATTTTCTTAGCATTTTACCAGACTACATAACTTTTTTTTTTAATTTAACCAAAACAGATGCAAAGTGCACTAGGAACAAGATAGTAAAGAAGGGATAAGTTACAGGTGTTATTTTTGACTTTAGGTAATATTTTATCCTGAACTGGAAAATTTTAATTGAAGTAATTAACATGAATAAAGATGAATGAGGAATTAACCTTTTTCATCCTACTTCTAAATTATTCCTCTCAAATTCTATTTGTATGAATACCTTCTTCTGAGTGACATTCAACTCTGGGAAGAGGCCAGCAAAATCTTTGATAAATAGTTCAATAATTTATATTGTAATGCATCAGAATGAAAGGATCACCAGTTTTGTACTGAGTGAATTAGACTGGATACAGACCAAGTTGCAATGCTGCTCTCCCAGTAATCAAGAAAGTACTTTGCAACAAGATGTGCTAGAGTCCCTTTTGGTCTACAAGAAAGTCCATTCCAGTCAATCTTGATTATTATATGAAGTTTGAAATTTAATTTTTAAACTATTCCACAATCACAGTTAATGATATGACTTATTCACCCAAACTATGAAGTAAGTAGTAAATTTCTTCTCACTTACTATATTTTTATTACTAATTCTAAGTAATGAAAACACTCATGAAACACTAATGAAAACTGTGAAAAAAATGGCTCTTAAATAGTTGCTAAAAATATAGATCCTATTAGCATTATTTGTAAAATGGAAGAATACATCTCTTGCTAAACTATATCCCCCAGGCATCTGGGCATAAAATTCCTCATTTTTGAATTGCAGTGATTCAGAACTCTGGTTTCTGCAGTGTTCCCTCAGAAGGATTGGTTTTTGAGTCAACACTTGTGGGAATATATTGTTTCAAAGAAGTTCAAGGGATATAATCTTCAAAGGGATATATGTACGTATGAAAACCATATACTTCCGATTAATGTTAATAGGGAGCTATGTGACTAAATACAGCTTTGAACATTCTAGTTACAAGTTTATATCTTAGTGAGCTACACATGATCCCTCCACTCTAAAACAGATGGTGTTTTTACATAACAGAAGAACTTTGCCATGAATCTGCAGACATCGTGCTGAATGTGTCCATCTAGTATAATTAAAAGATATCTCCATTAAGAAAGACCTTTTCTCTATTAGCTGATGTATTTCATAATCTTGACCTATTAATTATACAGCATAGCTCTATATAAGACAAAACACCTCCCCGTGCAAAATCACAGCTCCTTGCTCACAGCGTTTCTCTCATGCATGACCAAGAAGTCTAAATCATTAGTGTGTTGTTCTTATTAGACCTGCAAACTGCGGTGGAAACTGCTTAGTTGTCCTTGCTCAGTAATTGTCCTCTTAGTGAAAGATTTTACTATCTGTGTCCCAGGTGATAACTGATGCTACAATATTGCATAACTGCAGCATGCATCACTTGCAACTGCATGGAATAACAGGATAACAGGATGCCATGCAATACAGAGCTGGAAGAGACTAATGGAAATGTGATAAGATAGTACCAAACATGATTGCTTGGGTAAGTACACAATGAATTGACATTCTCATCTGCCAGCAGTGAGCTGCAAGGTATTGTTGAAGACATGAGCTACTTCAGCTATATCACATAGCTACATTCATACATAGATAAATTCATCTATTCCTGAAGGCTAGGTATCTTTTTGAAAATAATCTTTTTGAAATGTGTATTCATCAATCTTTCCTTTCTATCTGAGGAACACTAAAATGCAGTAGTTGATCGCAGAAGGGCAACTCATCTCTGGTTCTGCTGATGCTTTGAAAGATTCAAGGCACTAGAAGGACTCGATGGGTTTTTCAAAAAAAAAAGATCTCTGTTCTCCTCATAACTCTGCAGGTGTTCAAAGAATCCAACTTATTTTATTGCAGATAGTTTGCCAACTAATTGTGTTTATAACAATAGCTTATGCAGAGCGTGGGAAACGAGGCTTTTAAGCTTTCACTGCCTCTGCCTTGATTCAGCACTCAGCAGAGATCCCAGATATGTAATTTAATGGATTTAATGCCTTAAAATTCAAACTCAGTAATACATATTAATACATATATAGAGCTGAATTCAATGCCTTATATATTTATAACCACTATGCAAGGAATAATTGTAGTATAGTATTACAAAAAGACAAATGTTTAAAGTATGCAGTTATCTGCTCTGACTATCTTTTGTTTACTGGTCTATAAGGACAGCATTGGTCATTTTAAAATGCATACAAACTCTCCAAATGTACCTTATATAATGCCATGAAATTCACCTCAGCCTACTAGTTAAGCATTTCCAATTTGTCAGACTAACAAAACAGCTAGAGTCATTTCACTAGCCTACTGTTTCTCTCTGTTGGAAATCCATGTGATTCTTTGTATTAGCATCAGCAATCTCTAGATCTGCATCAAAAAATAGTTTTTACAAATCCTCCCAGGCAGACTAAATCACAACTTTGGACAAGAACATAACAGAGATCAGTAGGATTTAAAATTTAGCTTTGGATTGAAACTTCACTCATATTTAATCATACATTGAATTAACCAAAAAGATTAGCAGTAAAATAATTGCATTATCTTCTTTCCAAAAAACAGAATTTCCATCCACTCACTTATAAAGGTCTTTGAATGTTATGCTTTATATCAGATCAACCAAAATGAAAAAGTCAGTATTTTAACATTTTAAGAATATTTTTCTCTCAAAATTATATTATTTCATTTTAAATATCAATGAAATATTTCACTGTGAATACATGCTTTTTCAAATGTTTCTATTTTTATAGGCCAGAAAATATTATTGGAAATGTATGTCTACCAAAACATAAATTTGATCCCCAGAAATATTGCTACATATTATTTTGATCAGACAAGTAATACAAACTCCTTGAGTTCTTTGGCACATTTTTTATGGAATTCTTCCAGGCATTAGATCATTTGAATGATTGTGATGGAATGAAACAAATAAAATAACACTCCAAAATAAAATGTTTAATTGTAAAATTAAACTTTAATCTAGATTTTTAATTTTTAGATGTTTAATTTTCAATAAATGGAAAGTTACCTTTTAGTATTTTTGAAAAAATGAAAGAAAAATATTATTTTAGACTTAAACTAATATTTTAATTAATTGAAGACAGAATGGAGTATGACACAGAAACAAAACAAATCAGAAATATTTTTTTCCAAATTTGTTCAGTCGGTTTATTGTATATGTCACTAGAAGGCAAAGACAAGCAAGCTAATAGGCAAGATATTTCTAGACATTAATATGTTATTTACACTCATGGTGCCCTTTTAAAATGATTTTATGTTTATTCATATTTACAAAGTGAATGATACAGATCAACATCGCTTTTTTGCTTTCCTGGCTGCTACAGAAAAATCAGAAATAAGGCAATATGATGACTTAGTATTACACAATACTGAGTTACATTATTACTTGGTCATTTGTTTAGTGCATTTTGTACTGACAAAACATTTCAAAAAAGGTACTACATTTTCAAAGTCATTTCTAATAAAATTGACCTTGCAACTCTTTCGTATTCATTCATACAAGCCAATTTTTCTGATTCATTTTTCATTTTGGCATCTGAGGATGAACAGATTGCTTTGCGTTAGAGGATATTTGCAGTAAATAGTGAAAAATAGACAAGAAGATGTTGCTATCAAACTCTGACTCCATTTACATGAAGTACTAACTAGAGCTCTAGAGGCCAAAAGGACTTAGCCAATTAAGTCAATTAAAACACTTTAACAAAACTAATGTCACTGATGTAAAAAGATCTTTGCTCCTCTGGGAGCGTCCTTCCTTCAGAAGAAAAGCATAGCAGTTTAAAATTCCCAATTAATTCTCTTCCTCATATTCATGTTACAACCTCTTGTACAACTATGACAGAACTTTCCTAATTATTTCCCACAGTCATCCTGTTGTTTCTTGGTCAACCAAACATCTTTCCCTTATTGTTTACTAAAGGGACATTTTCTACAAGCACATTATAAAAGATCAGACAAAATTAGATACCCTGCACAGCAATGCTCGTCTGATCTGTTAGACTGAGCATGAATAAAGTCCAGTGTAAACAAAGATTATGATATTGAAATACCTCCGATGTCATTGGAATAAAAATCTGATACCATTAACGGAAAAATTTAACTTGCCACCAGTGTATCTATTCATCTTGCAACACACACACCACTGAAGCTGAAGCAGTATGGAATACTTTCTTTCTAATCCTTAAAATCAGATCAGACAGTTCAATGGCTGAATGGTTTGTCCTCTGACTGGATGGCAGCTATCTGGTTTATTCAGTGTAGAAAGGGGACTTCTTTCCTCAATTGGTCCTGACAACTCAGTGATGCAAAAGCACATTTCTCCCATGGTAGCAAACAGTAAACAGGTAAGTTAAGCAGTATAGATGAGGTATATTCTACTTTCAATCCTTTGTATCTGCTGCACTGTGGGGATGAAGGTTGAATAGAAGCAATTGTTTGGAAAGACTGTGAAACAGTTTAGTATGACAATATAAAGTTGTTTTCTTGACTTCTTTGTGATTTGGATGTAAATATAATCTTTAGTTGTTACAGTTATACCATTAATTTAAGGTGAAAGCAGGAGTGACTTTTACCAGTGCTGGAAACTATGGATGAATTACTTAAAACTACAGTATCCTTTATAGTCATCTCCACAGACAAAATTATAGAGTGATTCTATAAATACAGTTTCAAAGATTGGTGTCATCTTAGGGTTTTACCTGGAAATGTTGTAGCACAGTGGCTTAAAAAACCACTTAGGGTAGAAGATATTTCATAACTGGTTTTATAAAAAGTTTCAACAAAAATATTGTGGCTTTCTGTTTAAATATCTCACACAGAGAAGAGAAACCAAAGATAACAATGTTGAGTTCCTGGTGAGAAGCAGGAAGTGAAAAAACAACACTGGAAATGGGAGCAAACTGGTTTCCTTGTCCAGACTGAGACAGAAACATAAACAAATAGTTTAAATAATGCAGAGCACATTTCATAGTAAGATATATTTTTAACCAAAGCTTTAGCATACTAATTAGCATGATCTTTTAAGGTAGCCTTTTCCTATTGCTTGCTCTTGCAACCACTAACAACTTGGGATTAAAAATTCGCTTTTGCAGATGTCATTTTCCTGTTGTAGAAGATGATAGAGCTGATAGAGTCCTACATAGGTTTTATATCCTCACCTTTAGACCAGTAATTTTATTTTTAGACAATCCTTAAAGCTAAGAATTGAAAAAATAGTACAGTCTATCTCATCCCAAAGATGTTGTGCCTTGCTACCTAGCTGAAAGCTTAGCTGAATAACAGTCACAAAAGACAGCAAACAGTATTTTTTAATGCCTGTGCCATAGTGTTTAGAAAAGGGCAAGATATCAGGGTTTCATCAAGATTGTTCTCATTGCTCACTGATGTGAGATGGCAACTGGTGTAGGAAAGCTGTCCTTTCTCTTAACAAATATTTTATTTCCATTTTCTATAGGGAAAAAACTTACCTCTAATTTCAGAGGAAGTTTAATTTTTCAACAGCAGTTATGAGACTTTTTATTGACAGAAAAAACAGCTAATCAGGATGGAGATTTGATAGTATTTGGGACGCTCATCACTAGATTTATATACCTGTTCTAATTTGAAGTGTCTTCTCTTACATCATCCTACTCTATGCTCTGGTGAGTTCCACTTTGGAAACAGTCCCCTTTTCCTCCTATCAGAAGAGAATAAAAGTTTACAGTATAGTATAACCAAATATTTATGACCTTGCTTTAGCTGTCAAGGAGACAGAGGCTGGCTCAATCCCTGTTTGACACAGGCAAAGTAGATGTTCCTTTCAATTTTAGGTTAATGATTTCAAGTTGTTGTTCTAGAGCTAACTTCTTAGGTTTTCTGAAAAGGCTCCAGGATAATAAGGTTCCTCTTCAAGACAAAATTACAATTTCCACACTCCTCAGGAGAAGCTGATACCTCTTTACTTGTTCATACACATTGCTCTGTCCTCATCGATGCTCTAGCAGCATTGCAAGAAGTGGAACATTCTTTCTATTCCTACACATTGCCAAATAACCTCAGATAAGAAGCATTAACTTGCCTGTGTATCATCAGACTTTATATGTATTTCATTTTGAAGTTGTGCAGCACCACACTGGAGCGACAGAGCTTTCCTAGAATAAGGAGCATTGTGGTCTGCTATGCAGCATCACTCTTTGTGAAGATTTTAAAGGAGACAGAGCTGAAAACTTTGATGAAGTCAGGATAAAGAACATCCAGTCTCCCTGCATCAACTAAGATAGTAATTTTATTGTAGAGCCTATCAGGTTGTCTATATGCAATTTCTCCATTATAAATGCTACTTCAAAACGCTTTCGTGTTCTCAATACATTTGAAAATGGCTTCCAGGATTATTTATTCCATCACCTTTCCAGGGACTAAGTGAGATTAACTCACCATGATCTTCCTTCTTGACTTCTTGAAGGTATGAGCAACACTTACTTTCTTACAGTCCTCAGACACCTCCCTTTATTGCTTCTCTCCACTACCCAGTCACTTCTCAGCCTATGCTGTTGTATGAGATGATTCCTCCCCAGAGCAGCACTTTGCATTTTCCTTTGTTGAACTTCACGAGATTTCTCCTAGCCCATTTCTCCAGATGGCTGAGGTACCTCTGAATGGCAGCCCTGCCATCCAGTGCATTGACCATATCCCCACTTTGATTTCATCCATGCGTTTAACTGAGGGTGTACATCAAGGAACCTACAGCTGTCATGTGCAACCACTCCCTTTCTTGGAAAACTATAAGCAACAAAGGACATCACATTAAGTGGGTGATAGAGAAGTTTTGGTAGGTATCTCTTAAACCCTCTTTACTTCCCTGTTTAGCTTTGAAATCCCCGTTAGATTAGTATTTTGACCCTACACGTGCCAAGACTGTCACAGAGTTGACTGGAGAAGATGAGCAACTAACCATCCGAGCTTGATTAGTTAGTATCTAAAAAACATCTGCTTCTTTGCCATATGCCTTGTGGAACTCGAGCTAGCATCATCTTAAGAAAACATTTCTTAAGAGTGAGGGTGACAGAGCCCTGGAACAGGCTGCCCAGAGAGGTTGTGGAGTGTCCTTCTTTGGAGATCTTCCAAACCTACCTGGATGCAGCCCTGTGCCACATGCTGTAGGTGACCCTGCATGTGCAGTGGGGTTGGACTAGATGACCTTTGAGGTTCCTTCCAACCTTAAGCATTCTATAATTCAATGATTCTATGATATTCAAGAAAAAGCTAACACACCTCATTGCTACCTTCATTTTGCATATATACCAGAAAAAGGAAATTATGACATTGCCTGACTTGTAATAACCATATGGACATACCACTCATCCTGGGTGGAAGGATCATGGTTCTGCCTCAGCATGACCTGTAAGGACTTGCACACATCACAGAAGAATATACCCCAGCCACTAGGTTAAAGACTATCCTGTTGAATCTGGCTTATGTGCAGAAATGAGTGTACAAGAGTCATTGAGGAGGGCAAAAAAGCATGATGGCCAAAGGAAATGAGGTTGTGATAGTCACTCTGGAGCCACCTAAAGTCTGACAAACTGAGCTAACCAAGAAGGCTGTACTCACTAAGTTACTGCAAGGGACAGGAATAGCATGAACTATTGGCTGTAGGCTAGAGAGAGGTTTCTGGTTTATGCTGTTACTTGAGACTTGAATCCCTCTGCACCCTGGGGATTCTCTACCCTGGGGAAATGGGGAAATTATTACTTCTGTGAGGAAAGGGATATTGAAAGAACAAGTAAATAAAGAAACATAGTTCTTTACACTATCAAATCTAATTGTGATGGAAAAATGTGGTTTTCTATGTCAGAAGAAAGTTATTAAAGAAGAAATCCTAGTTATGAAATCAGCAGTACAGGATGAAAAATAATTAGCTCAGAAACCTTTTCTTGTTAGACATTTTCTTGTATTTCATTCTAATATTTTTGCAACCAGAGTCACTAAACTGTACCTGTAATATTGTTAATTGCATAACAAAAATAACCAAATCCTGAAAAGCTCAGAAATATGGAAAAAAAAACCCACAGGAACAAAGTAAACATGACACTGGATTTTTGAATTAGCTCCATGCACTTCACCTGAATATGACTTTTAGGTTGAGTTTTATAACCCATAAAGCTCTGTCCCAGAAAAGAATAAGAAGGTAATAGATCTCTCTCTCTCTTTCTTTTTTCCTTAAGGTTGTAACACCTGCAGTACTTTCTTTGAGGCATCAAGTAAAATCTACTGAAGTTATTAAAGAAATTACTTAATCTCCATTAACAGGTCACTCAGTCATCTGAGAAAGACAGAAAGAAGGAAGTGAGGAAGGGAGAAAGGCAGGGAGGAAGGCAGGGAGGGAGGGAGAGAAGGAGGGAGGGAAGGAGGGAGAAAGGCAGGCAGGAAGGCAAGAAGGAAGGGAGGAAGGCAGGGAGGCACGGAGGGAGAGAGGGAGGAAGGCAGGCAGGAAGGCAAGAAGGAAGGGAGGAGGAAGGAAGAGAAAGGAAGGCAGGAAGGCAGGAAGGCAAGGAAGGCAGGAAGGCAGGAAGGAAGGCAGGAAGGCAGGAAAGGAAGGCAGGAAGGCACGAAGGAAGGAAGGAAGGAACCCATGCATGACCCAGGCAAAAGGCAAGGGAACAAGAAACAGCAGAATTAAAGTGGCACTCTCCCTGGTACAAGGACTAGGCAATTCTCTTTTTTTTTTCCCAGAAAAAGAAGGTTTGAAAGTCAGTTGGTATTAAACCTGAAAAATAATGATCCTACTGCTTGTTCCAAGGAATCTGATGACTGGGCAGGAGGCCAGGACTTCTTAGCCAGCAAAATATCTCAATTAGCTGCAAACTCCTTGCCAAGTTACCCTGACACATAATATGTCTCTCCCTAATTTCTTCTTGATCTCATTCAGTCAAATACCCCTGGGAGTGCAACAAATGGGACTAGACAAAGTCAATGAGAGGCAACTGGTAACAGTATACGATTGTCTCTTTTCTGCAAAAGAAATATAGTTTCTTCTGTACTTGGAAGTATAATTTTTACCCAAGATACTGATCACAAATGTAGAATTCCATTTCATACAATTTTGAAATGGTTTCAATGTCATGTCAGGGTAGGCTCCAAAACCTCATATTGCTTCTGTATTTTGATGCTTTAACCTGTAAGTGTTATCCAGCTTAATTGCTCAAATAGTTTATCTAAGAAGAACTTGGTCTGTTTGATTACTGTAAGTCCCTATTCTTCCCATGTCCCTCATTGAACTTGATTTTTCATATTATATATCTCACCAACTACTAAGTTTTGGTATCTTTTTGACTTTTTTTGCTCTTTCTTTACTCTGATACAATTATTCCTTTATGAATTCATGAAAAATTTTGAATTCGCGGAAAGAGTATATTGCAAAAATATTTCTTCCAGCTCTAATGAACTGATATCCTCAGGTATGGATCTTGAAGGCACTGAGAAGGATATTTGTGTACCAGTTATTGCACAAGGTTCTTGTTTATACTTTGGTCATTTATAGAAGTGATAGGTGGTGCACAGCAAGGAGAAGAGCTTTGTTAATAACTGGAATTGAGACTTATGGATTTTTTTTTAACATCTGACCTTTTTAATTACTTGGGAGGTCTGTCAGGATCTTGCTTTTTGCTTTCTGACATCCTAAGAGACCCACAGTATATTTAGCAGGCTTTAATTCATTTTAGACATTTACATTACACAAGAAATCTATATTTTTTTTGTAGTAACTGAAATATAATCAATGTTCTTGACCAAAATAGAGGGAAAATTATTTTTTATTTAAAAAATACATATTTATTTAGATTCGAGAGAAAATAGAGGGAATATTTAGAGGGATTTTTTTTATTTAGATGATAGATACAACATAATATGTTTTGTTTATTTTAGGTTCTTTAACACTTTATAATCTTTTCAGAAATATTTACACTAATTTTTCAAATGTGAAAGTGATTTTAGAAAATGACAGAACAATTATTTCATCATTCCCAATACAGAATATTTATTTTACAAAATATTTAAATTAAATATCTCAATATTTTCCCCAATATCAAAGTTCTTTGCTGAATTATAACATTTTCATATCATACCGCTGTCTAGAAAACTGTCATCATAAGTCTACTGTTCATCAAAAAAGGAAATATTTTTGTGTGTTTTTGCTCCTTTTTCATATCTTCAAAATTTACCTTTGAATGAATTATGATTACTTTTAAGTGTAGCTTTAGATCAGCTGTGCACCTAGCTGTATTTTTTCCCAAATTTTCATAAGGGATAAAAAGCCTAATTAAAATACAAGTATATCTAATGTAAAACTTTTCCATCTGATGGGATTTCCTTTTGTGGGAACCCAGGGAATGACAAAGATTTTGAAAAAAAAAAAGTCTACTGTTTCCTTTCTCTTTATTATGCTTTAAGCCATTAGAAATCAATTCTTCACTTGTTTTGTTAATGTTTCTCTCAATCTGGATGCAAGTTACAGGGTTCTGGTGTGGGTTGAATTGGGTCTGCATTTTTTCTTTGTTTTTTTTTGCTTCTCTGGTTAAAAGGAATCTGTGTTGAATTAGTCCTATGCATTAAAGGCCATAAATTCTTCCATCCCTTAATTATCCCTTTAATTTCTCAAAAGGTACACTTTGAAATAATAATAATTTTACTTATTACAAACCTATTTATTTATTTATTCATGTTTTATTTATTTATTCATGTTTTCTTTATTTATTCATGTTTTTTAAACATACTGATCCTTATATCTGAATTTTTTTTTGAAATTCTCTTCTACAGGATTTGACATAGGCTAAGTAATACCAGCCTATTTCCACATATTAAAGTTCTCTATAACATAAAAGCTGTATTCATTAAAAAGACCTTTATGTATAATCTGCACAGTCATACAGACTTGCCCCTTCCTAACATCTCATTTTCTTCCTTCTCACTAATTACAAACTGTACGACACCCAGGGAAGCAACAAAAGGACTTGCCAGCTCCTCAGTCCTCTCTTTTCTTTCCTAATCTCTCCAAATTTTATTTTCCTCTGCATGTGTGTGCACAGAACATGTACACTCACACTTATATAGACTGCTTCCACTCCAATGGGAGAGCTTCTCCTCAAAATCACTGAACTTACCAAAAATTGAACATACATGGGGAGAATAGAACCCTGCAGAATGTCTGCTGAGTAGTTCTTGGTCATGGAAGTTGGAGAAGCACATCCTGTGTATGGCCTAGTACCTGCTTATTGGGAACATAATTGCAGAGAAAAAAAAATGAAGTAGATAGGAATCAAAATTGGAACATTTTATCAATATCTGCTGCTATTTCCTCCCAGACTCTGCATTCCCACTCCTGAAAATGCACAAGGCTATTGATATACTGAGTTTGGTACTGGTGAGGATGGTGTTTATGGCAAAAAGTGGGAGTTCCACATTTTGCCTGTAAATTCTTTGGAAGTTAACTTCTGCTCATAGCTAGTTTACAGTGTTGAAAAATATTATTGCCTTTCAAGAAGGTTCATCTGTAGACCAAAAATGATATCATTGTAAACAGTATTGCTTGTTACTAAGTAGAGTTAAGAAAACATACGCAGTAACCAATGTCTATAAAAGAGGCCATGCTAGGAAAATCTCTGAGAGATGAGTAGTGTCTTGACCTGTTTCAGCTTCACACTGATCTTTATTCACCATTTTAAGTGGGCTCTTGTAAGTACATATAATGGACTCACTAGTTTATTTTGTTCCAAAGTGCATGGAGAGATGAAAAAAGACAGACTGCTTTGTAATACAAAATGCATGTTACTGTTTCTAGCCAGTATACATTACAAGACCTTTTAAAATATTTTGCAATTGTTTTATGTCTTTCCATTCCCAGGCTATGTCATCAATTAAGTTTATGTAAGTAAGTGAAACTATGTTAGTCCTGAAGTAGCAAGGACTATATTAGAAGCCAAGTCTTTTCTTGGCCTTTGAAGGTATGTGTGTACAAAACTGCTCCGTTGCGCGCACACAGCTCGAGATTTGCCTGACCCTAACACCTGTGCAAACATGTGGCATTGTGTGTGTGTAGATTATTTTACTGATGTTAGAATGCCAGTTCTCCCACTTGTGTGCTGGTGGTGGTGAATAGCAGGTCGAGTGTGTGTATCCATGTTTACATGGCCAAATTTAAGTATATAAGTTTGTTAGTGCAACTTTGCAGGTACATAAAGGAAATGCCAGCTTGAAAATCAGGTCCATCAAGCTGGGCATCTACACCTAAAATTTAACTAGACTGTGTAGAATTTGATTTTCAGTTTAGGTCCTCAGAAGACCAGGCCAGTGGCCTGCAGCAGAGTACTACAGCTACTCCCAAAATACTGTGTGTGCACATGATTTGTGCCAGAAATCATATCTAGGAAAACAAAACAAAACAAACAAAAACCCCACTTTATTTTTCAAATCTTCATCTGCCTTGAACACCTTCATAAATTCCCAGATTTGCTTTCAGAAAGCCTCCAGAGTTAATCTGTCTGTCTTTTCCTAGCTTTATAGTGTTCTGTGATTTTCTCTGCTCATTTAGTTGCTCAGAACCTTTTCCAACAAGGTAGAGAACACCTGTAAAAAATGGAAAAGCTTTTTTTATTTTTTTTCCAGAGAAAGAAGCACTTGTTAATCAGAAGCAACATCTGCCCAGTTTTACTTCAAAATCATATTTGATTTTATGAATTGAGTTTGTGATTTTAGCAAAGCACCTTTGAAATAGAAGTATTAATCGGATGTGCAAACTGAGAAACATTTAACTGCTATCAGAATCAGTATGTAATGTCTGGAGAAGGCTAAAAAACAAACTTGATTGCTAGAAGACTAAATGAATAAAAAATGGAAATATCATGATTCCCTTATAAATACAGTATTTAAAGGAAGAAAAAATATTTCAGAAAATTACTTCATTTGACAATCGAGAGCTCAGGAAACCTAGGGCACATCTTTCTAGACCCAGTTAATAACAGTACTAATTTTTCTGTATTTGGAAAGCAATATGGAATAAAATTTAGTGGATAGAATATAAATACAGTATTTTAACATACAATTTTGTCACTTATCCAAAGTCTATTTGGAGTTCTGAAAATAATATATTAGGAGCTTGTTAGGAAAATCTTAATTGATTCTAATACTGTGACTCCGTAATGTTCTATTATCTCTTTTGCATTGCCAACTTTTTACGAGGCTCTTTGCACTGGGGCTGCTGCGATCACATCACTTTATATGAGAGTGTCCTCTCAGCTAACACTGATGCAGGCAAGGGTAGTTTACTTTCCTTTTACTCTACCATGTAGACATTCAGATGACCCCTTTCAAATCCCACTTACTCCTTATTTTTGTGCACCATACAGTTTCTATACCAATTCCCATTTTTCCTGCTATATGATATCAGATGCTACTTAAGTTTAACATAAAACAGTTCTTCAGCTGCAGAGGGGAAAGTGAGTGCCTTTCAGAGAGGACTGGGTGTGGGAGCGAACAGTTCCCCGAAGAAATTAGAGAGGTTGCTGTGCAAAATGAAAGAGGATATCTACATACTCTGACTCATAGCAAGGGTTTTGGCTTAGAATAAAAGGATTTTCCAATAAAAAGGACTTCTGTAAGCTTATAATTTAAAGATATTTTTGGTGTGATTTTTTTCTCAGTTGCATATAACTCACAAAAATATAGTTTAAATCTTATATTTACTTAAACACCAAAATATCACAACTTTGCAACTACTCCATAATTCTTAAGCAAATTTCACTAAAGAAAACTTAAAAGAAAACATTATGATCATTTTTTTCCAGCCTAAAATATAGGTAAAATAGATTTCTATAACAATTTAGACCAGATGCAACAAATTATTGCGTAAATAATTATTTGAAGTTCATCTAGTTAATATACTTAGTCCTTAGGAGAGGAATTATATTTACAAACACTTCCAAGAAAAAGAAATAATTAAGCACTATTTTGATGGAGTGGTAGTCAAGCATATACAATTTGTTCATAAGTTTTCTGAACCTCTATCTAAGCAAATTTTCAGTTAGGCATTTTAAACTTTAAATGCTGAAGGCAACTTATCAGGCATACCTGAAAAGGGTTGATTTTATAGGACTTGCATATTCTTGTTGAATTAGCTCTAAAAGTGGTATTTATTGAACACATAGGGTTTTCTGACAATCCTCATCCAATTTAGTAACATAAGCGGATGTGCCAAGTTCCCTAACTGTAACATGTACATGCCTTTTTTTAATCTTTTTATGAGAAGCTCTAAGAGGCAATGGCAACATGCTTTGTTTGAGTCAGTTTTAACACTAGAACTACAAATAACTAAGATAGCAGGGATTTTTGGTTTGGTTTCTTTACTCTTTCTGTGCTTCTAAACTTGTAAAGAATGAAGCAAATGTGTATTTCCCAGACTAATTCTTCTTAGAACAAGTTAGAAACTGTCTTACAAAAGTTAATTTATTGTCTAGACGTATTTTTAAATTGGAAAAAGGAAAAGGAATATTCACTATTCCTTTTCATATTATGTCAGTGTTTTGATTAATGGCTCATTAAAGAAAATTAAAATCCACCTTCCTTTATTTAGCAAGCAAAGTCATGTTTTCTGATACAAGCAGTTGTTCTAAGTTCAAGATTTTATCTCTCATTTCAACAATCTGATAGTCATATGAGATGCAAACACTGCTTGCTGATTCTAAGAACAGAATTTGGTCTTAGTGAAACTAATCAGGAGGAAGTGGCTGCTATTTTTGTGAAATTATACATAATGTTGCCTCGAAGTTGTTAACAAACTCTCTTTCATGGAAGAAGAATATTACTGGAGAAAATTTGATATCCAGATTTCTCCTGACAATTTTTTCCATATGCAGTACCTTTCAAGTAATTTGCATTGCCTTTCTTCACATATCGAAAGGAGCTCAGTTCGGACTGTTTCCTAGACATGGTGCGAAACTTCCACTGATACTTGAAAAACCAAATGAGAAAAATGCAATGAGGCATGATGAGAAAAATCGCCAAAGATTTAGAACACAGATTCCAAAAGCATGGTCCAGATGTAAGTTGTCACAGACGTGTAGATCTTAATGGAATTATGATGATATATGCCAGCTGAAGGGCTAACTCAGTATGTGCATAGGAATAGTCAAATGTGTGAAACTGGGCTTCCAATCCAGCATAAATTAATTTTCTTGGACAAACTAGGTCCCATTCATTTGGAAAGAAGCTCCTGTTCATTGGCATTCATTTTAAAAATATTTTTAAGTACCTTTTATAGGGTTTGATTCAAACCCAGTGAAGTCAGTGGAACGGCTCCCCTTAATGGTTTTGGATTCAGGCGCATCATGAAAACTGTTTCACCATATGTTTCAATGACATTTAAGCTCACTCACCCTGTTTGAAGAATTCTTTATTCAGACACTCACAGCTTGAAATTCTCTGTTCCTTACACATTTTTGGTTAACTCTGCTCTTGTCTGGAAGAAATTGGAATGGGAAGAATTTAGTCAACTTCTGAGGCTAGGAAAAAATAATAAGTATTTTTTGGTTAGTTTGAGGTATGAAGCATGATGGATCTTTTCAAAAGTAGTTTAATTATCATTTCCCAAATCCTGATAAAAAAAAAAAAGGAATGTAACGGATACACCAGAGTTAGAGAAAAGTTTGTAAATATATTTACAAATGTATTTCATTTTGAAAGAACAAACAAAATGAAACCAAGATCTTACAATTTGCAAAATCATATTTTTCTTTCAGTATTCACAATAGTTGTGTTCGCAAGTCATATTTTTATGAGATTACAGTAATATACCCCTAGAAATATCATATTCATATGAAAATACTGATGTTAATATCAATATTACTTAGATCCTTATGGTAATAGTGACAGCTATTTGGTGAACTATTCTGACAAGATCAATGTTATCCACTGCGGAAGCAGAGATTTTGCATCTAAACTTTCTAAGCATCAATATATCTTCAATGACTAAAAATCTCCTGTGAATTGAACCTCCAAAAATAAAATCTGGCTATTAGTAGAAAGAGCATACATGAAAGGAAAATAAGAAAAACATATGTACAAAATTCAAGCCTTTTTTCTACATTACAAGACATTAACTATTTAAAACTAAAAATGAAGACAAGCTGAAAACAATCCCAATATTGTGGGTTTTTCTGAATTGCAAATTGACAGAGACACTTTATGGGGAAAAATGTATGAAGTAGGCCATCTATCAGTGTGAAATAGTGAATGTACACTGCTGATGATATATGAATCTCTTTACACGTTCTAAGTTTCCATATTCACTAGAGGTGGATGAAAAAGATTCATGTTAGTTTTTGCAGTCAAATAATTGCAATTTAGAAGGCATTCCAATGGAGCTATGCAGAATGAATAGCTTGTTTTGAAATAGGAAACAGTGCCTGCAGTAATATTTATTACTCCCACCACAAATGCTTCCTTAAAAGAATCCCTCAAACCAGAACTACCCCCACTGCAAGAGCCAGTTCAATAATAAGAAAGAAGCAAAACCCAACATGATTAGAGAGGATTTTGCACCTACTATCTATGTAGTCCACAGAGCTTAGAGATTTTATTTTTAAAAAGACAATATTTGAAACAACTAGTGTTTGTATTCTGTTCTCACCATATATGCTGAATTATGGAATGTAGTGAAGAGTGCTGGGCAATGGTACTTTTTATTAAGTTTATTTTTTCAGTCAGAAACATTCACAGTTCTTTACAAAAATATTTAAGCACATAACAATATTCCCATGCAATTAAGTACTTGCACAAAAACCACAGACACTTCACTGTGTTATTTTATGTAAAGATGCCAACTAAAAAGTGACAAGATTACTAAAGCAGCTGTGTGTTTACCTGGCCCTCATAATCTCTAAGATGTATTCTTCATCCGTAGGTGCGTAAAGCTTCATTTACACACTATCTATCTCCCCGATTCCCTAATGAAAGTCATCATTTTTAGATGTGTCACATTTGCAAACAGCTTGTAAAATGTTTCAGTAAAATCAATCAAATTAATTTAAGTGAGAGGTCTTTGTTAGATCAACTCAATTCACACCAGGAAGCAAAGTGCAAAAGAAAATGGAGAATAACTTCCAGCAGAGAGTGGTAATGAGCACCAAAGGTGGAGGTACCTCACTTGGCCATTCCTGTCATAACCAGAAGAGGCCATGTGAGCACAGCCAGAATCTGCCCAAGCAGACACACAAGTGTACTCATGACACAAATGAAACTAGAGGAACATATTGGTCTCGTCGGAAAGTATATAACTAAGGGGAAAAGTTGGTAGACATTAGCCTCTTGTCTTGCTCTGCTTTATATTGCAGTGAGAAGTCAGCTTGATGCAATACAGCCCAGTGTATGCACATATGGAATGAAATGTGACATGTAATAAACAAAGTATTTTAAATGAGACTTTTTATATCCTTTAAGAAATGGAAGAAACAGCCACACTCTGCTGGCTAGCTTGTAAAAGTAGACACAATGGCTTGTTTTGTAGAGATTTTCAATTCATAGCCATAAATCAAAGAACAGCATAAGCCATTCTGATTTGAGTGTGCTTTAAAAAAAAGCTTATTTATTTGATTTGTTGTACTAAAATTTTGTATTCTTTTAAGTCACATTCTCACATCTTATGTCTGAAAAAAGCAGAGAGATGTTTCTTAAAGGCATTTTTCAGGATGACTTGGTATCAGTCCAGTGTTCTCATGTCACTGAAACAGAAACAGGACTCTTGGTTTGGATATATTAGAAGTGGAAAAGGCTCTTTTTAGTTTTCTCTGCTTTATTGCATCTTTCTTGACATTAACTCTAGCCTATGCCAGATGTAAAGACTTTCTTTAGAATTCTGTGCCAATTACTGACACATAATGTCATATAAATTATTGCATACTACTAGATAAAATACACTGATAAAGATAGGCCCATTAAATACTTGTTCCTCCATTTGATTTCTCCTCTTAAACAACCACATTAAAATTATGAAAGCTAATATAGTTGTTATATATGACCTATGTTTGCATCATAAAATAACAAAATATAAACTTAACTCTTTTTATTACTGGTCGTCAAATAAATTTTCTGATAAAGATAGACTACTAGTAGCTCTTGTAGCATTGTTATAAGTTTATGAGCTTTCTGTCTACTGTGGCTGTGAGAAGATAAAGGAAAGATGTCACAGATCTTAAAAAAAACATTTTTTCTTTCTTTAAACTTCTTATTTATATCTGTAAGCTACTGATTTTTGGCATACACTTTATATATATGGGTTCATTTTTTCACAATATGCATCATATAGCTCATTCTGTTGATTAATGATAATTTACATTACATTTTCTCCTGTCACAGTGCAATTAGAGATTGCTATTGCATATTCTGGAACATACACTCTTATTTCTATACTTATGATATTCTAATGTCTTCTATACTTAATATTTCCTTATTATATAATTTATAAAGATTTCAAAGCAATATTCAAATCCAGTATGACAATAATTGTTCATAATCAATCAGAGTAGCAACTGATATTCAAGTAAATTCTTATTTATTTCACTCTTTCACTCTTTATCTCACTCTGAAGTTGTTGATGTGAGAGATGCTACAGGTAAATGGAGGACACCAAAGACTAGTAAGAGATATAACAAACTTTTATCATATTAGGAACACTTGGGCATTTCTACATTAATCACATTACTTTTACATTAGTTTACAAAACTTGTATGCAACAAAAAAATAAGACACTGGTATATAAAAAGACTTACAAAAAAATATACAAATGACTATACTCCCTATGTAGCATGGACTTAAAGTTATAAATCCTACAGTTTCTGAGACAATAGTTTGACAGCGCATACAATGGAAGCTTTTTTATTTCAGAATAAAAAAGGAAAGATTAAACCTTTTGCATGAAAAAGAAGTTGGCTTATTTAACATAGTAAAATAAAGGCTAAAGGGAGTATGACAGTTCTTTATAAAACATGAGTGCTTCAATACTTAGAGATGGAAAAAGAATGCTGGCACAAGAATAAGTAGGAGAAAGCTGACCGTTAATAAACTGAAGATGAATATTATAAGTCAGTTGCTAGCTTCTTTCCTTTTTCTAGAAAAAGATATAAAAGAAATATATAAACAGGGTTAAAAAATGTAACTGCTTGTGAGGAAAAAAACAGTACATTTAAATTTAAATTTAGATTTCTAATGTAAATATATAATTTAGCATTGAGGGAGTCTGATTCAAAAAGCAGAATATCCTGAAAAAAAAAGGAGTTCTCTTTGCATTTGGAATGAAACTGGTCCCTACAAAAATCATTGTTTCATTTTCAAGTGTTTCATAAACACATTAAACAATTACACTTAGTTTTACATTAGATGGATTATTTCGTAATGTAAGAATAAAGTTAAGTTATTGAAAAAAATATTACCTACAATGTTCATAAAAACTATACTCTGTCATTGTGCCTTCTGAATTTGAACAATTCCAATCAAGAGATTTGAGAGGTGGAGGTGGGATTTTTTTTGGTCTTGTTGTGGTTCTTCTTTTTGTTTTGTTTAATTTTAAAGATCTTATGTAGCCAGGGCTACATAAACATGAATGAATCATTGCTTAAGCAGTTAAAAAAAAAAAAAAGAAAGAAAAATCTATTCTCACTACATAATGAATTCATTGTGAATCAGTAATTCTGACATTAGCCATTCAAGATTTAAAATAACTAGAGGTTTTTCACAGATTGCAATATATATCTATTCAAGAAGTATGCTAGCAAGATATTTTGAAATAAAACAATTAAGAGAAGAACAGTAGTTATCTATATCCTTTTCATCTTTGGTAGTAGATAGAGAAATTTCATTTCTCACCCAGAGCTGCTCCATATTTTTTTTGTTATTCTGTTGTTTTTTTGCATTTGGACTAGATGATCTCTAGAGCCCCTTCCAACCTTAATGCTTCTGTAATGATTCTTTGACCTGTGAAATCAAAGACTAACTAGGGAGGGTGCTGAAAATAAAAAAAACAATCAGAGGAAAATAAAAAGACAATGTGTTCTGTTCATTTGAATAGAAAGCACATGTTGTTAAAGGCATGTAAGTTTAACACCAAATGCTCTTGAGGATAATCAAGATTTAACTAGAACAGAAAATCCCTATGTCTTTCTGACTTGTACGTTTTGTTTTTGTCTTTTTTTTAGTGTTTAACATATGAACTATGTATCAGGGCAATGGAACTACTTGTTGTTATTTGGGGGAGTGGAGAAGTTCACCACACTGAGGATTTGTAAATAGGTGCTGCCTGTGAATAGAAGGAATTAGCAAATAACAAATGGGAGAGAAAATGCATTGATTCTTGAAATTTTGTGTTGTCTTCTTGGGAAAGACGTAGGAAGGAACTGATAGAAAGAAATAGGAAAAATCTACTTAACTACAGAGCTCTCAGTTCAGTAGCCTGCTTCCTGACACTAATGCTCCAAGACATTACACTTGTTTAGCTCATATTCTTAAAAATCATTTTATAATTTCAAGTTTGCAGAACCATGGTGTACTTTATCCTTTACCTTCCTTTGTCCTTTATCTTTCAGAAGTAAACAGTTCCACTTGGCAAAACACATTCCCTCTTGTCTTCTCTTTGGGAGCTACTTAAAAGAGAAAAGAAATTTCAAGTAGCCAGTGAAGCAACAAAAGCATTTTTGGTGTTCTGGATCTTTGAGAAGACTACATATCTGATCTTTTCAAAAGAAACATTCTTTTAGAAAACAAAAAAGAAACTTTCTTTAAAATGCATTCTCTGAAAGCACAGTTATTTGTCACCCTCTTAAATGTGGTTAAAACATTTTCCAAAACTGCTTAATAATAAACATTACTTTTTTCTTAAGCATCAAAAGTATGTACCTCTTACATATTCTCTTTGGCAAATAAATACCAGCTGATCAGCCCCGAATCCTTTTAGGAAGTTTAAAACATCTGTGCTGCACAATGAAGTGAGAAATGCAGTGGGAACAGGCTTTGGCAAGCTTGGATTTGTTCATAATGAAACAAAGCAAAGGCTCTAAATTATTTCAGTGCTGGTAACATGCAAATTGTAACTCCAGCTATTAACTTCTGTGAGTGGATAGCACGCAAGAATGATCCAACAGACACATGAAATCAGTTAAAGTAGGGACACAAGAAAGTGATTCCAGTATCAAAGAGTTATTGTGAAATAAGGCTTCAAGTATCCTTGCAAACTGAAAATAAGTCAGCTAAACCATTCTGAACTCTTTGCATACCTAGTAAAATAGAAGGAAATTAATCCCTGACAGATACTTATCTTATATAGCTTTTCTGTCACAGATTAATATCGCTTGAAGACCAAATAACATTTCATCCTATGTATTGTTTTCAGAATGAGTGTTAATCATAGAATTCAATGTTTCAAAAAGAAGATTACAACTAATTAGTGTATGATTGTGTTTGGCATCATCAACAACCATCATAATAGAAGATGGAGTATAGCTATTAGAGAAAAAAAAAATAAGAGAGAGAGATCAAAATATCTGTCCAGAGCAACTTATCTTCAGTGTCTGCCTTCTGTGGATAACACAGGCAGTAGAAATATGGTTTATTTCTTGTGAAAGTGACAACTGCTTATCTATTTCTATTTTAGCCGCAACTTACAGAGTCAGTAAAATATAGTACCATTGTACAGGAGGGACTCTAGAACTTTGTCTTCCTCTAAATTGATTTCTGTTAAGTATATGAACAGTCTGATTTCAGAAAATTAATAGTGAGAGAATGGCTTTTACTCTGTTAAATCTCAGTTTCCCAACTTCTCTGAGCAGTCTTTAATAGAAAAAGAGGACAGGAACCGTGTTTGATGCTAAGAGGAGTAAAATCAATTCTTACAATTGTGGAAGGAAATACACAAATATTTGCCATGATTCTGGCCACCTTCTTTGATATTATTGAATAATCTTCAAGAGTCATTTTTATAAAGTTAGTAAATGTAAGAAATTCAGCTCCAAGCACTGACTAAAATATGAAATCAACAAATTCTTCATCTGCCCCTGTAAACTGTTTTTGTCTAGAGTAGATTCCAAATTTAGAGATTATGCCATATTTCCATCAAAAATATTTTAAATATCCTATTTACAATTTTAGGCCAACCTGAAGAAGGCCTCACAGCTCAGAGGGCCAGACAATATCTTTAAAAGCCCTTTTTTCTTCACGAGAAAAAGCCAGCTGAGAAAAAAAAAAAGCAGCTAGAGATAAAAACTATACTTTCCATGACCCGGGAACTATCCACTGTGTTCAGGTTCTGCACAGTTATATATTGTACCATTTATCTTCCCAGTATGTATGCTCTCTTCAGCCTAGGTTGTTTATAGATTAAATAATTTTAATGTAATTCTCCTTTTTTACAAAAATAATATTTCATGCTGTATCAAGTGAAATTATGCCAAGTCAGTCTTGTCATAAAAGCAACCCTGGACAAATAGTCACGGGTATGTTTCTTGGCTTCTTCTGACCTCCTCCCAAAAACATTCCCATCCTCACTAGGGCTCTTGGTGAAATGCCCATAGACAATAATAAGACCTGGGGCGATATATCAATCCTTTCACAGACTATCCAGGAGAAATATCATCGTAAGTACCATAAAACTTGGCTTCTTAAAACTTTGTTCAACCTTGCCATTATCAGCCATTTTTTAAAAAAAAACCAAGTATATAATATAGAGTACAAAGTAGATGGCAGCAGGCTAACCTTCAATAGGTCTTCACAGAAAATAGTCTATGAAAAAAGTTACGATATTTATACTTCTGCCTTTTAGGGAGCATCATTAGTAGCGTGAGTGATTCAAGCTATAAACAATACAGGAAGTTCAAGTCCATTTGACTGATGGCTTACTGAAGCAAACTTCCCAGTCTTCAGTATTTTACTTCAAAGTCTTCAAATGGCTTCTGTCAGCTGTTTTTTGGGGAGGAAATCAAATTATTAATCATTTTACATTATAATCTTGCAAGAAAGGAAAACGAAACTTAGTCTGTTAATAATCTTAATTGATGGCTAGCTTTTAAGCAATAAACCCAAGAACATATCTGTATACAAGTGTTAGATCCAAGATATTTTGCAATACTTTATGCTGTTTTTCTGTCTCTTTTTTTTTCTCTTCCACTGAATCTAATATATTCAGTGTCATTTGATCATAAGTGATTAGGTGGTAGCTAAATGGTAATAATTAGTAATTTTGCACAGAGCTCAGAACTAGGACCAAGCAGAAACATGCTCTCTTTCTGCTCGGTGCATAAGGTCCTGCCCTTTTTCAGGCAATGAGATGGGCAGGACTCCTCTGAGCTGTGGGAACCAGGACACACCAGAGCATCACCTCATTGCTATTTATTTGTTTCTAGCACTTTCAGCCTGAAGTGGAACTTGTCACAGCAGGACCATGCTGCTGCAATCAGAGCTGTCTGGCACCAAAAGCTCCCAATCCCATCTGAGTAGTGTCTTGGTGGTAATCTCTCCTCACTGCACCTTTGCTATGGGACTGAGTTAAACCTTGGCAACATCACAATCAAAGTCAGCTTCAGAGGTCCCCAATTTTATCATAAAAGTGATACTGAGCTCACCAAAAATTAACCATCTAAAAAACAGGTGTCCCCAAGCTAGCTGTTACCAGAAGTTGAATCATGGCATCTGAAGGCACTTCTAAGAAATGTATGAAATGCACTGAAAATGCACTTTTCTGTGTGACACTTTCCTTGGATTGTAGGAGTAGCTTAGCCAATATGATAAGCACCTAAAACTGATGCTAATGATAGATTCAATGTAGTCTACACTAACTCAATGTCCTTGCCTTCACCAAAAGGACTGATGGAAAATGGATTCATTCATTAACCAAAGCTAACTCTCAGCAGGTTTCATATTGAGCTGTCTATCCCACTTGTCCTCCATTTTCTTTTGTAGAAAGCAAGAATTCAGGTCAAAGTCTTGTGCTATTCCTATTACTCCTGATAGCGGTCTAAACTGCAAAGAATTACGCATGTAATTAGCTTGTTCTGTTTTCCATGAGAATAAGAAATAAATTATTTGGATAGGAAATAAATGTCATTTTCAGTAGGTTTTATGTATTTTTGCCATTTATTATGTGCGTCTGTTCTTTTTTGCTGCTTCATGACCTTGGTGACATTGAAAGATACTCTTTTGTTGTTCAGCTGCATTAGCAATTCTAAAACTTATGTCTTGAATGCAGGTTCCTTTTGTTCATCAGGGCTCTGTATTATGAATTTCCCAATAGAAAACATTCTACAGTCAGTTCTCTTGTGGGAACAAAATGTGTGTCTTAATTTTAATAGAGACAATGAATAGCCAGCTGTTGTTGAAACTGCAATTATAAAGCCTTAACAAGCATCCATTGAAGATTTCTACATTGTCGGTATCCTGGTGAGATCACTTGGAAAACAAATGGTTAGCTGAGCACAACAGTATGTTAAAATGCCTAGAGGAATTGGTATGCTTCCTTCCCTTTGCCTGTAAAGTTTTCTTACTGCCTTGCCTTTTCTGGTATATGCCACTCATCATTAACTACAGTAAAAAAGGGCTCAACAGTAAAAAAAAGGGCCCAGCAAGAAAATACAATTTATCTGAAAGTCTCTATTCTTTTCTGAAAATGTGCAAAGGATTATTTTGCCTGTCCAATTGGACAGCATTTTATTTTTGCTTGCAAAATAAAAGTGTAATTATCTCAGATAACAGCAGTGCTTCTAGTGAAGCTCAATGGCTCAATAAACTTAAGGTCATCTTTGCTGCAGCAGCTTCCCAAGTGGTTAAGAGTCACTGCCCTTCCTGCTTCGAAGTGAGAATCATGTATGATCATAGCAGAAATTACTGGATATTTCAATAGTTGTCTTCTGTGATGAAAAAGCTTAAGTAAGAACTTTGAATCCTTTAGGGAACAAATAGTAAGTGGTATCATGTCATTCATGCTAGAACTCTGCAGTCATTTTTTCTGTAGAAAAATAAGTTCTTCCTCCATCTGTTGGAGACAATTTCTTGTTTTTAGCTTTCCTGTGAAAAATTCTTGAAATAGGAAAGAATCTGGACTCAGTCAGATTCTTCATGTCTAGATAGATACTGTCTAAAAGGATTATACATGTAACAGATAAAAGGTAAAAATATATTAAAAGAAGCAAAAGATATTCAAAGTCAATGATCAAAACTTTCACACAAATTATGAAATCTCAGGTTAAGGGTTAGGAAAAAGGCCTGTGCATGGCCTACTTTCTGTGAGTCTTCAGAAAGGGGACAAATTAGATTTAAAAAGGCCATGCATTAGCCTGAGGAGAATTCTATTGTCCACAAATAAATGTTACATATAACATTTGCCTTGGAGACTTGCAGAATTCATATTTTCTCAGTTATGTTTTTCTTTTTAAATGATAATTTCAAGTTGCATTTAACAAAAAAAAAAACAAAAAAACAACAACAACAACAAAAAAACATTCCCATAGGCACAAGCACAAAAAATTGCATCGCTTTTTTCTTAACTGCACCTTCCCTGGAGTGTCTACATGTTTGCTCTGGACTGTTTCATCAGTGCCTTTTCCTCTGTGCCAAATGTCAGAGAAACAACAGGGCTGAACAAAAGTCCACTGAAGTCAGTAGAAATCCTTCCAGTAACTTTAGCGAGCACTGGATCCAGCTGTTAATTTACACGTCATTGCCAAGATGAACTGAAGAGAAACTTGCTGCCAGTAATATACTGCCTTACTATCTGTGCTTATTAAAAAAAAATCATTCTTTTTTTCTAAGTGGTACACAAGGAAGCAATGCGCATTTTTAAGGATGAAAGGAAAAATCTCTAGAAAATAATACTTATTGTAAATGGGAAGGTAGTACTTAAAATTTAGTATTTTTGTAAGTAGATTTCTGCCTTGCCTTCCTCTCCTCATAGAATGTATGTCCTTGCCAAATGTGCAAAAATGCATATTCAAGCCTATTCGGAAGTTAAATAAACGAAAGATGTTTGTAAATCTGCAAGGAGTTCTACCTCCTCTGCCCTAATATAAGCCTAACCAAGGTTATTCAAACTGAATTTCAAGTGACTCTTTCTGGGCTGAGACCTTCTCCTGCTAATTTTTAGCACTTCAGAGTGATTGTTTTGGCAAAAATTATAAAATAACAAAAACAGAATTTATGGAGTGGAAAAATGACAAATGCTCTTGAACTATCACAGGTCTAATAGGGAACACTGCTAAATTAATGTCCATTCCAGAAATGAAGAAGCTCCTTCTTATCTTTGAGTTTACAAAATGACCCGTATTATCTTGATTTTTTCCTCAATAAATCATTCAAGTGTTTTACAACAGTCATTAATGGTAAAGAGGAACTGTTTAGTGAGTTCTTAACATTTACAAAATGTTGTTTTGCTTAAATGACATTCTCACATAAAGGATGTTTGGAGTCACTGTTTAGCAAAAAGAAAACAATACTGGATGTTAAAAATCCCAAGACCACAGCGCAAATAAGTAAAAACTGTAGTGGTTAGCTGTATATTGACTGCAAGCATCTATATTTGGCAGAGAGAGAGCTCCATATATGTAAATAATGTGCAGGAGTAAGAATATTTTTTTTCCAAGTCAAAGAGGTAAAAGACTGTTCCTAGCACAACTTAAGCTGTAATTGCTATCCATTTCCCAGGGACCATCAACCAGCTATCAGATAGCCTTGGTTTATCTACTCACCCAAACTACCAGGCAATAATTCTTTTCACTTTAATGTCTTGAGAAAATGAAGGGAATGGATAGACTATTTAAAACAAATTCCTAATTAAAAGTTTTCTGGTCCACACCACAGTCACAGTCTTCTACTGATTACACTTTTCATCAGAAAGTGGCACAAAGATTTTATGCTGCAGTCTCATTCCTGAAAGTGCTATTGCCTACTATTAAGAAGGGCTTAAAAGTCATTTAAATTTTAAAATAATTATTTAAATATTTAAATATTTAAATAGACATGTCCTTTCCTCCACATAGGCAGAAGACGTTTTCTCCAGCTAAATCAGATAAGGAATGTTTATAAGCAAGAATGACGATCCAAAGAATGCAACGTTATAGAAAACCACCTTTCCTCCATTTCCTCTATGCCAGAAATTCTGTAGGAGAAAAGGTCCTGAAAGAAGGAAGATTCTGTCCTCTCCATCTGGACCTTCATGACAAATCTTAGCTGTCTACTGACTCTGCCATTGCCCTGAATTTGGTGCTTTACCTTAACTTTCTTGTCTTCTTTACTATAAGTATATGATACACTCATCAGTATTTACTGTCTATTTTGAATCTGAAATTGTACAAATTGTACAAATTGTATAAATCTTAAGCTTTTATCTGATAGAATACTATTATAGATGTATTTATCAGATGGGCATTTCCAGCTTAGTTCAAGTGTTACCTTCCAAAACTCTGGCCTTTGAGCATCAATTACAAGAATCAATTAATTACAACTTGAACTACAATTCAAAAATGAACTTATTAAAAAGCCAGTTACTGGGGCATTTAAACTTACAGATGGCAAAGATAAAAACATCTAGTAGACATTTATTAGTTCGTAGAGCTCTAAGTATATAGAGGAGAACTACAGAGTTCTGGAGCTGTCCTAGACATATCCCTTCTTATCTTCACCCTAATCCCTGAATATTCCTCGAGTTGTTTTGCCACTAAATGATTCCTCTAAAGATTTCTGATTGTGTTCCATTCAAGATTGGCAGCAGCTATGCAGTGCATGACTTTATTTTTATTCATTGTTTCCTTAGAGATAATCCATTTTTATCCATCATATTTGTGTTGGTAGGGTCATTAATTTGTTTTTGACAGAATTCAGAGGGTCCAAAAATAAGCCTGGTTAAGAGGACTCAGCACTGGTAATACCAGCTTGACTGAGACGAGGTAAAGCTTGACAACTAAAGTCAAAGCACAAAAGTACACTGTCTCAGATAAAGAGCTGAAAATCAGGAAAATTGTAAAGATGGCTGAAAAGCTGAGCATAAGAGTGTTGGCTAAAGAATAAACAAGCTGTATCTTTCATTAAAGTCATATATTTGTTTCTCCTTCCAAGCTGTATCCCAATGAATTGTCACTCATTCGCACCAGTTTCTAGTCAAAACTCATATCTATCTTAATATTCCCTGTTTCTGCTGAGACAGAAAAGACAGTGGTAATCAGATTTATCCATTTAGGATAGCATTATTCCAAACCTGTCAAATTTAAATGGATTTTCTTTTTTTATACTACTCTCTGAATCATACGCAACAATGAATTTCATAAATAAAGGTACATTTACAGCACAGAAAAACAGAAGACTACATCTCTGCGGGTAAGAACCACTTTTTTTCCTGTGAATATGCACATCTTTATTATTTTTCAAGTGACACAGCTCCATATTTATTTAACAGCCACAGATAATGCTGTAGTGTTATGTAAAGGAAGGCTTAAAAACGTCCACTTCTTTTGGAAAAGGCTGCACATTTTGAAAGCGGTTATTCATGAGCAAGTGCCGAGCATTAATGTGGATTTCCCTTCTCTGGCTGCTTTGAGAAAGTGCTTGGAAAAAATGACGATAAACTAGATTAGAACAGTGAACTCATGTTGCCACTTTTATATGCTGTCACTGCTTTGGTGGATGAATAGCTATGAAGATAAGTACAGCTATGCCAAGTACCTTTGCTCCCTCCTCCACCCTACCACCCACATGCAAGTTCTGATTCAAAATCAGCATGACTCCTTCAGAGCCTGTCCAGGAAATTGCCACCCAGAGATTTCCGTAGAGTGTTCAAAATGAGCACTACTGAAAGAGCAGATAAAGGTTTGGAGGGAGTGCCTCCAACTGCCTTTTTTATTCAGTTTAAAAAGGATGCTTGAAGCCTGCTTAAGGTCTATCATCTCATCTTTGCCAAAGTATTTTGTATTAAACATGTTCTTCTTTTGCTTCTGTACAGTTATTGTGTGTATATACATAGCATTTCTTACAGAAAGATAAGAAATTTTGCATAATGAAGTTTCTTATACAAAATGGAACAGAAGTAGGCCCATCTACTGCCTCATTAGGACTTCTACACTTGTTTCACTATATCTTCATCATATGTTACAGGAATCCCTTTCCACACTGCCTGCTACTATCTGAGAGACAGAGACTCTTCCTTGTAATATACATCTGCATACACATTAAACTTATCAGGAGAGGGCTGTGTGAAAGGCAAGAGGTTAGCCTGGGACTAGCAGTGATCCTAGGTGTTAGGTCAGTGATTGGTTATTATTATTTCTATAATTCCTACAATGAAACCTATACAAGAAAAACATACTTTTTCAGAGACTGCACTAAGCTGTGTCTAAATATCCTAAATGCAGTACTGTCATGACCCTTTTAGATAATCTTCCTTTAGCAAGAGATATTTACCAGGCCACTCAGTGGTTGCAGCGCTGTACAGACAGCTAGGAAACTTGGCAAGGGACACCACTGATCACTTTCCAACTCAGAAAGAGAAAAGAAAACAGAAGAGCAAACCTCCAAAAACCACAAGTGTTAGTCTGAGAAGAAAGGGAGATCAAAATGAGGAGTCCATGTGGGAGCTGAGGTAAATCATATAAGTTTTGGGGAGCCAAGGTTAAGTTACCATATTTTTCAGGTTGAGTCAGCAATGAAGATTTTGGTAGAAGTCCTTGGAAATTCATCATGAAGTACATAAGCTTCCTGCATCGGCAGTGAAGATGATGTCAACTAATAGGAGGAAATGCAACTCAGGGAAGCACAGCAGTGAGGAGCTGAACTCTCTCAGGTGAGGAGCTGCTCATCAGGCAGATTTATGCCTCCTGCTTAAGCTGTTAAATGAGAAACTAGGAGCCTCTAGCTCCTCAGAGAACATTTCACAAAGAATCAGATTCTGCATCTTTTAGTTCTCAAGTCAAGTTGGTGCCTCCCAGCCCCTAGGGACTGGGAAGGGTGGGGAGGGAATACAGTCCCCTTCTCCCTGCACTGGCACAGCAGAAGACAAAACAGCAGCAACTGAAATCCAGCTAGTGCAGCTGATTAGAATTAAATACTATGTTTAGCTGCTCAGATTATGATTTTCTAGTTTAGATAAGGCAAAGTGGGACTTCCCCTCATTTCTCTTGGCTTCATCTAACTGAAAAATCTTTGACGACAGCTAGCATCATTTGCTTGGGCATATGTAAAAGCACTCGCATAGACAGTTCTTGAATATTAATGCATCGCCATTAGACATGTCAGAAGGCACAAACAAGAGAACAAAAGTAGGTCGAGTTACTGGCACCACTGAGAGTTCATAGCTCCTTGCAGGGGATTGCTAGGGAGCTAGGAGAGCCTGAAGCATTAGAATGAATAGGAGCCATAGCAGACAATGTTGGCTTGTTCATGAGTGCACATCCTTGTCGAGAGGCTTTTCCAAGTCTCAAACACTAAGCACTTTGTGCTTAGGAGATGATCCCTTTCTGCCCCACACGTGGCAGCACTGAGGCAATAATTTGCTATGTGTTTGCTATTTATTCTCATGTTTGACCAGTATAGATGTAATGGTGGTTGCTGACGACCTCTGAGAAAGCCGAGACTTTCAAATGTTGTCCCTGGAAATCACTAAAAGTGCGACTGGGAGTATAAACATGAGCCTTCTGCTTCTCTGCTTGCCCTAGCTTCAGTGCCAAAAGAGGGAAAGGGAAGGCTGGCAGCCTCTGACAGCACTTCTCTGAGAAAGGCACAGTATTAATCCAAGAAACAGTCACCCCAGTTCAGGAGTACCAAAAACTGTAAACTTAGCTGTCTGCGTTTTTTTGATATTAGTGTTTGTTTATAATGGATATATCCCTGCATACATACATGAGTCATTTGCTTCGTTACTAATTTTTCTAAAAATCATTAGATCATTTTCTTTGCAATACAGTCAGACTAAGGCTCAAACAGAGCTTCAGAGGTTTGTGGCAGTGAAAGCTACTGTTACTTACATTTTACTCTGAATTCAGCTAAAATTTGTTTCTTCCATATTTCAGCTTTCACATAAAAATATAAAACCACACAAACAAGCATCTGAATTCAGCTACAACTGGAGAAGGGGAGGCTTCACATCTAATCTCCAGCTCTAGAAGGGCCCAGGAGGACAGTGGCTCTATATTCCTACTGCATCAGTACTTTCAGTTGATTTTTTGGTTCTAGCAGCAGTTAGGAAGAAAAAATACAGGTAAAATGGCAATAACATTTTCAAAATAAATTGTGACAAACACTGAGTATGAATAATTTGACCTTTCTTGACTGTAAAATCACAAAATAACAGATATGCATTTGTTACTAATACAGTACTCCTTAATGATATTTTAATATCTTTTTTGCTTACAGTTATCTATAAAAAGTATCTCTTTACCTCCTCTGTGGTCTTCACATCACACATAAATTGTTCCAATTTTTCATCATTTATAGTTTTACTAAAAAGCCCTTAATACAAGCTATATAGAAACTCAATATACCGACAAATATACCATTTTCCATACATAAATATATAAAAATATATTTATTTTTCCCAAGCGCCTAAATGTTTTAATCCAGAATAACTATTTTTCTACAACACTTCATAGCATTCTTGAATGGCAGGAAAACCTAAGTCTGTAAGTGTATCTGCATAAAATAACCAAGAGATGGCAGCACTCCACTCAACCCAAATTTGACGTACAATCTATATAACTAGCGTAAGGAAGGCAGCACAAATACTAAATGCAATTAAAGAGGGCTGTCAGCTTTAGAGTGAGACAGGACATGAATCATTTCATTAGTCATTCTCCATGTTTGATGTGTGGGACCAAGAAACAAAGCAGTGATGGAAAGTTCTTGGCCAAACAGGAGAGAATAAGGGTGTTCATAGAGACTGTGCCCTTTCTGGTCCATTGTTTATAAGTGGCAGCAATATTCACTGAGGTTCCAAGGCTGTTCTTTGCATTTGAAATCACTAGGAAATTCAGTGTCACCAAGAGGAAGGGTAGTAAGATAAGGCTTATAGTGAACACATTCCAAAATGGACTAATCATCGTATTTGAAAAAAAAAAAAAAATGAGGACAAAAACATTCAAATATATTATTGCAGTATTCTTGCCTTCTCTTAAAAGCTGGAATAGAAGTTAACCCTTGCACACCTAATTCCCCCCAGTGTTCATACACTACTTATCCCGGGTGCAAACCACAGATTTGACACTCTGTCTCATTCTACAAGAGTGTTAATGGCCACGAAGAGAGACTACACTGTTCAGCAATTTGGACTCTTTGGGAAGAGAGCTACCATGTGCAGAATGGAGCATTAATGCATTTGAATGTAATCTTGAAACTACAACATAATGTAGTACATTTTATGGATTTTTGTCTCCAGAAATCTTCAGATGCCTTTTAAACTTCATTACAGATGTTCAGGAATTCTCTGACAGTGATGGTCTCGGTAGGATGTCCTTCTCTGTAGAGCTAACATGGAGGCATTTCCACAAGGCAAACTTTCTTTGTCCTTACATGGTTATGCTTATCTTATGTGTTCAGTAAGTTGCTACCATTCCAGTTTTTGCAGTACAAGTTTGGGCAATTATTTTATTTGGCTTTGGATTTTTTCCCATATATTGCTTCACTGCCAAAAGGTGGGAGGTTCTAAATTAGTGTGCAATAAGTAGAAACATTACAAAATCCTAGCAGAGATAAAGCACCTGTCATTTTCACCAAGTCAGCTCAGTGTTATAGTCCTTGCTTCTGTTTGACTCAGTCCTCATGACTGCAAAATTACAAAGGCGTATGTCCATTCAGATATTACAGCAGGCTGCTCTCCTGCAACCAAAGTTGTTGTGTGGCAATTAAATCTCCACTTTTAAACACATAAAGTATTCCACGGATGAAGGTACTCACCTTTCTTCTCTGCTTAGCTTAACAAGCCAAGGTACTAGAGAATTGGGGAAAACATTAAAGGAGACAGATAGTTTTTGCAAAGTCAGATTGAGTAGATATGCTTACTCATTTTAAGAAAAGTCATAGTTTATGGCCATGTTGCAAAAATGGTTCATGTTTCTCAGCAGAAAGTTTTTAACACAGATTAATTAGTTGATATAGCTTTCCCATTACACTAGAATCTCAGTTTTTATAATGCATTAATTTAAGCACAAAAACATTCCTTTCACTCCATCTCTCAGCAAAGATTTCATAGCAGAGACAACTCTCCAGAGAGTCTCCTTTAACTTAGAATTCACTGTTTAAATTAAACCGAATGCAGATGGCAACACTTGGTGAAGAACTACTGTGAGACTGGCAGTGATTTTGATTACCACAGGTTGCTATGGGTCTGCTCTTAAGTGTCTTCTAGAAGGCAGCAAAAGCCAAGCTATGTCAGAGTAGCGAAGACAAGTGCCTGCTGGTTCTGCCTTTGCACTTGCAAGAGCGTGGACGTTCAGGAAGTCTTTCCAGCTTCACACTCGGGGTATGAGCCAAGGAATAGCTGAGTTACTACAAGCAAGAAAATGAGCCCAGGAATAAAAATATATAAATAATTAAATAAAAAGGCACTTCAGAAAGGATGGAGGAGGAGATACTTTCAGAGAAATTGTTAGGTTTAAGAGCTAAGCTGTTCTGGAGAGAGCAAGCTGAGCCATGCTTTGGCAGGATGCAACACATACTCCCCAAGGCAGTGGCAGATGCTAGTAGGAACTGAGCTCCCTGGAGCACAGACTCTCTTTATGTTGCCATTAGATCTTTTATGGGCTTGTCTGCAGTGATGGCTGCCCCCACACATTCCTCTCCTGAGCTTTCTCTGTAGTCCTCACCTTCAACCTTTAACCCTGCTGAGTTTAACTTGTGCATGAAATTGTGACCCGAGGCAAAATGATATATTTGATGTGCATTATCTAAAATCCTGATTTATTTACCTTGGATGAGGTGGGGATAGGAGAGGTATTTGAGGGAACCTGAAAAGTTCAAGAAAGTGCTTGAGGATTAATATGCTGCTGGACAGAATAAAAGGAAGTTTGGGATGGGATAAAAGGAAGCTTGCCAACTAAAATATAATCAGGCCAACTGCAACTGAATGTTGAGAGTGGTCTGAGAGGGAGTGCACGGGCAGGTAAAGATGTACATAGAAAGGATTTGAGAAGTTGGACCAGCTCAAGGGGGTCAAGAAAAAATATAGGAATGGCAGAAAGCTGAGGAAAGGGAAAAGGATGTGTTTGCCAACATGTCATTGGAGTGTTGGCAACACAGTAATGTTTAGGAGAAGCTTGCAAAACCTAACTACTTGTAGTCCAGTTCCTAAAATAAGGAATAAATGCAGAGCAGCACTGGATACTAGACTTCACCTTTGAGCCATTCAAACCCTTCCCTTACACTAAGGAAAATAGATTATTGATACTGGCAGGGAGAAGTACTCCAAAAACAGACAAGAAGATTGCAGACTAATCCAAATCCAAACAGAAGCAAAATGTCTAAAGCCAAATTCCGTTTATAGTCCCTTAATTTCACTACAAAATTGCTTTCCTTTAGGTTTTAAATTGTGTAGTATCTGAGCCAATCCAGCTAAACCTTTCTTACAAGTGCAGTCTGTATGTGCAGGAGTGGACCTATTAAAACCTCAAAAAAATAATAGTTTGCAGGACTCAGGGTAAAATCTTGGTCTCATTTAAGTCAGTAGGAGATTTGCCAAGGACTTCAGTGGGGCCAGGATTTTACCTCAGGTCTTTACAAGCCACAGCGTTGCTCATTAAGAAGCACAAAAACACCACTGTGAATTTCTTGACATCCAATCACCGTCTCTCAATGGTGCTTCCAACATCAGTAGGCTTTGCTTTGAAATCCAAAGCAAAGAGGCTGAAAAGTGCAGCCATAACCTTTCACTTAAAAGCTGATTCCTTTTACGTGACCTATATGTGATGATTAATTTCATCGGAAAAACAAAGCAAAAAACTTTCCTCCTTTCTCTGTTTCTCCCGAAAACAACCTGGTTCCCTGGGGGACAGTATGAAGAGCCTTCTCTAAGAGTGACGTGGCAAACCGCTGCAGTCTCAGTTCACAAGTACTTGCCATGAAGTCCCTGGAGGGTAAGAAGGGAACCTCAAGCTGCTCCCTGAGTCCCTGCAGAGTAGATGACCAGCCACCATTGTGGCACCATTTGCCAGATCTGCCTCTGGGAGTGCACGCCAATGGTAAACAGCAGACTCTGCACCTACAGACTCTTCACGGTAATACTTGGAAGTGTGTGATTGTGATCAATAATGTCTCATTGGACTCTTTTAAAGTGCTCCCAGACACATCACTCCGGTAAAGGATTTGTCAGCCTTTCCATAAACCCTGGTTTTGAAGAGTTTATAGCTCAGCTTGTTTTCATTACCTTGAGGTGAAAGTTGCCATATAAAATTTCAGACCAGAAACACTTTTTTTTTGGAACTAATAAAAATATCATTTAAGACAAATTTTGACTCCAGATTTAGACTCCTGGAAAGAACCATATTTCCTCTGTTCTGAAGCAATTCAGAACTTCTACATGAATATCAGCTGAATTTAAAAATTAACAAAGAAATTACTTTCCTTCTGAAATTTTAAACCACTGACAAATATACTCGTAACTCTCTAGTAAGTTTGCTCATCATTCCCAAGAAACACAGTAAGATTGCATCAGCAACTTTTATGGAAGAAGGACAGATAATCTTATGCTACATTCTTCCTGTTCAATGGCTGAAACTACAACCATGTGACTCTTTTTTCTTTATCATACAGAACTGCAGCTCAGAAAAGCTCGTGGTAGCTCCAGTCACTGCAAACTATTTTGTGACTTTTCTCCATTAAACAGCTACTGCATTTCAAACCAGAAGGAATGAATCTATAGGAGCAGACACTATTTTTTTCTGTTACCTGTATGAACAGCATTCCAGATCACAGAGGAGCTGTGAGAGGGAGTCAGGAGGAGCAGGCTTTGGGGTCTCTTGCAGAGGCTGGTCACCTTGGAGGAAAGAATAGATCAGAAGGTGCTGCCCCACATAGGGGCCAGATTGTGTCACTTGGCCACTCTGATGTGTCTTGCCTCAGGGAGATGCATCTTGAGCAGGATGCTTCCCAGGTAATGCAGGTTCAGCTTGTGTGGCAGCTCCCATTGAACTCCGTCATATATTGCCCAATGCTACTGGTTTGCAGGAATACATGTTAAGGTCTATAATAACCTCCCTCCCCCTCAAAAAAAATAACAAGAAAATAACACACCTATCCATGCTATCTTCACTTATCTATGATATGAAGAATTAAGACATCCGATTCCTCATTTATAATCATGAATTTAGTTTTGCAAAATATTCTTAAAAACTAGTGGAAAAAAAACAGCATAAACTTGGAGACTGGCACAGGAGGCCCAGAAACACTGCTAGGCAGATGAGTTTATTTACCAAAGCCAAGTGGATCTGTATTTGCCCTGAAGCCAAGAGAAGTTACACATATTCAGCCTTTGAGCAGTCTCTCTGCTGTATCCAAATGACATATGACCAAGATACTCTTAGTAGAACTAAAATGTTTTGGATGGATGCTTGAGATGAAGATTCATTTCACTTTTATTTCATATGACTTGTCCTTATGATAATATCCTTTCAACCAATGGATTTTTGCTGTTTTAAGAAGGGACATGAAGTATATCCTATATAAATCAGGGAAAAATCAAAAGGACAAAAAACATATGGCTTTTTTTCAAAGCAATGTCAGCTTCTGAAGTAGCTTACTGCAGTAAGTTATAAGTCCAATACTAGCTATATACACCAAGTATATAGCAAGTACAGATACAGAATCACAGAATCACAGAATGGTTAAGGTTGGAAGGGACCCGTAGAGGTCATCTAGTCCAACCTTCCTGCTCAAGCAGGGTCACCTAGAGCACGTGGCACAGGGCTGCATCCAAGCGGATTTTAAAGACCTCCAAAGAAGGAGGTCTTCCTGGGCAGCATACAATATTCTTCAATCTCATTCCTTAAACAAAAGAGGTTTATATGATTGTGGTCTGTGAATATATAAAGCATGTCTGTGTGTCCCCCAAAATGTATGTATGTTCATCAATATGTTTCAATCTCTCAATTTCTATTCTGCCTTACTATTTTCTAATTCTCTAGGTCAAATAAGGAGAGCAGTAGAGGTTTCAAAGATACAATATTTCTACTAGAGCTCTGAAACCATGAAGCCCTGCAGAGAAGATGACCTTATCAACACTTCCACTTGGGCAAACAGCACTGTATGAACTCAGTCGTCTTTAGACACCAGAAAACACAGAAATAGCAATACGTATTCAAGGCACTTCAACAGCTGGAAGGCTTTTATCTTATCAGACACAAAAAAATCTGCTACAGACAAAAACACATAAAATCTCAGGCTACATTGACTACACTGCTCACAGAACCATGCACAAGAAGGCAAAGGTGGTGTGCATATTCCCTGACACCAACATTTCCAACAGATTTTCAGTCTCATATATCTTGTAATCTTCACAGGATGCTGACAAATGGACAGCATTCACAGAAGGGTAAGCCCAGGCTAAGTGAAAGATATATAACCCCTTCCCAAAAGAATTTCCTTGGCATTAATTTTGCACTGTAGCCAATAGACCATACTCCCTTTTTATTTCTTTTAAATTGGGGCCATTTGGAAAGCTATAAATTTCTTTAGGAAGTAGCTTTTCCTCCAGTATTATTCTCTTAAACGACTGCATTGCTTGGGACTTTCCTCTAAGCAAAGCTCATGGAAAGTGAGTTACATGTTAAAACCAGGCAAGGAGTTTGCAAATGCATTGCCTAGCTCTAAAGTCAGATATAAAATGCCAGAATATCTAAGCAATAACCTAAAAGAGGCAAAGAGGTGGGCTATTGTTTCATACATTTCCAAGATGCCAGAGGAATGGGAGGAAAAAGACAGCAGAAAGCAGTTCCCAGATTCCTTCTTCATGGCAGAATATATTCTAGTTGTTGCTTTCCTGTTGTTAACTGACAACTTTATGTCAGCTGGTGGAGTACTTTTTGTCATTAGTCATGTCCTCCATGGGCTGCTCAGTAGGTAAGAGACTGTCTCCTAGTTTATTTTCAAATCTAACAGGGAAGTCTATGGTACTCTAAGATTCCTAGCATGGTGCAGCCGAAGGCAGGGTACCAAATCCACACAGCCTCTTTTAATGCTTCTGTCTATGGCATATCAACTACCCTGATGTTCTGCCAATAAGTGAAGAAGCTGCTAAAGAAAGGCAGCTTTGCTGCCTGAAAAAGGGACACTCATTTAGTCTAAATGAACAGCAATTTAGACTTTTTATGTATGTAGCCCCTGCCTTCCTTGTGTTGTCAAGAATAGCAAACAAAGTGCTAATAATAATGAACAAATCTATCTTGTGTCAGTTCCAGCCCCTTTAAACACAGATCCTCGGATTAATCTAGTTCCCTGCCAAGTGCTCTGACTGGCACGAATATTAGAGTTTTTCTCTGTTGATAAATGGTCGAAGCAATGTTCCTGTCCTAGTGTAACTGATGGAAACACCTCTCTAAGTAGCTATCTGTCAGCGTTTCCATTGAAAATACTGCAGAATTCCTGCCCAGCCTGAGAAATGGAAAATGAGGAGGAAAAGCATTTGTATTTTAGGCTTATCTCCTTGCAGACATTTCAGAGTTTTTAAGAGATTTAATAGCAGTCATGCTGAGAACAAGGAAACCTCTCACTCTGCTGCTAATGAAACTGAGAAGAAACCTTCATGGTGCTCATGACCTCACTACAAATCCCGAGTGTTAAATTACTGCATGTTGGTAGGACTCCACTCATGAAAACTTTTTTTTAGGAAAGGAAAAAAAAAACCTTTACAGTTTTCTGTATGGCAGCAAGCCTGGACATTTTTGTTTCTGCTCCACCATAAATATTTGACTCTCAAGTCACCCACGTTCACGATTCATTTTGTTAGCCGTCTGGTAGGCACATTCTGGCAGAGAGCCTGCCATGTGCCAGTTATATGGAAATATGGGCACATTGGAAACTTCCTTTTTTGACCATATACAATTCTACCTTATCAAATCATAAACACAGAAGAGGAGTTAGGGACAGCTTGTTCCTGGCCCGTAGAACTGGACTGAGAGCTGGGAATTTTCTAGCTGATCACAAAGGGCAATCTTTGCAAGAGAGCCAAAGCTCTTGTGGCACCTGCCATCCTGCACTGTGTCCTCGGAGTTGACACGATGACTGCTGGAGTCGGTACGACATGAGTTGCTTAGAACATGGGAATTGACTACTCCCTCACATGGTGGAGGCATTAGTGGGGGGAAAAATTGTATAAGGAGATGAATAAAACAAAAATAAGCGAGTTAGGTGGAAATTAGTATCTGATAGTGACAGAATTTGATCTTTAGAATTGCTAGTATTCAGACTTAGCAGGGATATACTGTGAACAGTTAGGTACAACCCCTATGAAAGGTGGCAGTGCTCCAAAGCCAATATAGGACCAGACATAGCATGAATCTGCCAGCACTGGAGTAGGACTCCAACAACTCTAAAGAAGGCCTTACTTTGCAGCCAGTGGTGCAACACCCAAAACAGACCAAAACGGCTCTGAGTAGCTGAAATTTACCCTTTCCCAGGGCTTCTGCTCTTTACTGTGCTTGGTATTGTACTTCCAGGGTGCCTCTGTGATTTGAGCCCTTTTATGAAGTAGCATAAGAATTGGATTCTGAAGAATGCTTCAGCATCTTCAGATGCTGAAGAATGAGGACTATGCATGGCTGTAAGAGGTCTACTCCCAAAAAAGATAGTAGATAAGGAGAAAAATGACAAATTACCTTCCCTAAGTCCCTGGATGCGTCTTTTCAAACAGATTAAAAATAAAAATAGAGAAAGAAGTAGAATTCAGAAC
Source organism: Nothura maculosa (assembly GCA_032353885.1). Lineage (NCBI taxonomy): Eukaryota > Metazoa > Chordata > Aves > Tinamiformes > Tinamidae > Nothura > Nothura maculosa. Next base: position 3,558,228 of record JAUBOD010000233.1, on the reverse strand, counting down.
AAATCATGTTTTTCTTTCTGTTTTGTTTTGCCTTTTTTTTTTTAATTCTACAGAGACCTGCTAATAAGTCTTAAGCCTGGTCTTTCTACGAGGCATTTTATGTGCCAGCTGTGAAATATCACAAACACTTGTCAAACTTTAACAGTCCAGTCCTGCTATGTTTATCCCTTTCAAACAATACCTTGTTGGGGACCTGGTTCCGAGAAGTAATTGTGTGCTGAGAATTTAGCTTGGAGGAAAAGCAGAATATCATAAAAGAGAAAAATGGCTTTTACAGAAGCTCCAGAATTTCTGTGGACTCTGTACCTCCCTCTGATACACAGATTACATTCTCTGGCAGGTGGAATCAGCAGCAGAGAGAGCTCCCTAAACATTGCTTCAGTGAAGAAATGTTTCATTTTTCAAGCTCTAGAGTTGCAGAAAACTGCTGGTAAATTCATTAGTGAGCGTCTGGATTCACCTAAGGGATGAAGTGGTTGGAACGCGTTCCCAGCATCCAGTTTTTAGAACATAGCCTAGTTAAAAATGAAAAGAAAGGAAAAGAAAGGAAAAGAACATATGTTCTGGACAACATTCCCACAGCTCCATGCTTTGGAAAAGAAGTATTTTTGAAGCCTGTTTTGAGGGCTTGCCAATTGTACTGCATATGGCAAATACACAAATATATTTGGCATGAACTGTGTAATGACACAAGCATCACATTTGCTTTCTCCAGGTATTAAATGACTAAATTAAAATGACTAAATCTTATTAATACTAAATCTGAAATCTCCTTTCAGAGATTTATAGCCTACACTACAAAACTTCAGAGAAATTCTGCATTGCTTTTGTTTGCTTTGCTTTGATATGCCCGTAGGGAAAGGAACGTGTGGCTTGACTTTTCCTCTCTTAGTACTTCCTTAAGATTTCTCTTTTAGTTTATGTAGTGGGAGGGTAGGAATGTATTAGAACACATTCTTTGATGACTTAAATCCCTTTTAACACTTTTCACACACACTGCAGGTATGAACCCACTGGTAGCAACCTGTCTTGGCAAATTCGTGCCACAAATAATTTATGCAGGTCATAGTCTAATCTCTGAGTAAAAAGGGAAAGCTGTTTATAGAGAAAGTCATGCTCAAAAGGCAAAGTAATTCCTTTGTTACCTAGCTCAGATTGAAAGAGTACACATATTAGGACAATGTGAAATCTCATTCACTCAAAGGGACTGGTATCATCAATACATTTTTAAGACTTGTTAATTCTTTACAGTCGCTTTTGTGTTCTAGCACAAAATATGGCCCTTTCTCATAGATCTTAAATGCTGCCCTAACCATCAGGACATTAAAAACATTATTCCATTATTTATTATCTGTAAATTGACAGACTGGACTAAAGGTCCTGCTGGCTTGTAAGCTCTGCACAGGCTCATCTGAATGTGCTTGGACTGAATTAAACAACTGCAATTATCTGTCTTTTCGTGTTTACAGTGGTCTCCTGCCTCTTCCCTAGCTTCAGGATCTCCAATTTGACTCTTAAGGCAGCACTAGCAAGAGGAGTAAGAGGATTATCAGAAGCCTTTGACATTTTTCATGGCAGACTTGGTAGGAATTGTGAACAGGCTACAAACCTCTTCTGGAGTAAACACTGGAGATTTTTGCCCTATGTCTGTGAGAGGAGAGGCAGGCCAGGACTTCCCAGCCTCCAGCACATGGACTGTGAAAGTCTAGTCTTGCAGAAAGAAAAAGCAAAATCTGTTTTGTGCTTGGGAGTAGAAAAATAAATGGCACAGCTCAGAGAAGCCTGAATATCACAACCTCAGCCATACCTTCCCCTTGGAAATACTGCCCCCTTACTCACAGCGTCAGAGGAGTTCTGTATCCTTGCAGCTTTAAGTAAGATGACCTAGCTTGCCCAAGATTAGAATAATATCTGGTGTGGAAGAGGGAATAGACTTAAATTGAAGATTAAAGAAGTGCTACATGTAACTTTTTGTAATTTAGTAATGTCAGATTACTCGTGGAAAACTACCCCATTCGATTTTAAAATCAGAGTTTTAGTTCCATAACTCCATTTCCTCTCTGCCTGTAAAACTTTTACCCAAACCCCTGTCCAATTTCAGGGCACAATCTAGCTGCAGCAGAGTTTCCCTGTTCCAGAGCTCAGTGCCAAAAGGACTCAAGCAAACACCAACTTGAAGTTTATACAAGATGCCCCACTGATAGCCCATTCAGCCATCAGTTTTGTTCTTTTTGTTCTTTCTGTATTAGACTACAAGTCTGGAGATGGGATTAACTTTTATTTTTTTTATAATCCATTTTTTTTGAGTGATGCCATTCATTGCAGTCAGCCAAGTTCACAGAAAAACAGTCACGGGTTTGCATGCCCATCATTTTATACTGGCACCATGTTCAGTGTGGAAGATCAGCTGTGCTTGGGCTATCCAAATATTACAGTACTGCAGAGTTAAAAACAGAAAGTCAAATCATTCAATGGATCTCATTGGAGTCATTTCTGATTTACACAGGCAACTAAGACCAGCAGGTACTTGATCTCTGTTTTATCTGGAGGGTAGCTCTTATTTGGACTTCATCAGCTAACCCTCACCTCAAAACAGGTCTCAGCTTGACACTAAGCAATTTTACATAGCTTCAAATGAGTCAGAAGAGAGACAACACTGGAAGGGAAGCAAATTTTTCATATACTAAAAGCTCCTGCATCTCTTCACAAGTTCTTAGTTGTCTGACATGCATGCATTATAAAATACATTTGATCATAGTTACATTTTTTAAGTAATTTTTGATATGCCAAAAAATTCAGCCAGCTTATATGATTTCCTCATTTTTACCAAATCTGACAAACTCTTTGAAGTGTATTGTAAAGGAAAAATATTTTTTCCTGACAGCTGCAAAGCAAATGTTCTGATGCTTAGGTTCTAAGTGTATTTCACTTTCTTCTTCTTCTTCTTCTTATTATTATTATTATTATTTGTCTCAGTGCAAAAAGAATAAATAAGCAAAAATTGGTATCTGGATTCATCAGAACCAAACTGTTCATTCTGATTTTTCTGTACTGTACTGTAAAATCATAATTTCTTAAAATGGCTGGAGCTGAACTCCAGCCACTGTGGCTCTCTACCACAGAAGGGAGGAGATCTTGTTTCCTCTGGCATCCATCTCCTCTCTTCTTCCACACTCTCAGACACATGCCACACTCTCACCAGCAGCCAGCTCTAGCACTTGTCTGCCTGCACAGGAAGCTCCTTTGACTTACTTAAAATGAAAAAAAAAAAAAAAACCACAAAACAAAACAGAAAAGTCCCCAGTTTTCCAAAGAAAAAAAATCCCCACCTTCACAAAAGAAAAAGCATAATTTTGGCTGTTAATAAGATGGCTTCTCCTTTGGGCATAAGAATGCCAGGACTTGCAGAAGGCGTGGGTTATAGGGCTGGGAACTGCAGCTGAGGAAGGAGGCGTAGGGAACTAAGTGCAGAGAGCAAGACTTCCCCCTTTTGGCAGCACTAAGATGTTAATTCAGCTCACCGTCACAATCTGAAATCATATCCTAAGTGAATCAGAAAGGCTATTTTTTACACAGTTCTTTCTTTCCAGATCAGATGAGATCATCTTTTTATTATCTTTGCATATCTAGTAAAGGAATTGAACCTATCTGATTAGATAAATTAGAGCAACATTATTGTAATTTAGTATTGCTATTTATTTGACTTTTTTATCCATTACGTCCTTCTATACCCCTGAAAAGGATTATCCTGAACAGCAGCAGCAATGGCCTTATGCAGTTTGTAAACACAAAATAATGTGGAGATTCAGCTAAGCACACATACAAAGAAAATCTTCTGTAAAATATCAAAGGAACATTCACATTTGGTCAGTTCTGTAAAGACAAATGCATATATATACAGATATGCATGCATGCAGAGTGATGTAGGCAGCTACATAGGAGGAGAGAATCTCTCTGTTACTGATCTGACCTTTTCAATACTGGGTATGTTAAAGCAGGAAGGGGACTAATTGCTGCAAACCAAAAGCTGTAATAATTACCCTAATTCAGAAGTTACCCAACTTCAAGAAAGGGAAATGCAAAAATGGAATCATGTTTAAAAGCAGCATGTTTTGCTTTGTTCTTTAACACAGCCTCATTCATAATACTGTGGAATTTATGAGTCTACTGAAAGTGAGGTCTCATAATGTGCACAGCATGCTGCCAGTTAACTTGAATGAGCTTCTCCTCTGCTTTCTGTCTGATCCCTACAATATAATGTTTGAAAAGGGGCCTTTCCTTTTAAAACATACATAGTATGGGGGATAAAACAAAGCAATGAGTTGTCCAGGTAGCTTTGCACACTGCATCTAAGCATCAGTTTTTAAAAACCTGATCCGATACCCCTTGAAGTCAGAGTAAGGAATTTCTGTGGAGCCCTGGATCCAGGCCTGAGACAGCATGCGTCTTTGTACGCCTTCCAGTGCTTCCTGGTTCAGTTCAAGAGAGAAATGCTAGCTCACTTGTGGGAGTTCAGTGCTTTGATGTCCAGCTCCAGATGGAACCAGAAGTGTCGAAACACACAGTGAAAACAAAAAGCAAACCTTTGTAATCTGCAGGAAAGATGCACAGCGATAATTGAAGCATTTCCCTGCAGGCTGGCTGCTGTTGTCATGAATGCATCATACATGTAAGCAAAAACATAAAATAAAAAAGTTTTATAAATAAAGCACAGGAAAGAAAATAAGGATTTCAAGCTCTTTTTTATTTTATCAGGATTTTATCTTTCTTTTTAAAGAAGTCACTTTCTTAATTTAAAAAAACTTTATGGGGAGGTTTGATTCCTCTATGGACACAATGAAGACTTGTTCTGATCTCAGTTGTATGGGATTTGACTCCATAATTTCAAGCCACAAACAATGAAGCTATAATTCATATGACTCTGTGAAGAAAAGAGTACCCTATTCCTCTACTGCAGCATTTACTGTACTTAATTATAAATTTATATGCAGTAGTAGAGTATCCAATGTGTTATACTAGCTCTGGAGCACTAGCAGATTGAAAGCAATTGACTGTAAAAATATTTTAGAAATAATTCATGCAATCTTGCATATGTTGATCTTTACCTCAGCTGCTGTGTTTGAAAGTCAGGAAGTCCTAAAATTCTAGTCTGCGAAATGATTTTTTTCTCAATGTATTTTCATTGTGCTCTGATATAAATGTTGGAGTGATTCTATTCAAAATTAGAGATATTCAAATCATTCATGACAGTGGCACTAACATTTTAAATGTTTTATGCAAGTACTCTGACATTTTATTTGAAATTGCCAAAACATGACATTTATTAAAAAAGAAAAAAAAATGCACGATGATTCTTCCCCATTTATGAAAAAGAACTTTTCACACTCTTTTAGGTTAGTTACTGTGGACAAATTCCATTTCTCACTGTGATAAAAATCTTAGCACAGGCTAACATCAGACTGCTTAGTAACATACCTGATATATACTGGTCTCCAATTTTAGAGAACAAATAAAAAACACTGTTTCATTTAAAAGCCGTGGAAGCTTCCTTCAAGGCTGCTTTTGTACACTCTTCTCAAAGTATGACACACAAAGCTGAGAGCCTCTCTTGCCTTCCCTACATTAGGGCAGTCTGAGAAGGAGGATTTCACCCCCCAAAAAATCAGTGAAGATCATTCCTTCTATTAACTATGACTCAACGAGAGCTGAAGGACTTGCTGAGGATCAAGTCTGCCCTTCCTCTATAGGATGCTTTCCATTTGCCCAGATACAAGGACAGCTAGAGGACGAGCTACTTTAATGTTAACTTAAGTTAGGCTAGATCTTGCACCATGTAAGTGCAGGAGAATTTCGATTACATTTCAATGGTATCTATGTCTTAGGTTGAGCTGGTAAATAAAGGATTTTGGTGTGAGATCTTACTTTTGCTCTGCCATATCTTGACAAGCCAGGTTCTGCCAGCAGGCACCTACTTCCAGGACTTGAGCTACCTTATTTAAAGCTGACTATAGTAATAGACACACCATAATGGAGAATATATAAGAACATAAAAGGACAAAAGAATTATAAATCAATCACTCAAAAAAATATGCAGCATTTCTAAAATATGCATGTATGATAAAGCAAGAAAACAGGCCAGAAAATCTTTTTATTTTATTGATTTCTTTATGCAGTGCCTTATTGCAAAGCATTGATGGTAGTATCTGGGATCTATGTAATAGCAGAAACCTAAAGAAATTTCAAGTTTGGACCATCCTTTCATTATTAGCTTTCTGAGTAAGATAAAACAGACCATACTGTTAAAATTAAAATTAAAAAATCTTGCCACAATTACATTAAATGTTCTATGTATTAATATTCAAGGCTTTCTGTGGATATTGTCTCTGGAAATGCTCTTTTCGGCTTTGGGAGGAAGTTCTTCGTTCCAAATCCCTGCAGCGCTTCTTGGGAGGCATAAGACTTAACTTGCCCTAGCAAGCTGGATAATATTTATCCATTCCAGTTATTCCAGCTAGTTCATACCATCCCTGATGAACTGCATGGCTGTGAGAAAGAATACAAAGATAGAAAGCAGCAGGGAGGTATAGGGCACTGATAGTAAGCTGATCGTGGTTTTGCAGATCGTGGTTTTGTCTGCTTATGCACAGGCTTATCTAATAGTGCTTTAAACCTCTGTACAGGCATCTGCCAGAACTTTGCCCTGATTTACAGTTTTTTCTGTATACATAATTGAACTACTCCAAAGAACTGTGTAGGGATGATTGCACTGCCGCAACTTTCATGTTTGTGGAAACAAAAAGGGCAGATGAAGTCAACTTCTGATTCATCTGACTGCCAGGATCTCTTGCAACCTCACCCATTTGCTCACACAATTCTGGCTTGTGATTCATTAAAGTTAATGCTAATAACGCTCATAAACACATTTTGGGAATGCTGACAACTTTATTCTGGAATGGTGGTTTGTGAACAGTCTCCTTCCTATTCCCTGCACCAATGATGATGCAATTGGGGTAGGATAAGGCAGTGTCACGTGCTAGAAACTTAATCTGCATTGCAAATGATAACATCCTCAGCTGGATGAGAAACCTTTCTGCCCAGCCTGTGTACCCTCGGGAACTTCCTGCTTTTGCTTTATTAAAATTACCCAGCAGTGAAAAACCTTTTTTTTTTCTCCTTTGTTAGCTCAGTGAGATCAAAACCAAATGAAAAAAACAATGAAAAATCAAATTTTCTCCTTCATCCAAAAGCTTGTATTTTAGCTAGTTTATGTTCTTGAGACAGAATATCCAAGTGTAAGTAGTGGCTTAGAGCACCAACCACACTGAGGCATTTTCAGTGCAATCTTTCAGCAGGAACATATGCAGAGATGTGTTCAAATTCCACAGGAGTTCCCAGAGATGTTGATGTAATATCTAAAAGGCATTTAAGCAAGTAACTTCCACTAACTGTTCTGAAACCTTTGAGGAACCTTTCAGAATGAGAAAATAGTACAAGTGATCGTGGAAGCTCTTTCAGCCATAGTCAAAAAATCATTCCCCTTTTTGCCAGTTTTCTTGGCCCACCAGGTAGAGGGAAGGCAAATGTGCACTAATTCCTTCCCTGGGACAACAGTGCCACACAGTGCAGTCCACAGTAAAGCTCCTATTGAAAATAATCAAGGATGAAGGATTCCTGAGTAATTCAGTGTGAATGGGGAGAAAGGAGACTGAAAGTCTCTTTAATTTCCTATCCCTACTATGCCTCTGTACTCATCCATATTGTTTTGGCCTACTTACACCCTAATGCACAGACACCTTAGAACATGCTCATTGTTCATACATCCAGAGTTATTTTTCCCATAATTTTTAACTGGATGTCTTTCGCTTTGGCAACAAAATTTAAGACCTCTTCTCTTCTTACTAGAACGGCAGGTATTACTGTTTTGTTTTTTTTCCCCAATATTGAAACATTCAGAAGAGTCCAAATTATACTAACAACTCAGTAACTTTCCAATACTTCACAAAAGACAGTGTGTTTTGTCTTCACAGAAGCATGAAAGACAAAACAGCAGAGCAGCTGTTTTATACATAAAGCCACTATAAACTACATCAAAGCCTTGAATGAGGATGACAAATAATATTTAGTGAGATAACACCTTCAAACACTAAGTTTGGAATCATAAATAAGACCTTGCATTAGGATATTTAGGTTATTCCAGAGCAATTCAGTTGTCTTAAAAAAATATAAAGATACCTAATGGTGCCTGATTTCAAAAAGAGACATTTAATTAAACAGGTACCTTGAGGGCTACTTAGACGTTTTATTTTCCAAACTGTTGGCCTCTTTTAGGCTAGCAATAAAGAATCAAGTTTTCAGAGGTCAAAACACATGCAGATCTCATTATTCAAAAATTAAAAAAATCAGAATAACTTCAGTAAACAAAACTGGACATAGATTTTAAACCAAAGTAGTTATATTTAGAAAACTTGATGTCATTGAAAACTGCACAAGTTGCTGAATCACAAGTCCAAAGAAAGGAAAACCATGGACTTGATCTTGTACATGAAACTCTTAAAAATTTCAGGGAAGATGTACTTGTGTATCTAATTGCAAATGACAAGCATTTGATGTATATTTTGGGTGCTTGAAAGGCAAGTAGGTATCAACTAAGATTTTTTAATTTAAATCAAGACAAATTAAGTACTTAACTTCCTTTTTGTGCATATTTGACTAGAAAATCTCAGTAAACACTGAACTGTATCTTTAGATGCCCAAGTTTAAAACTGTGATCTCTAAATTCTGTCCAGCTTCCACAGGAATCAAATGGATATTGCTGTTTACTTCCTTAAGGAGAGCATCAGACCCTAAGCTACAAGAAAAATCAATAGCAAAACTTTCATCAATTTCAGGAAAAACTACTCCTGCCCACTGTGAGGTGTTTTTTTTAATAATTAATATATTTTTAAAATTTTGAAAATGTAGCCTACTAGGAGTTTTGAGACCTTCTCTATCTTCCTACTCCTCTTTTCACAAATGGTCCAGTTAATTCAAGCACATTTTAGTTTTGTACAAGAATTGTAACTGAGTAATTGCTCAAAGGGAGACAACAATAAGTGATATGTATGGGGAGCTGGATCTAAAAGGGATTTTTTTTCAAAAAATAATGTTGAAATTATCTTTTTAATTTATTTGTATGTGCTTTTGTCCTTGACACAATAGGAAAAAGTGTAGTGATGAAATGTTCTGATGAAATCTGCTGAGGACACTAGTTTGGGCAGTAACAGGGGCACAAACAGGAAGAACATGTGGACTGGACGCAACAATAGAACAAAGTTTGACAGAACAAGTTCTGGGAGTTACGAGCACAAACTCATCCCATACGTGTGGAGCTCATTAACCAGAAGCAAGGGTAAACATGAAAGACCTGTGTCTGCAGGTCCATGGCAGAATGACAGTGACTTGCATTGTGCCCTTAAAAAAAAGAAATGGGATATTAAGGCATAAAAGGGCATTCCTTTACAGAGTTCTCTTGTAAAATAGTGGTGAAACCTGACTTGAAATATTATGTTTAATTCTGCATTTGAGAAAGTTGAACTTGAACTAGAATCGGCGTGGTGAAGTCTAGCCAAAAAGTCAAAGACTGCTGAAAATAGGAGGTGAATAAAAGAGTTTTGCTTTGTCTAGTCAATAAAATATAAGGTCTACGCAGATTATGACTTTTTTTTTAACAAACAACATTACAAAAAATCTAGCCATGAATAAATGTAACTTGGAGTTTAGATTAGTTATCCTTGAAGATTTAGGTTTTTGGAACTACTTGTTTCAAGCTTAGCTGTTAAAAATCTGTGTAAGGGATTGCATGGCAGAGCTACAATAACAAGGGATGAGCCTCATTGACACAGAATGTTCCACTCCCAGGAGTCTGTGTTTCTGAGTTTTTAAAAACATGATTACAACAATTGTTGAGGAAAAAAGCATGCAAAGCAGGCTAAAGCTCAAGAAGCCGCCTACAGCTGTCCTCTAGGCAGTGGCTATTTTTATTGTTCAAATGAGAAACACTTCCTTCAGAAAATATGTTATACTTTGTATGAATACTAAATTGATAATAACTTCAAAGAAGGCATATAGATTAGCATAAATTTTAAATATGATTTAGGTTTCAGCATAGCACCACCTATTGGAATAAAAATTGCAGCAGTGATTTTGAAACAGTAGAAATGAAGCTTGGACTAAACAATCATTGCTTTAAAGACCTACAGTTTAGAGAGCTCTATAGCTAAATCTGCCTGGCATGCTATCCCTGCTGAGACAAATTTTCATGATAAATATATTATTTTTTTAGAAAGGAAGATTTTACCACAGAGCAGGTGAGGTAAAGATTTGCTTTCAGCAATTAGACATAACTTGGCACAAAAGTGAGGATATTTACATAGCATTTAAGGAGATAAGAATATATTTCCTTGCAAAGAAAGCATTGTGCATAAGCATATAAATGAGCTGAAGACAGATACAGATAAGCAATAAAAAGTATATGCAGAACCTATCATTAGACAGCATATCAACAACTTTAAAATACACTTTGCCTAGATTAATCATCACATTACTGCCTTTTCAATGGAAGTATGCAGGTGCAAAACTGGGATAGCACAGCCTTTCTTCTAACTAATTGGGAAATTATATCTTGCTCCAGTTCAGATTTTCAGAAGAGTATGGAGTTCAGGCATTTAACCTCTAGAAAACAAGATGGAACAAGTGTGGTTCATGGCCACAGTCTCAGGGATTTATCCCACTAGTCCCTCCATTCATCATCTGACGGAAAAGAAATCCAGCATCTTTCCTTTTTTCTTTGTTCTGTTTTTCAGAAATTTCTGCTTACAATTTTAGAAAGCACATCATAGTGAAACAGTTTGTGCAACTTGTATGATCATTACACCACAAGATTTGAAACATCACTACCTTCTTCCCTAGATTTTGTGTAGCTATATACCCATGCAGAAAGTAATAAAAATAAAACACAGTTTTGAGAGCTGTGCTGTGAACTGTTCATATCTTAATGACTAGAGCTCAGTCTGTATCACAAACATACTACAGTTTGTGTCAAACTGCAAAATTTGATAGTGCGGGTTTTGTCCAGTTTGGAGAGCACCTAGCAGGAGCTACAGTGTCAGTCATGCAGTCATCCCAGTGCACTGGGATAAGGGAGCATCCATTTGTGCTAGATATTGCTGGGACAGGGAAGGATTTCAATTTACACCTGCCTTGGCAAAATAACGTGCTTTATTATTTCTTTTGATGGCACTATTGTTTTGGTGGAGAGTACACATAAAAATGTAAAAGCACTGCATCAGGTGAGATGGCTCTGCAATTCATGAATATGAAAGCAACTGTTTTATAGAACAAAAGCATGCCTACCTTTCACTGCTACCACTGTACTAAAACATGGAGTGTATCATCATGATTCAAGGTAATTAGATAATACTGGTTGTGATTTAGATTTACACAGATTATTTTGTTCAAATTTTGAATTTTGATATTTGAAAATCTTACGTTTTATTTAGTGGATCAAAAAGCCTTAATGTTTCAGATTCCATAAATGCTTTTGTTCTTATTCAGTTGTTTGAAAAGTTCTATTGCCTTGTGTCCTTATAGACACAATTTATGTAACTAGAAGGAGATATGAAGTACACAATTTTTTAAAGATACAGAAGCTAAGTGCAAAATTAATAACATTCTGGGTTTCAGAGTATGCAAAGTTGTCCTAATTTATATACTTTAGTCATCTACTTCTCCTACTTTTTTTCAGGACACAGGCTGGGAAGAGAAACTGCAAAGGCACAATATTTAGGAGTTCTGCCCCTTTAAAATGTCCTTGAAAAAAAATCTGTATTCCTGCAAGCCAAGGCTTCTTTCTCCTTTTTCCACCCTACAAAAAAACAATCTAAGTTTCCAAATAGCCACCAAAATAATTTTTCTGTGGAAAATATGCTGTGGTAAGTATCTTCTAAAGAGAAGTATCTATTTACTTGAATAGCCTGTATGACCAAAACAAAAGACTGAGGATAAGAAAAATATGTTTTGATGTTCAAATAATAAGCATAATCAGTACTTTTACTATATTTTCACCATTTAACTGTAATTTAGACTTGTTTTTCAAAATTTCTTTCAATACATCTCCATGATTGGGACAAGTTTCGATGTTCTTCTGAAAATCTCAGATTTAATGTCTTGTATATATATCAGTGAACTTAGATTAAAAATGAACCCTCTCAGTTGTTTGATCCTTCATATAATTTTTCTTACTATCTAAAATAAATCTAAAATAAATATTCCTTAGAAATCATTATTTTTGTTGAATAATATAATACAATACAATTTCTAGACTGAAATTGTATGCCTGTCTTAATTTTGGTGGTTAGTGATTTCAGCAGGAGACAAATATTCAGTTTTAATCCAATCTTTTGGAAGAACACATGGCTTATGCTATTATATATGTCAAATATAATGCTGCATTTCTCTCTAAGACACACTCTTATTCATATCCTGAGCTGTTGAAATTACAAAAGAAAAAAAGAAAAATGTCTAAAGACTCCTGAAAACCTTTTGCTGCAGTGTTACAGCACTACTTTCTGTAACTGTGAAGTAGTTGAATAATGAAAGCATCTGCACAGGTACAGGCTGGCACGTGAAGACTTGGAATCTTTCATCCTCTTCTCTTTAGGGGAGGCACCACACTGTGTGCTATTACACTAAGCAGGATTGTTTTGGTCTAACTAAACTGAGAAACAACTTCCAAATTACACTTTCACTCTACTAAACGAAACCACTGCCACATACTGTTTTGATCCCTATTTCTTTGTGTTTTTTTTTTGAGATTATGCTCCCGAATTCACGTGAAGTCCCCAGTTAAAAATAATGCCTGACTTTCTACACTGCTGAGTATCTGTCACTTCACAGACATTTACAGTAAAAGCAAAAGCTTTATACAGTCAGAGTTAAAAAACTGGCACAGGTCCTACCTTTGAAATACTCAGCAAACCACTAACCATTTCTAAATTGCCTCTGCTGCTCTAGTGGGGAAAGGGACAGGGGGAAACTAAAAGCTGGCTTTCTCCAGTTGCAAAAATCTTGTCACATCAGCAACGAAACACCGAATGTGGGATTTTTTTTTATTACTTTCATGTAGTTGCATCATAGTACTTGAAATGCTGCATAAAGGCTTTTCCAATGCTCTAAGAAATCACTGTAGTATTAGGTCTGTTGACTTTATTTTTGAACTTCCATTTGTTTTTGAATTGTTTCCAATAAAATTATAATCCTTCTTGTGCTTACTGCATTTATATGCAAACATATATGCATTGCTGGGACAGACGCCCATGGACATTGTGGAATCTCCATCCTTGGACATACTCAGAACTCTGGTGGACAAGGCCTTGAGTAGCCTAATGTGATTTTGAAGCTCGGCCTGCTCTGGACAAGGGTTGGCCCAGGTGCTTCCAACCTCAGTCATTTTCTGATTCTGCTGTTCCTTGTCACAGTAGTAAACCTCACAAACGCATTTCCTTTTTCTCATATTCTTCTTATTACATTACCAAGTGCTGGTGCAATGAGGTTTCACTGTTTTCTAATATTTTAAATAGGCACAGGTAATAGAAACAGTTTATTATTATGAAGCATGCATAACATCATCCCAAGTTACCCTTGTATACTACCAATTTGTTTTATATGTTTTAAAGTACAAATGAAGTATTAATTAAAATAATAAAATACTAGGCTGAATGCTTGATATCTTTCTTCAGATTTGAGAGCATAGGACACAGTTTTCTTATCAGTTTTCTGTATATTAGATAATTGAACCATGGGCATGGCTTACTGTTTGTTGGAGATGGTAGCTGCCAAAGATCATTCCTGGATCCAATTTATTTAACTGGCATATGGTTTGACAGAGCCTGTAATCTCCTAGGCCATCCAATGGACAAGTTGTGGAAGTCAAATGCTTTGATTTATCATGCCTCTGCCACTGAGTATAACGACTGCTGCTAATATCTCACTCTTTTTGTAGTGTCATGAGACCCTCAGAATATGGGTTATTAATATTTCATACTATACAGGGGAGCTAGATAAAATCACAGTGGTGATGGGGAACAGGGTTGCACAGAAAAATAGACGCCCTACTTGTGTCATAGATTAGGTGCTTCAGTGGATGGTGCTAGTGGGATAGTAATGGAAGGAGAACATTTTCTCCCAGATGAACTCTCTCATGAAGATACTCATCTGTTTCCCACAGAGGGACCTCATATGGATTAATTGTGTACTGCCATCACTGTTGTTGTATTAATAATATTGTAATAAAGCTTACAGCAAGACTTTCTATTTCAAGGAAATGCTCGATCCCTACCTGTAGGTACAGGAGTGTTTGTTGTTGGCTGCATTTTAACATCTGCTTTATCCTCCACTTCTCAGAGACATAATTCCACCTGTCTTGCAGACAGAGAGGAACTTATGTTTTGCTTTGGGGTGGGTTGCTTTTAGTTGTTGTTTTTGTAAGAACTCAATGTTAATAAAATTCACCCTGCAGGTCAGGAAGTCCTCCTGCAGGCAGATGGAATTTAAAGATAATCCAGAAAGACCATACAAAACTGTCTGTTTCTGGCAGAGATGTTGATCATGGTGGGAGAAGAAGATCCTGTTTATATTTTCCTTGCTGCAAGGGCATAAATTATGGGATGCATAAGAACCAAACTTCAATCTCTGTGCACCTCTTGCAGGAGGTCTGTGTTTATAAATGGATAAACCATCTGTTTAGTGTTTGCAAGTTAAACACCTGGGTTTTTTTTGGGTTTTTTTTGGGTAATACAAATTAATATCAAGTTCCAAAAAGTTTGTGAGGTCTGATGAAGCTATGCAGGCTGTTGCTTGACTTTTTGCAAGAAATGCAAAAATACCACATAATTAAAGAATATGCCTGTAAGTATATACTGGATTTTCCTGTTTCAATTTAATTCATACTTTCAAATAATATTAACTGCACTTTGAAACAAAGTCTTTGTGATGACTGCATTTTTTCAGTATGTCCTGTAACAATTTGTTTGTGTGATAAATGTAGCATCATTGAGAAATAATAGACCATACATAAAAGAAAACCAGCCTTAGATATAAATACATAATATGCTGGGGATACCTAATGTGAATGTCACACTGACATAGCTGCTTTTTTCATTTATATGAAGTATCTCCAAGTCATTGTTTATTTTAGCAAATCTTTTCCATCACTAAGGTGGCTACTAGCTTTCCATATAAAACACTATTTGGCTTGGAAAGGTGGCTTGGCCTCAGAATTGCCAGAGATACTCAGAAAGCCAAGAAGACTGTTTCTCCAAACTTTGAAGGAAAGTGGTTAAAGTAGTTTTTGAGTATCTGGGTTAGCTGGACATTTTACAAAATCTCACAGAGCATCTATTTTCATTGTTAAATGCCTAAATGCCTTCTCCAGACTGGCTTTAAATCAACAGATAGACTGTGTTGCAAAAGGATTTCAAGCTTTTTCTTCAGAGTGAAACCAGCCATGCAAATTCTGGCACATTTCTAGTTTTGTTCCATTGGACTCTTTATGTAACTGTGAGTCTAGTTTTAACAGGTGCTGTTAAAGTTTGTGCTGTTTTATTAGGAACAATTTGGTCAGCACCACTGAAAATTCGTGACTCACTAAGACTGTCAATCTTTTACTATATTTTGCTGTGTGATGGAATGGAAGCTAATTTTTTTATCTGTGAGTGTACTCTACAAATGTAAAATAAAACAAAATGAAAAAGAAAAGTTTTCTTGAACATCCAAAGGCAAATTTTGTTAGCTTATTACTAGTTTATTCCAGGCAACACAACAAAAATGTGTCATCATCACAGACACACCAAGACTTTATTAATAAATAGCTCTAACCATCTGACGGTGCATGTGAGGACTTTGATTCTTTTCCCGCTGAAGTTAATGGGGATTTTGCTACTGACTACAACAAAGTATTTTATCCTTGGGTGAACTTTCTGAATGTGTCACTTCCATGAATAGTACACATATTTAATTATGATTTGGTTTATTAATACTTGATTATTAGTCCTTTCCAACTTTATTTACGTAGTTTAGATTGGGATGCATTCTCTCTCTTGAAATATGTACTTGGTGCTGCCTCGGTAATGGAAATACAATATTGGCATCTAAGGCACAACTAGGAAGTCTTGTGCCAAAGAGGATTTCTCAGTTAGAGAAAGGGGAAAGCAAAGATAACTTTATGTCTTGCTAACACAAGGTCCAAGACAAGATAGTACACAGCCAAGGGCCCATGATGTCCCACTAGTCTTCAGTTTTCCTGAGTGCTTCTTCGGCCCCTCAGTGTTTTCCTGCTGCCCATCATAGTCTCCTCCAGCCACTTAAAACTGCAGTACTTTCTCCCTCCACTGCTTCCTGCAGCTCCTTCCAGTCACTATAATTGCTACTAAGTGCTATGGTGGTGGTGGTGCTCTGAGCAAGAGCAGGAAGCTGTTCAGAGTGGGAAGGGGATGGAGAGCAGAAAGGGAGAGCAGCAGAAGTGCAGCAAAAAAATACAGGCCCGTCTGCTCCTTTCTATCATCCCCTGACTCTACTAACAAGGCTCCGAAGAAACTCGTCTACTTTCTGGTTCGTTGAAGCAAACTCAGCAGTGGAGAGGTTGGCCTGAGCAAGGAACTCTTTCCTGATCAAGGAATTCTTTCTGTTTTTACTCACGGAGAAAGCTTTGTCATGCTCAGGGAAATTCATTTTTCCCGCAAGGAAGTGCATATGTATGCAATAACTACCTTGAGATTCAGGAAAGCAGAGGGAAAGATTGTTCCCTGGAGCATGAGTCCACCTTGCTGACACATGCCTCAGAGTCACCACATAGCCTCCTGTAACAGTATACAGGTTTTTCAGAGTGAGGAGACATGCTCTGGCCAGTTCTGAAACAATTATCAATGTAACTTGCATTATGCAGCAGAGAACTGCAACAGATCAAATTAAAAATAGACATGTTATTAGGTGCAAAATAACCTTAGTACAAACTTGATCCGCTTCAACTGCATTTGCCTATGCAACACAACCAATTCCTTGGCCTCTGTTTTACTCCCCCATTACAGAAGCCTCCTTACACTCATGAACATGTGTTTCTAATCAGAAAGTGCTCAAGCAAGGACCACCTGCCTACAAAGGATACGTTTTTCTCAGTCCCACTGCGGGTCTTACAGACAGGTTTTAGTGTACAGCAAAAAAATGAACAAAGCAAAAACCTGAAAGGACAGCTTTCTTAAATGAAAGGCTGCAGTGTTATCCGAGATGTTTGTAACAAAGTTAGGATAGAATAAATTTTTAAATTATTATTCCTGCTGAAGATACTATGAATAAATAACTTCATGGGAGAAAGCAGTAATAAGAAACTTGTACTTTGCTTCAGTTCTTCAGCTTATTTTGGCATGTCCAACCAGTTTTGGAGGGAAAATGTCTGAAGACTCTTAAATAGGGAAATAAAAGTTCCTTATGACTCTTGATTTTTGAAAAAGAAGTTTTGAGATACAACTGAGCAGTGGGCAGTTAAGAAATCAGCGCTGCTGTTTCTGGAGTTCTTTAAACATATGCACAAAGACTGTTAAACAAGGAAGGCAATCATCTTTGTGGCTTATGTACCTACCATTACCACCGGGTCAGCCAGATGTTAAAAGCCTCTAAACTGGAAAATTCAAAAAGGAAGAGTAGCGGTGACAATGTTTGCATTTTAGGCTTGGTCCAAAATGTACTTTGTTTCAATGCGAACATTTTTGTTGACCTGAGAAGACAGTACATCAAGTCCAACTCAGTTTTAGTACTTTCAGATTCTCACAGTCACGCCTAAAAGCACTGTAAATGAGGGCTGAAAGGGATGGAGATCTTTACCTAGTTGGGTCATGGATACAAAAACAAACAAACAAACAACAAATAAAACCCTCCATAAACTATTTAGAACTGACAAGGATTCAGCCCTATATATTTATAATGATAAATAAATAACTCCTCAAAGAAAAGACACCAAAATCTGGAGAAATCTTAGCAATTTAGTCACAGTCCAAATCAATGACACAGTGCCAAGTCTCTATAGCGAAGTTTATCGGCACCTTAATATACTAGTATTTGGGGAAACACCTCCTTTCAGTGTGGCTCTTGATCTGTGTAAGAAATGGGTGCAGGTTCTTTATTCCAACAAAAACAATAGAAACTGGGGGTGAAGGTTTCTTCCAGTCTAAGGGGACATACAAGGGAGTCTAAAGAGCTTGTCATCCAGAGACAAAAGATAGACCTCTGCAGTTGAGTGTTGCCTCACTAGGCAGCTGCAGACGACTCTCAGGAAACAGGCAGCGTGCCATATGAGAGTCCAGAGAGAGACCTAGCAGCAAGCCCATGTGCTGCTGCCAGAGTTCAGCTTGGAAGTTGACGGCTCAGTATCCTCCAGCTGCCACGCACATCCTGTGTGTGTCCAGAGGTGGCTACGGGTCATGTACTGCAGCCAAACGAGTGTAGGAGGAGGGCGATGTAGTGACATTATGGTCAGACCGCCAGCAGAAGAGGGCGGTTCCAAAGTTATGTCTCACCCTCACACATCTACAACACGCGCACACACATACGCCCGTATGAGCCAAATTGCTTTCTAATAGCTTTGCTATGTAGCAAAGACGAAATCTGTGGCTTAGGAAAACATGCCTCTCTATGTTTATGTGCAGAACTTTACTGTTTTTGCAGTAATGCTAGCTTACAAGCTTCTTGCCCATGGGAAGTCTATTAGCAATGCAAAGCCTAGGAACACAGAATAAAAAGGAAAGTTGAGTAGTACCCATGAAAGAAACAAGAAGGCCTTGTATTCGGGTGGCTTGTTAATGAAGAGAAAGAACACAGGAAAAAAAAAAAAAAAAAAGAGTGTTAGGGCTTAAAAGCCTCTAAAGGCCTAGATAATTCGACATATGTTTTAAATACATCTATTATACATCCTTTCCTCACTTCTAAAAATATCAGTATCAACCTTTTGCTTCTTTCTTGCTTTCCGCTATGCATGCAGGATACACAATGATCAATGGGACAACAACAACAAAGCTCCAAAACCAACAAGCATCCAGCTCAGTGGCTACTTTGGTGCCTCCATCCAACAGATCAGAGATGAGGGAATTCATGCAGGCTTTGGTGGAGTTCATGTCAGGCATGCAGTGACCAACCAGGCTCCATGGACATTTATGATCTACCTCTATACAGACAGAAAAAGGTGAGCAAGCAATGTGCATGCACATGCATGCCAGCAAATATATGCTTTCTCATTCCCTGCACAATGCAGATGAGCAGATCAAGCAGTTTTTACAAGCATCTCCCTTATAAAATAGAAGATGATGTG
Source organism: Nothura maculosa (assembly GCA_032353885.1). Lineage (NCBI taxonomy): Eukaryota > Metazoa > Chordata > Aves > Tinamiformes > Tinamidae > Nothura > Nothura maculosa. Next base: position 3,538,838 of record JAUBOD010000233.1, on the reverse strand, counting down.
TACACAATGATGTGCAAAATCTAAACTAGATTTGTTTGAGACCCTCATGGACTTGATATTCATGCAGGCCTTATTTGAACAAATCAGATCTCTTGACTTCAAAACGAAAGGCTAGAAATGCAAGGGTGTTTAAGCACTACAGAACTAGGCAGTTCTAGTCACAATAGTTCATATTAGACCTGGCTGCTTTATTTCAAACAAAGACGGGGAGAAAAATTCCTACAGAATAAACAAAAGAAAGAGGTGGGAAATGTCTCTACTAAAAATACTCTGATTAGCCCACATAACACCATTTTGATTACTTAAGTTCATCCATCTACTATTTATTCCATGCATGTATACTTCTAAATAACTAAATTTGCCTTTAATTTAGGATAATAGCTGAAATCTACTCCTAGACATTGGAAATGTTGGTATAAACATGGCCTCTGAATCTAGTTCTCTCTTTGGTATGATACTTGCGGCTTTGGTTTTTGCAATGATTAATGGAAATGCAGTGCCCTAATGATCCTCCATGCTTGCTTGGATTAAATACAACTTTTTTTTTCTTTGTTTTTCTTTTTTTAATTTTGCTTCCCATCTTCTTCATTTCAGAAAAACTTGGGCTAGATTTCTTTCCAACTCTTTTTAATTATGTCCTTTTCACAGACTCTACCAGATGGACAGCTGTAACTGGTAACAAGGGTAAAAGAAAGAGTTTAAATTTGCTTTTTATCAGTAGCCATGGTGACATCTCTATGACTATTCCTGACCATGTATACCATCTCTGTTCAGCCATTAAGTTCACATCCAAGCCAAGGACTCACACAAGGATTAGTAGACCATGCTTCAGATAACTATCAGAATTTAATTTTCTCCTTGCTGGGAATGGTGATGGTTATGTTATATGTGTCCAAATGACAAAAGGACAACCCATGCAATTATAGTCAGTCCAAAGACAACAGTTAGACTTTCTGTCTCCAGGTGGAAATTACTTTATTCTGGCAGTTGCCAGGGCTCTCATATTAGGGCTCAGAACTATACTTTCTATCTGTTATATTACAGATAAATTGTTGGTCAAAATAAGTAAGTAGCATGGAGGGCCTGACAAGCTTCAAGAAACTCTTGGTTCTTCTCCTCAGTGCCAGCACATCTCTGTCTTTAGGAAGCAATGCCAATGTTCTTAAAGCGCTAAGAAAACTGGAGAGAAAACAGTGATAATAGTTAAATGAGCACATGTACGTTTATAGCTGTTTTAGCCTAGAGATCTGAATCCTGTTCATGTCTGTCTTCCAGAAGATTAACTCCTTTGTCTGATCTACATTTGCAGATGTAGAGAAAGTATGCATTTTGTTTTATATGAAGCGTCACTGTTAATACACCTGAAGAATAAGAATCCTCCATGACTCATCAGAATTATCTCTGCATGTGATGAAGATATAATTACTACCTCTTCAACGACCTTTCAAAAAAAATCTGGAAGGTGACTATGGTTCACGTGGTTACTTACTGCATCAATGTAAGTATTTTTGAATACATAAAACAGTATCTTTTCTACAATCGTCTTCTAACTAACTTCCAGATAACAGCAAGTCTTCTCTTTATACCTATTAAGTAATAATCTAACATAGAGATGTTCGTCACTAGGTTTTATAGGACTTTCAGATGCAAATAGTTTTGTCTGGATTAATGACAGAGGAGGCTTATTTAGGATATTATGCTGGTGAAATTAGGTTGGCCTCTCTAGACTGTTTGAGTTTACCTGAGGCTTTACTCTGAGAATGTTAGAACCTTAAAGTCTGAATACATTTTGGCCTATATTTAAATCTTGGTCTTTATAAACAAATTAACCTACTTTAAAAGTGGCATTATTTGCACCTAAGATTTCAAAGACTGCTGTATGGTAGAATCTAATTAAATGGCTTTTGCCCAGTTTTGGTTTTAATTCTTACAGTCTTCTGCACAACACGATTACATTTGTTTCTAGGATGTAAGAACTTACTAAGGGTCTGGGCTTTCCTTATTTTTAAGGCTTCTAAATATTTAGTGTTTATATTTTTTGTTTATTTTATCTAGTTTTTTATTAGTAGTAGTACTACAGATGTCACCAGGATCAACTCTGCTTCACACTTCTGCTAAATATACTAAACATGCTAAATAAATGTATAGCTGAAGTCTCTTTGCCTTACTATCTTGGGTACCTAATTTTCTTTCTCTGTCGTTAGTTGACAAAGTTCTACTTTCTTTGCTTTCAATAAGTGAATTTCATATATGTGTTCTTCCAAGATAAGACAGTCCTCCTTTCTTTTACTACTGTCTTTTGGGATCTGCCTCACTGGTTTGAGAAGATGATTGACAGATGGCTCTGTTTTCTGGCCAAATGCCCAATCTTGAGGCATTTCTAACACAAGGCCATTGAAAATACACACACTCATGTAAAATGAGCTCTTCCATAGCAGAAATGCCCTTTGTGAATTTGATACTTTTCCACTAAGCTTTGTGTTTTGTTTACTGAGCCTATTTGACTTCCTTCTGTTCTAAGCACAAATCTTGCAATATTTCTCACTCCTGCTTCTGTTGATGGTGCTAGTTTCATTACCTTAGGCCTTTTTGTATTCTCTTCTGCCTTCAAACATTTTGGAAAGCTGTCATTAATCATGGAAAATGTGCTACAATATACCCTTTAGGACAGTTTCAGAAAAACAATATGTCAGCTTCCTTACATGTAGAGGAATACCTTCCCTTTGCATCTGTTCAGAAGTCTGAAATCTGAATCATCTTCCAATAACTCCCTTGAAAGGCCATATAGTCTTCTGTTAAGAGCTTTGCAGATCTTCAAATACATTCTCATGGGTTCTGCAAGACTGTAAGAAGCACTGTAAGAGGAGCTAGATTTTACTGCTACCTAATCTATGCAACATTCTACTCCTATCGGCCATATTCTTTTCAAGAAAGCTGTGGAAACATTTTCATATAAGATTATAATTTTAACTGGCAGAACTGACTCCTTTAATTTTCCCATTAATTTTCATCATTTTCATATGTTCCTTGTTAACAATCTTGTTAACTCTCTACCAGAATACTGCAATCTGGAAATGGCTGACTAATTTGACTATGGCTCGACTGAAATTGGACTGGGAGGAAAAGCGCTACCACTTAATGACAGGTAGTAAGAGATGGATGTAGTGTTACATTTTAAGGTAACCACATGCTGACTGTAAGCTTGTTGTTGTTTTCTTATATGAACAGCATGTACTTTAATCAGTCCTTTAAAATTGCCATTATATTCTGTGGTGCTCAGGGCTCTTTACCTATAGCACTTTTAGCATTCAAATGAAATTCAGATACATTAAGCTGTTTTTCTTTCTATGCAGAAAATGCTACAGATGTCATTAAAGAACATCAGATTCAAGATTTGGTATCTTCTGTCTGCTGAATTCTAAAGTAAGGCTCTTGGTGAGGTGGGTGACTGATTTATAAGAAAAAAAAACAAATTTCCAAAATAGTCTTATCTTAATTTTAGATCAAAACATCTGTCCGTAGATTACAAATACCATTTGCATGATTCTAAAATTAAATGAATAAGAAGGGTAAAGATAATGGTTCTGGATATAGTTTGTATCCATCCTTGTATATATGTCTTAAAATTTCTTGTCCACTGCTGCATAGAAACTGTATTGTTTTGTGAACTCTAAACCCTGTCATCTATAGTTTAGCACCAGTGACCTCCTGGCAATATTCTATTGTCATCCTCTATATGCAAAGAGCATATTTGACTACTCTAACCTTCTTTCAAGGTTAAAGACTTCTTTGAAAGAGGAAATGATCTCTCAAATTATTTAAATATTTCTCTACCGTTCTGTCTTTCATTCAAAACTGCATGCTTCTAGGAAGACTTTGACATTATGTGAATGTTGTGCTAAAGATGTGATGTTTATTTATAGTAATGCATTAAGAACATCTCTGGGCTCAAACTGGAGAAGGCAGTCCTTGTTAAATCACCTGTTGTGACTAATCCACACATTACCATTCTTGATCTCTGAAAGGGACTTTGTCAGGATATCTCCATCTCTCAAAAAAGCTATGAATTTTTACTTTATCTTGAAGCTGTTATTTAGCACTTGAAACTCTCATCTTTTTCCACCTAGAAGCATCTCAGTCTTATCAGGCCTGATATACTATACATCCATCTCCTTCCAGAGTTCACCACACTTTTATGCAATGCCAAGCCAAGTGCTGTCACAAGGATGTGAATCACTGTATGGATACCATGGGAAAGGGTAGCACTTCTTCAGGAGAAGGCCACCAACTAGATTTGCAGGAAAGCATTTAGTCAGTGAAGGCATAAAAATATCCCATGTAAGTGTGGGGAGAGGGAGAGAGAGGGAGAGAGAATGTGGTAAAAATGTGGCATAAGACAGTATGAGCGATAATTTTTCTCAAACTTAGTTTGCAACAATTCTGAAGAATGAGAATAAACAAGTCGAGCTAGACTATATAAATTAAGTGTCTCTAGACAGCCAGAGGACTAGGCACATATTCAAGGGGGAACAAGAAATGGAAGATAGTCATCTAGAAGAATTAAGAATTGATGGTGGAAAAACACGTGTCAAGGAGAAGGAACTAAGTTCTGCATTAGCCACCTACAACTGAGATACTGCAAAGCCTAATACTAGATTCAATCCATGAATCTAGTACTTTCAATCTTGAAAACTCTACCTATGAGGTAGTTATTCAAACAGGAAACAAAAACATAAAAATTAGATGTGAAAACATATCTATCACATACATTCTTTCAGAATACTGAAATAAAGTGATCGATGCACTGAATGAAGCAAAACATGTAAAAACATCAGCAAATAAATTTATATAAAGTGTGAAAATAGTTTCAATCTGACCATATACAACAAAAAAGACTAAATCTTCTTACTAAGCAAATAATCATGAGCAGAAAGCCTTCTCCAACTAGGTGAAAATGAACCCATTTTAAATTTCCCTACCTCAACTGTGTAATATTAAAATAATATTAAATTCTCTCCCTTTGATGTTCAATACAAGAATCAAACTCATGACTTCTGTATGTACAATATGCTATCCAAAGCAATCAAAAATATATTTAAATTTATGCTCAGAAAGAATTTTTGTTTAGCTATACTAACAACTTAGAAGAAACAGAGCTTATTAAATATGTCCTAGCACAATATATACTCTTATGTCCAAACTGTGACATCAAAAAACATTCAGGTAAATTTGATCTTTTTATGTATATTTAAGGAAGTGCTGCAGAAAATATAATCATTATTTTTCCTTCTGAAAATGTCATGACATTTTTCATCTGTGTTTTGTTTAGAAGCCAACAGACTTTCAGGTATACTAGCTGGCATTTGAAAAATAATCAAAAAAAATGTAGATGCAATCTGGTACCTAAGACTTTCAGAAAAGGTGCCAGAGAGTGTAGGAGGACAGATGTTACATTTTTGCTTGGCTTTTATCTTTAGTAATGTTACATTTTTCTTCCTTTTATCTTCAGCAAATTTTTTATGTCTGTTCTGAAAAAAGATATGACAGTGTCACAAATGACCACCTTTCAATCTAAAGCAAAGCCGATACTCCATAAAAAGTAGTTTAGCAGAAATATACCAGCTTTTGTTGGTAAATTTAGTATTAATATGCAATGTTTATAATTTTAATTAAACAGGAAAATGGTTTTGCAATAATTTAGTAGTTTATTCAAGAGCATCTGTTTTCATTATTTAAGACTGGAAACTTGAACTGCTTTGATTGGATGCTGTAGTCACAAGATACGAATAAGCACTCTTCCATTTGGCAAGTTTCCCTTCCTATTTGCCTAAAATGCACTCTTTCAGTAAACATTCGCGGGAAAAACTCTAAGTAGCAATGGTCACATGAAGCCAACATTTAAAGTCACAGGCTAGCATATTTCATACGATTAAATGAACAGGGTCCCTATTCGACTAATTCCGTCCTTTTTACATCGATATACTGAAGCAAAAAAAGAAGGAGCACACAGCCCATAGGCCCCTGGAAGTTAAGCACCATGAGTCTTCTCAAGGAGAAGAAGACAAGGAGACTTTAAGTTCCAAATCTGGGGGCATAGAGGAGCAATAACAAGGTAGACCACAAGGTAACTTGCAAAGCCACATGGCTTCCTTTCCCACTGAAATCCTCAAGTTTCAGTAAAGCCATGTACATTCGTGGAGCTTCTAGAGAGGGTCCAGCAGAGGACAACAAAGATGATTAAGGGACTGGAGCATCTCTTGTACGAGGAGAGACTGCGTGAGTTGGGCCTGTTCAGCTTAGAGAAGAGAAGACTAAGAGGGGATCTTATTAACATGTATAAATACATGAAGGGGG
>JAUBOD010000233.1:3519503-3532384 GCA_032353885.1 Nothura maculosa | reverse complement strand
GCCTGCTGGAGCGGGAAGGTTGGACCAGATGATCTCTAGAGGTCTCTTCCAACCTTGTAGATTCTGTGATTCTGTGATTCTATTTGTTAGCGTTATAGAGTATGGCAATAAAGTATTTCAAAGACGCTTTTATTCAGACCTCCTAAGAAACAGTCTCTGTGCTTCTAGTCCTTCCATCTAGGCTTATCTTTGTTTACAGGAACACAGACAAGCGAACGCTTGAGGACAGTTTGCCATTGATGGACTAGCAGTGCCCAACCAGGTCTGTATCTATGAATACTTTTCAAAGACCTAACAAAAAGAATGCAACTCTTTTGCCATTTGATTTCCTTGCAGGTATAACATGCACTGCTGGGAAAGGGGTATACAGGCTTTTCATTACAGATCTTCAGCTTTAGCACACATATAACTACTGTACACACATATAAATTCACCTTAGGCTCACATATAATTACTGGAGTAAACATAGAAGACGGAACATGCTGAAGGATCTAGACTGTTTTGGATTTGATTTTTCCACCCCACACTGTGGTCTTAAGGAAAAAAAGAAAACAAGAATTATGAATAGAGGATACAGAAGAGACCTGTTTTTAAAATTTAGATAAGAACTAGTTTATATCTAGCAAAGACAAAAAAAAAAAAAAAATCTGATGCTTCACACTAATATTACCCCTTGGGACTTTCTGTTAATTTTGTTTCTTTGGCTAAACAGTAAAAATGAAGATGAAAATCTTGGAAGGAACTTTTAAAAACAAGAAATGTGCTCCACCCTTATTACAACATTATTCTTGTTTAGCCAAACATTTTTTCTTAACAAATGATCTGATAGAGACTCTAATGTAGAAAAGGCACAAAAGACCTACAGAGATGAAAAAAAAAGGAATGAGGATGGGTGAAAAGTGTGAATAAATGAGAGAGAACAGGCAATGAAAAATATACAGGACGTAATATCCTTTCTGTAAGTAGAACCAATATCTTGCATAATATTCTTCCAAGACAATGAAGAAGAAATGAAATAGAATTCAAAGCCACACAGACTTTCAAATGGCTTACCTTTTGGGGGAGGACATTATGGGTAGTGCACTTAAGCATATGAAGAAGGGTGAAAGCTATACTCGCACCATAAAGGGAAAAAAATAAAAGGCAAGTAGCCTTAGCAGTAAGAGAGACATATGCTTAAACATTTAAAAAGTAAAAGTCAAAGTAACCTGTATCTTAACCTTCTGAGATGCTTAAGTGGGTGGAAGGCATAAAAAGCCTTGCAATACTTTCAAGAAGCTATCAAAGATGTAGCTGTTCCTGGTGTTTATAGCTTGGTTTTATAGCTGGAATGTTTTGCTGTTCACTCAAGGTTAGCCATTTATACTTTAAATTTCTTTCATAGAGCGAAACTGCTTGCTGGAGTGGCCTCTTGGGAAAGCAGGGTTTTCAACAGAAAGCAGTGACATACATCACCAGTCCCCTGAAGTCTGTATAATTGCCTTCACTGACCTACAGTCAGAGGCATTAGAGCATAAGCTCTCCCTAAGAATTTCCTTGAGGACCATTAGGTTTCCTGACATTCTTCATGTCTCCCAAAACAGTTTTCTTCAAAACCTCAGGCCAAAAATGCTGTTATGTTTTACATTCATTTTTTTCTCATTATGCTCCAGATTGCTTTTTGATCACTAATCTCTGTTAAACAAGGAGGGCCCAGGTTGTTTTCAAAGGCTGCTTTGGCTACTATGTGTAATCAACACCTGCACAGAAGATGCACAGGGAATGCCAAGATCTCTCAGGGTTTACTGCTGGTAAATAAGAAGTCTATTAAAAACTAACATTAAAATATGCCCAGCTTTGAGTGGGGGAAACTGGAAAAGATGAGCACCAGAGGTGCCTTCCAGTTAAAATGACTCAATGGTTTTACAAACCTTTGAGTCACAAAACTAACTCAGAAGAATGGAGGCGAGGGTAGAGGAATCCTATTTATTAATAAAGTATATATAATCACTCCAAGAATGCAGACAGCATAATTGAATTTTTATAGGCAATCTAGAAATTGTCACTTAAAGATGTTTACAAGAGAGACTTTTTTTTTTCTAAAAATGTCACAGTTTTTTCGGAAAAAAAGAATCATTAGAAGCATTACAGCAGAATTTGGCTTAATAAGAATTATTACTTTTTAAGATTCTTTCTTAATTTAGAAATTGTTCAAATTTATCTCCCCTAACTGTACTTTAAGATGTACCATATGAGATTCCTTGTTTTTCCAGATAGCCAAACTTAATCAGGATTAAAATGGAAACTGGTATACCGTATTTTTTGCTTTGTGTATGTACAAAAATGAGTGAAAGTGTCACAAACTAAGGAGATATTATATCAATTGTCAATGAAGTCACATTCCTGAGAAAATCCCTGTTCTTCCCTGATCAAAATTATTTGTGATTGCACTACATTAATAATCTGTGGGTGAGCTTTAGTTGGTTGATGTCAACGTTGCAAAAGACAACATAAGAAGCTAAAAGTTTATATCTCAGTGAAAGAAGTTAGTGCTTTATGAAGTTCAAAAGTCACAGCTGAAATCTTAAAATCTTTGGTGTGCTGTACAGTCCATAGTGATGCCTATGGAGTAGAACAAAGATATTATAATGAAAAAAAGAGGACACAGGGAAGAAAATTAATCCCTTTTCATTTCAGGTGATTAGAACTATTCTCAAACAAGGAACATGTGCTGAATAGCCTCATACTAAGTAAAATAATATTTAGTCCTGGACCTTTCTCCCTTTAGTCCCTCTTTCTTAAGCACAACAGCCTTCTGTTCTAACAGGGTGCATCTGGTAGATGCCTCAGGCTGCAAGATGAACCTTCCTTCAGTTGTTTTGTAGGGTCCTAATTTTCCTGCAACAAATCTCTTTTTGCAAGCTTCTTCCTCAAATCAAATATTCAATACAAGTTGCCAAAAAAAGTTTCCACTCAACATTTGTCCCATTCAAAATAACCTCTATGATCTTACAAGTCGATATAATGTTTAAATACAAACTTATTTTTCATAGTAGGATATCTGATATTTGTGTAGAAGTTAGTATGATTCCTGTACTCCTGCAGCATCATTTTTGTAAGCATATACTTATCTTCACTAATTAAAAATATATTGTCTGTTTTCTGCTAAATCCTGACAGCTCATTACAAAACCTCTCACATCTGAAAAATCTCTGTATCAACTTCCTTTAAAGGAATTATTAACAGATTTTAGTCAACAATGCAAGTGAGGGGCAAATAACTGAGGTAAGTAAATTCTTCATCTCTTAAATGTTCAGTTATTAAAATATTTGTCATGCAAATTTAATTGCAGCTTTTCTGCTTTCTACTCTCATTTGTTATCAAGAAATAGCAAAACCAAATGCATATATCATTTCTGATGACAAGATTAGTTGTTGCTTTAATTCTTAAACAGTGCTGCTCCAGTGACACCACAGAACAAAATGTTCCCAAACCCAGTTTTCCATCAATCCATTTTTTTCCAAGCAGTAGATGCTGCTATAAGAATCTTAAATGATAAAACATTAGCCTTTAATGAGTTGTTTCCTTTCACCATATTGCTGTATGGATATCTATTCAGTTTGAGACCCCTTACATGTAGAAATATGTTCATCAGTGCTTTGCTTTCATTTTAGGATGTGTGCTTCCCTCGATTTCAGCTTGATAAACGACCTGCATCACTGCTAGTTCAAATGTATACTTTCATTTTCCAAATATTGCTTCAGCAATTTCCAGCACTGTGAAAAAAAGAAATGCACCTGGGTTTGGGGAACAATGTTCATCACAGAACAGTTAAGAGGAAGAGGATTTATTAGCCCAGCTCTCTATTTGCCCTTGGTATCACCCTACAACATCACAGTGATGGTGAAACGGCTCTACTACATAGTTATAACGTCCCTCTTGGCTTCTGGTGTACACATACACACAATGCACAAAATGAGGGAGTTTAGTGATTTGGCAAAACTGAAGTATTTCCTACAGATGTTTTTTCCTGATGTCCCAAGGCACTTTCACAATTTTGCTTAACAGAAGTGCAGAAGAAGTCCCATCAAAACTTTCAGCATCTTCTTTCTCCTTCTTGCTCCAGGTTTTTGGCAGCCTAACTTTCCAATTTCTATAGCTCAAAGACAATGCATTCCTTAGATATCTCCAGGGTTTTCAATATATGATGAAAATGGATTGCCATGGAGACAATTCTCTATACTCCAAACCCGTGAATTTCCAAATTGTTGCTATTCATACTGTACAGAGATAAAATTTAGTTTTAAAATATCAAAAATTCTTCATGCAATTGATGATTGTTTCCATTGAGCTCCAACAAAACACATTCTTTCCACAAATTGGTCTCTGAAGTTTTGCAAAATAGTCTTTTGTCTACTGAAATGCAGAAGTGAAAATATGAGTGAACTCTACCTAAACTATATTTCTCTGCAAGCTGGAAGCCATCCAAATACTGGAATGGTGAAAATTCACTTTCAGGGCAACAATTTTGCCTTTCCTTGTCCCATACCTTTGTAAGCTCAAAATGTGCATAAATGTATCTAGAAAGGATTAAAATTTCAAGTATTCTCCAAGGTTGAATACTTGATAAATGTTTGTCACAGTCTTCAGCACAGTAATATACCAATACCCAAATATGTAACTGTATCTCCAGATAGTGTTTTTAAAATATTGTATTATTTTTGTTTTTTTTCTACTTTTTTTAAAATCTGTTGTTCTGTTTGCAGATTCTCATTATTAGAAAAACTGTATTTTTTTCTTGTGTGATGTGAACAAGATTCGCAAAAAATTTCTCCTAGCAAGGTTTCTCCTGCCAACTTTTTTAAGCTAGTCCCTTGGCAGGCTGTAATATCTCTAGATGGTTGATTGATTTTATTGTAGTACTGTAATATCCATCTATACACATACAATTCTTTCTTTTTCAAGTTCCTCCCTGAGGCAATTCGCAGAATTGCCTCTCACATCTTCTGCCATCATCCTAACCTATGTTCACACTCAGAGAGCACAGCTCTAGTTTTCAGGATTTCTGTGGCAGCTTGTGAGTTTTTCCTTCTTCCTGCCTTTCAAGACTCCATCCTTTCTCCATTTCTCCCAGCTTTAAAGGAGGCTCCAGATAATATTTAGCAAAGAAAACTTCACTGGCACATGTATCTTCAGCCTATATGTGGATCCTTGCTGTTTACATCTGCATGCCCCATTACTTCCAAGATAGTCTGTAGAGAAGTTCAGTACTCTCTGGCATCTTTGCCACACCCTTCAATGAAACATCTGCTTTTCCTTGGAATCGGCTTCAAGATCAGACATGACATCATGGTAAAAATCTGAATATTCTGTAGAAGTAAGGATAGAAAATGCAAAACAAGACAGTCCTTTAATTTTCTGGGATGTTTTTACAAACACTCTTGACCAGCAGGAAAAGATGAAAAAAAGATAGGAAGAAACCCCTAAGAAAGGGCCCAACAAGACAAGTTTACTTCCCAGAGGAGTCTATCTGAAGATACTAAATGTTGTTCACATCTTACCAGTCAGACCAAACATCCCATGCCTGACTGCCACATGGGAAAGCATCATTTTCCTCACTGATTCACCAAGTTTCAGCTGTAGCTGGGAAATCACAGCTTCAGTCTCCAAGTAAATCATGCATTCTTATGAAATAAATTTTATTTATATAAAAAGAACACGTGTAATTTATTTTTTTTCAAGTCTCCCCAGAGAATTTGGCAGGGAACTGTTATAATTCTTTGGCTGTCTTTGCAAGATGATTGCGTTGATAATTTAAAATGTCATAGGATGTTTGCAGGAACAATAGACCAAATTCCTGAACTGGTGTAAACTGGCACAACTCCACTAACATCAAAAGAGCAATGCCAGTTTACACCAGCTCATCAATGTTCACAAATTAAATGGATGTTTTGTGGTTTATTACATGTTAGAAAACTTGTACTGCAACTCAAGCCCTCATAAGCTATGTTGTAAAATGATCTGATTTGTAATAGACCTAGAAAAACAAACTTCCCCATCAGAATACTGTTCTCAAACATTTTTTTGACATCAAAGATAAAGCCAAAGTATTTAGTTTTTCAAACAATGAGTGTGCAAAAGAGGTTAATGCCCAGGTGCCCTGAAATATGGTATTTTTTCAAACAAATGCACATATCAAACGAAAATATGATGCACTTCAACACCATGATCATGAAAATGTATCTTCAAAAATATTCTACATAAGGTTTAACTGAAGATTTCACAGAATCACACAGAAGCACATAATGGTTGAGGTTGGAAGGGACCTCTAGATATCATCTAGTCCAACTGTTCTGCTCCAGCAGGGACACATAGAGCTCATGGCACAGGGTGGCATCCAGGCTGGTTTGGAAGATCTGCAGAGAATGAGATTCCACAGCCTCCTCGGTCAGCCTGTTCCAGTGCTCTGTCACCCTCACAGGAAAGAAGTTCTTCCTCACATGGAAGACTTCCTATGTTTATACACATTACTCCTCATCTTTTCACTGGTCACCACCAAGAAGAGTTTGACTCCATCTTCTTTACATTCTCCCCTCAAGTATTTGTCCAAGTATTGATCAGATTCCCTCTCTACCTTCTCTTTAGGTCCAGCTCGCTTAGTCTCTCCTCGTAAGATAAATGTTCAGTTCCCTTAATCATCTTTATCACTCTATGCTAGTCCCTCTCTATAAGTTCCACGTCCCTCTTGTACTGATTCGCTTTCCAAATTCGCTTTTTCCCCATTGACATTAAATGTATTTTAAGATACAAAATTCGGGTTTCAAAGGAAAGATTTGATTAATATTTCCCAAGAAATTATGAATACTAATTGGCAATAGCAACATTTTTAGAAAGACAAGAGCTTTTAGAAATAATATATATGCATAAAAATAAACTTGAAATATCTGTCTGTACATCTCTAGAATATATAATGAGGCTATTAAATGCAGAACTATGGAATTATGATCTAATATTAATTATATATGAAATACATTATATTTTATACAAAAGTAAAAATGATCTTTAGGAAAAAAATCTTTGAGGACCCCAAACCACCTAGCAAACATCCTTGGAGCCTCAAAACACTCCTCTGAGTCAGATGCATAAGAGCATAATCATTGATGGATCATTCAGCCATATTAAATGACTTTCTTACATTTAGCAGTGCTAAGAACAGAAAAGGCAAAAAACAGTTCATAGTATTTCTAACAGCAGCGGAACAGTGAGTGAAAGGAATGGGAAAGAACACCTCTCTCACTATAGGAGATGAAAGGGAAGGTAAGGTGTGTCTGGCAGATTTCACTATAAGGGAAGATACCATCTGCTCAAGGCAACAGATCAGGAAAGCAGAGGACCTGTCCATTTAACAAGCATTTTGTAACCCACTGTTACTGGCACCCATTAAAGTCCTATCCTCTTCTGGGAAGCTCTAGTGCTGCTGAACTTCCCCAAAAAGTTCACTGCTGTCATCTTTTCCATACTTTGGCTTTGCATTAGCAAGTATTGTGACTGCCACTCCTTTCTCCCACCACACTTTCATTGTTGACTGTCAACTACAGCAGATTTTCTATAGAACACAGCAGCTAGCAGAGTTGGAAGCTTCACCTGGCTCTTTTTAGCATCGAGAAGCAAAATCCTGGCTCATACTCCAGCAGGGATTTCAAAAACATGAAATGTATATAGCAAAAATCCATCTGATTCAAATTTTAAGAGCAGAAATGTTGTCATGTCTGGGGAAGTACAGGGCATGGCAGTCCAAATCAAAAAATCCTCAATCACCTTCCCTAACATATATTTAGTAGTGTCTTTCCATCTTTGTGGAATGGAGTGGGATAGGAATGCTATTAAGTCATTTTTTTCCTGTAGCATATTTATTATGATAGAAAGTTGCTTGTGTGTTAATCAATCACACATTGGCCTTTGCAAATCCTTCAATATCTGCCAAACAAAAAAGACTACTGCTATGTCAGGCTATTGTAGACTTTGCAATATACTACTATAAGGAGTTTCCAAGTGTACACTTTCATTAACCTTGATATAAGCAAAGAAACGAAAATCTGTTCCTAATCCCTCTACCTGTCTTCAAGAAGTGGAAAATCACTCCCATAAATTTGAAGCAGAAGTAACACCCCATACTTATAGTTACAGCTTTCCCTAAAATCAATAGAAACTGACTTGACATAGAACTTTCAAAACCAGACTTACAGCTGGCATTGAAGACAAAGATAAAAACAGAACAATATCAGCTTTTTGAATCTCCTTCACCAAGAGCAAATAGTCAGTGTGGGCAACAATATGCAGAATGAGCACTGCTAAGCAAAACCCCATGATATGCCACAAAGAAGTGAAGAGTGTAGATGACACTTTTTGATCTGGATTTGACAGAAACAGGTAGTCATTTCCTTTCTTAAAGTAATTGCCCTCTAAATGTGCCAAAGAATTGTCAAAACTAGCAGATCTACTAATGTGCTTTACCAGAAAACTAGCATATTTACAGGCAGTAATATGAAAAATCTGTATAGAAAAGATTTCTTTATAATTACTATCAAAAATAGCCTACTGTAGCAATTCATGCCATTGTAAATACTATTTTGCCTTATAAATGTCTTTCTTCTGTTGTGCTTCAAAAAATATTTACAATGAATGAAAAGGGCAAGAAAACCTCTTAGCTTTCATTCCAATAACAAGTAGTTCCTTACAGATTAATGAACAAAGACAACAAAAATCTAGGCTATTATTCTCAGCCACTGAAGTTAAAATGCATCTGCCAGCTCTACTGGGGACTATTAAATATATGATAGATATATACTGTGGGAGGGTCTCAAAGTAGAGTTATTACAAAAAAGATATTTATCTCTTGTTGGAATACGCAAAGCCATTTGAATTAATTACATCCAGCAAGACCTTGCAATAAATTAGCAACACATTTTAAATACTATTTACACTGGTCCTTCTTCCCTTGGAGGAAATTCGTTGTGTTTAACTGAGGAAAACATCTGAGATGCCAAGAACAATGCTGATTTATGGTTTCACAGTAAAAGTCAAACAGTCCTCCTAAACTTGAATGAAGAAATGACGCATGAACATGGTGAATATATTCCAGAGATACGGTTCTCTTTGGTCCTTAAGCTGTTTCCTGCCAGTGGATCTTTGTTCAGCACAGACTGCCCTAAAGAAGTGTGGACTGGAATAACAGAATAGCTGTATTTCTGTTACACTATGTTTTGTTTCATCTTAGCTTACAAATGTATCAGGCAAACATCCCCCATTTCTACACCATCTTGCACAGTTGAAGGAGCTTCAGTCCCGACTGCATCACTTGACCTCTTGTCCTACTTCAATACAGAATTTAACACAAAATAAAATAATCCTAATTGAAAACAGCATTTGGCAGGTTGATATTAAATATGTTTTTGGAGTCCTGCCTCAGATATGTGTTTTATTTTAATGCTCTTGTTCATGGGTTCTGGTTTCTATTACTTACTCATTTACTGACTGGGGACCGAGCATGCATGGCTGCGCTTGCAAGTCACACATCACTAGTGCCTACTACAACAAGGGCACAGCCAGATCTGCCTCCGCACCTGGTGGTTTCGCCCCAGGGAGGCCTCACACACACCTTTTGAAGGTGGCCTTTGGCCTTGCCCACCTTCCATGACCTGAAGGTGATGAAGGCAGGCAGGGTGGGCATGGTGGCTCCTGTGCCCAAAGGGGACAGTTAACAGGGTCTCCATGGATAGTGGGACAAACAGCAACATCTGCTGCCTGGCTGCCATTTCACATTGGGAGCGTCACGGGGCTGCACACTGCAGGCAGGAAGTGGAGAGTGTTGCAGTGGCCTCCATGGCAGTGTAGGGTGGCCATTAGGACACAATACAATACAATATTGTTCCAGCTATCAGAGCGCTGTCTGACAGGAAAAAGATTTTTAGTCTTATAATAATTCATAGAACATTCGTATCAACTGAAATGTTTGCAGGTAGTCCAGTGGAGTGCCCTGTGTTCCCCTTTAGTGTTTCAGAAGGCCTATGGCCATTGCATAGGCTGGGGTCCTTTGCTAATTTAATTGATGTTATATGTTTTCCTGTTTGTATTATGTATAGTGCTAAATATACCCACCAGGATCTATAAAACATGTTGTAGGCAATACAAACAAGATCTTGTTCTATTCCTCAAGGTCTTCCAAAGAAGGACTCCCATGTTCATGGGAGTTGGACAAGGTGAACTTTAAAGGTCCCTTCCAACCTTTATGTTTCCATGATTTTATTTGAAAAGTCATGTGTCCCTAGGGTATGAGTGAGTGAGAAAAGCCAAGAATAGGAGAACAGGAGCTCCACGATGATCACTCTTAAGAGCTCCTTTCTAAGAAAGTCTTCAGATTTTAGAAAGCATACTAATTTTATTAATCCAAGCCACATACAGCAGTATTTTGAAGTCCTAAATTGGTTGTGCATTGTTATCAAATTGAATGAGAAAAAGGCCTGTAAAGCTGTGACCCAGAGTGGAGGAAGGACCTAGTAGCTAAGATTCTAGCTCAAAACCTGTCTTCAGGTTCTTCTTTCTTTTTCCCTTGCTTTAGCCTTTGTAAAGTATCTGCATTTACCCAACCTGAAAGCTTTCCTGGGCTGTCTCAAGTGGGAGGTCTCAGTGCAGAGGTTCTATATATGAATTGCTATAGATCTTCTAAATAGCATGCAGCTTTTTTACTACAATTTTCTGTTTAAAGCTACTGCCTTAACTGGGTAATGTAAGAAAGGCAATAAAATCCATAATGCTTGCAAGAAGATTATCTACCTAAATCCGCTGACACTGCTGTGCAGGCTTCCAGTCTCCAAGGAAACTCGTTAAGTTTGAGAGGTAAGAAACAGCAGGTGTTACATATAACCTTATTTCACAAAGGATGCATTGTTGCAATCTCTTTAATCATATGACATTACAACCAGATACTGGAAAGAAATTTTGCAAGAGAAGGAATAAAAAGGTAGAATATTCTGAAGAACAGATCATTCCTATTCTTTTGTTTAAGTTTTGAAGAAGACATAACATTCAGAATGATTCAGTGACAGCCAGCTAAAGCAATAACAAGTGTATTTCTTGCCATAAAAAGGTCTGTTTTTTTCCATTTTCTCCTCTGCATATCCATGTATTTACCTACCACCTTATTCCCTGGGTGGGCTTTTTTGTTTTTCTTTTTTTTTCATGCTTTTATTTTTAGGCTTTGACACTGGTGGTCAGAATGACTTAAGGGCACAACTCTCCTTCTCAAAAAAAAATTTAAAATAGTTCGGTCAGTAATGCATGACTCAGAGCATGCGCCCACGTTGTGAGTATAAAGACCCTCATCTGGCTACTTTGTTGTAAAACAAGAAATGAGGAGGCATACACTGCAGAGACACTTCCATTTCTAGAGCAGAGTTGGAGCAGATGAAAGTCCAAGTCTCCTGACAGCTTCCTGTTAATCTGGTTGCTTTGCACCATAACAGCAGTATGGCATGGAATCTGAGTTTGCATTGCATTATCCCAGCATTTCTCCATGGGAATCTACTTGATTTTGCCCCACTTTCCCTTTAACACCATGAGACATTTCCATCCCACCTGGGATCTCCAGGCATGACTCCATTATCCTTAAACAAGATCTGGGTATTCAGCAATACAAATATGACTTGGATATACCTTGAGCACATGAGTACCTCTGATAAAAAGTTCATACTACTGTTAAGCTTTCATTTACTTACTTACTTTATTTTTCTTGGCCATGATAAAAGAATATGTGGACCGGAGTAACAGTTTGAGCAGATGATATGTGATCTGACAAAAAAGCTCTATTAGGATTGTTCCTCACAACATTTTCAACACACTAGAACTAGCAAAATGATGTATCACTTGATCTCTTTCTGACATATAGTTACATCTATTTCAATTTAGTTCTAGAAGCCACCAAATTTGATTTACAGTATTGTGGAACCATCGTCTCAGTTTTACCGACTTGCTTCTCCTAACAGTTTCCTTCTTTTGAAAGCCTCCAAGCCACTAATAAAGGCAGCTGTGTTTCACAGAAATCTTAAAAAGTATGTAATGTTTCCATATCATGTGCCAACTCGTCAGCTGTTGTAAATCCATTAAAACCAAGGGTTCATGGCTTACTCCCGATGAGGATCTGCCCCCTGTATTATAGTCTTTTACAAACTGTCACTATTTCAGTTCTGTTTCTGTTAAAGTTTCTGCCAGGGGAACTATAATATCAAAACATATAATCCACATTCAAGCAGAAAAAAAAAATCTATTATAGAACTGAAAACAACTCAATGGTTTAAACAACTAAAGAATCCATAATATTTTCCAGCAAGTAAAAGATGCCATTAATTCACCACAGTGAGACTCCTCACAATGATTAGGATTAAATTAAATTTATTTTTAATGGCACATTAGCTGCTTTTTTGAAGGAGATGCTTGTTTATTCCCACACTTTCATCCACTATGGTGTCACTTCAGGACAAAGACAAGTTTGTGTGGATGCTGTCTGCATTTTCATGCTCTTAAATATCTGGATTTTTAAAAACACGCACTTGTCTCTGCATTTTCTAGATTTTTAGTGCTAGAGGACAATGTTAATAAATCTTGATCCTCCAAGGTATTGATAGATGTTTTCCAGTGCCACACATTTTTATTTTCAGGCCTTAAGAATCTCTAAAAAAATAAATAAGGTTGTATCAGAACTGTGAATTATATCCTAATATATTTTATGTGGCAGTAAGATATATAAACATATGCTTGAGAAAAGGCACGATATGCTTGAGAAAAGGCACGATCACCTCATCTTGTAGGCTTGTTTATGATGGAAAGGATGCAAATATACTTGTAAA
>JAUBOD010000233.1:3495241-3516188 GCA_032353885.1 Nothura maculosa | reverse complement strand
TTACCGAGAAAAAAAGGATGCACAACAAAATATCTATGATTTACAGAATCATTCAAAAAGGAGACTTAAAAGTCTTGCAGTTTTGCCATTAGCTGACACTCTACCTTTTTCATGAGAATTTCTTAATCTATATATCACTGTCACTTCTTAGTGCTTCTAGAAGTGCTTCTAACTTCTGTTTCACTAGTGAATATTTTATATTATCTTCTTTGCAGATATTCTTAAGAATTATTTGATAGTCTCAATATCTTCTGGCAATTCAGTGATAGCCTTTTTAAAAATGCAGTTTGTATTCTTGAAGTTTGGAAAAATGCTTCCAAATGCCAGATTACCAGTATGATCTTTTTAAAATTCTTGTTGATTATTTGACCACAAATCAGTTAAAGAGAATGAATACAGCCTTTAGTATAGTTACTGAATAATTAGGATGCAGAAAACTGAGCTTCTTTTCAATAAAAAATCATTCATCTGCTTGTGAAATATTATAAGTGTATAAATAGCCTCCCTGTGATAAGTAATAACATTCAGAAAAATGCACTAGAACCACTATTCTTTGCATTTTGGTCACTGTTTATTTGGTGTTTATTTTCATATATTTTTCCAGGTGTTACTAAGATTTCTACATAGAAATAAGCTACAAATTCCATTCACCAATAAAATATATGTGGGAGGTTTTTTCCATAAAATCAGGGACCTTACTGTGGTAGGGCACAGCTTGCAATACTTCCTGTTTTCCCAGGTATTTGAAGAGCACTCTTTGTTTCAGTGTTTTTATTAAAAGATGCTGTCCAGTGGAGTTAATCTAGTATCAAAAATGCAAATATTTATTTGGGAGAAGCAGCTAGTTGGAAGGATGATATTTTTTCAATCTGCATTTCAGCAAGCACTAATTAAACATAAATGCAGCATTTAAACTCTTCACATCACAGATTGTGCCTGGTTTTTGAACAAAACTTTGGCACTATTAAACTCCTATGGATATCAAAGGCTTCAAATTTCATGTTTGATTTGAAAATGCTGTCTAAAAGCTCTGAGAGAAAAACTGAGAGAAGATGTGGTATGATACTACAACCATTGATAAAATCTTCCAGGAATAGACAGAGAAAACAAAAGAAACTAGATACTGAATAAAGACAGAAGATGAAAACCTAACAAAAGAAATCATAGTGCTAAAAAGCACAGTAGAAGTATAGAAGTGGAACTGGACCACTGAGAATATTAAGGGGCTTTACTTCATAAGTTAATTCTAGTCCTATTGATTCTACACAGCTGGAGAATAATTAGGTAGTTATACTAGTCCTTTATGCCCATTTTTATTCATATCCCAGAAATCTGCAGTCTCGTAACACAATAGTGTTGATGGAGAAGACAGGAGAACATTACCCTTACCAAAAAAGAAGCCAGGCCTCTGAAGACATGTTCCGTTTTTAGTTCAAGGATGGATTGGACATTTTTGGAAGGCCAGTATTCTAAACCAAGGAAAACAATAATGATACGTCAGTTGTTCTAAGAAAAATGATGCTGGCAAAAAAAAAAAAAATGTCATGGAAAATAGTCTTGAAACCAGATTCTGTAGTTAGATTTATTAAGGGTTTTGTTTTCTCACTTCTTTCTTTGACAACAGTGTGGAAACACAAATCCAGCATTCAAAATGCAAAAAATGACATACAAAAATAAATATTGATGCTGCTGCTGAAGAAAGATATTTTTGAAATAGCTGTACGGCTCAGGCAGACAAAAGCTCATCTTGAGCCCATACTAAAGTATTTGCAACACATGGGATGTATTTGAGATTTCTTCATAAAGTACCACCAGCATGTTAAAGTGCACTCCAAGTTTGAGCCAACCCCAAACGCTTTTCTTTTTATGAGCTTCCTGACAGTTAAAATAATACGCTCTACCACACACACACTCACACACGTGCATCTATGCATTGTGAGGCACATGAAATTAGTTTTATACATGAGTTATACCTAAATTCTGTTAGTACTTTTATATATGCTTTAAAAAGTTCTTAATATTGAAGTGAATGTGCCCTGGTGATATATAAAGTTTGTTTTATTCATCAATTTGCTGTCTTTTTTTTTAAAAAAAAGTACTATATTCTCTCTTGGGCACCATGCAGCAATTCACAAGGTGTGTCTTTGGTTTCTGGTTCTGTCATTGACTTCATCTGCAACATTTGGCAGAATATTGAACTTTTTTACTTTGTAAAAGTGAAGAGTAGAGTAAGAACAATAACAGCAGGACTACCCAAGGGATAGGCAATACCAAATACTTAGAAGTTCAACAAATTTTGAAGATAGCGAGAGGTTAAATGAAGTCTTTCTATCTGCCAGAGCAACGTTCAGTTGCAGTTCCCCACAACTCAAATAGTGGGAGTGAGGGGAGAGACCATCAAGCACACTGTATTTCTTGCATTTTATCTCATTTATCTTCTTATATTAGATAGCCCAGGCCATCATAACTGCTTTCTTAGGTATTAATTTCTATGAGTAGGAGGGACATAAAGTACTTTGTGGTTCCGACTTAGTCCTTGGGGTATGGCCATAACCTCACCATATATCCACATGTTGCCTAAGGCACTGGGAATATAAGGCAATACCAAAATAGGACAGATATAAAGTAAGAAATGTTATAATCAGGCTAGTTTAAATGTCATCCTGACTGGTGACAAGTAGCATGCAATTCTCATAAAACTGTGTTTGATTTTATTTTTTCCTTGTGTCTCTGTTTCTCTCATTAGAAAATGCAACCATGTTGTCTAGTTTTAATTTAATTTAATAATTTTAAAGTAATGTTTAGCACACTGCAATAGTGAATGCCATGCCTCTCTCCCCTCCACCTTTTTTTGAATTGTTTTAAATAGGCTAAAAGAATAGATATTGTACTGAATACTTTACATTTCAGGATGTTAGAAGTGTGATTTACTAATGTCTAGCTACTAATGTTTTAGCAATACTGTTGCACAAGGATATCTGAAGAGATCTGAGAAGTAGCAGGCCTTTTTGGCAGGTCATTGTAGAAAAGATGTTTAACCAGGGACGGAGATATATTCATTGAAGTGAACTTATTTCTTAATTCTTCATTTAATATTCCAACACTGCTGGAATCAAATACTGAACTGGAATACTCACTAAAAGCTGTGCTGATAAATAATAAGAGTAAAAAATCCCCCAAATCAGCCTCACTTTGTGATAATTACTGCACCCTGCAGCTTGCTGTTGCTGTCCCAGTTTAATGGTGATTAATTTTTGCCACATTTCTAGTGGAATCTCCGCATACAGGTCACCCAAGTCACTGATTGTGTCACACAGCAGTAATAATTCTGTGCGATGTCTAGGAAAAAGGAGGCCTGCCTCATGCCTTCAATGCAATGTCTAGGATACTTACCAAACATGTAGGTTTTATCCAGAATTTATATAAGATTTGTTGCATTGAGTCAGCTTGACCTGATGCAATTCCTGACCTTTACACTGGTGAAAAACTGAGGCCTAGGGAGGGTTTTGGGAGCAAGGCAAGTGCTTAAGATGCTTTTCCTGGGTGCTCTCGGAGCCTCCGTGTGTGTGTTTTTTCTTTAGGAAGAGGATGTGAGGTGGCCTAAGAGAAAGAGAGAGGTAAATTTGGTGTGTGGGGCTGCTGGGGCCACCGATCCAAGGCGCTGGGGTAGCGGAAGAGCTCCCACTGTCAACAACAGGCAGTGGGAGGGAAGTGGGGAGAGCCGCAGCAGGGAGCGGGGCCTCTGCCCGGCGGTCAGGCAGCCAGCCTATGGTGGCAGCCAGGAACAGACATTTTCTGCTCTCTTGGGGACTTTGTTAGTCACTGCAAACTCTGCCCAGGCCCCTCTGGTGCCCAGAGTTTTGGGGATATTTTTCTCATCAGCTCAAGGGTCTGGCTCGCTGCTCCCTGGTCTGTTCCCCTGCCAGACCAGACCAGAGGAGACTGGGAAGAGTTAGTTCAGACTCAGAAGACACTGAGTAAATTAAAACCAAGGCTGGAAGCAGAGAATTACTTGCAGTATAAGTCAGAGAAGAGGTGGATCTATGCAATTCCTATTTCTATTCTGTCACTTTGAATTTAATCTGCAAGTTAGTTATCCTGTTATATACTTGAATAAAAAATGGTTTCTCAGTCACTTGTCACCACAAAAGAGAGAGGTAACCACAAAGAGAAGGCGCAGATAGATCTAATTCTGAACTCTGGAATACTTATCATACTGCACACTCCTTTTGTTCTCTTATCTTACGTTCTTGTCTTCCTTTCACTACTGAGGCCCTCATAGCAATTTAGAACACTGTGTTAAGCAGTATTTCCAAAGAAATGGAGCAAAGTGCTGAACAGGTTGTGGCAACACTACTCAGCAGTTAAATCCATTAACTAGATTCTCCTCTTTGTTGCAACAGTGAATTCAAACGTACCATTTAGTGGCTCAGGAGCAGGCTATATTGATTTTTCATCTCCCAGGGACTGTCCATTGTAATATAAAGTTTCTTCGCTTTCTGCTAAAGACAATTGAAGAAATGTCAAGTCTCCCTTGAAGCTGTGCTCAGTCACTTACCCCGGCTAGAGAGGTATAGACTCTTACCCATCAAGGAAGATTCTCTTTTAATGCTTTCTCTGCTTTATACTTCCAGCTTCCCTAAGCAGTTGCAGTTCTGATGTTAACACTGCTGCTTTCTGTTGTCTTCACATTTGGGAAACCTAAATATTTCCACATTGACAGCCTTCTTTTAAAAAGCTTATATGCAATTTAATTTTAGATTATTTGTATCAGTAATAGGTCTTTTTCGTTTGCCTCTTGATAAAGTCAGGCAAAGCTAAGGAAAATTGATTTCCTACTAACATATTTTATACCTTTTCTGCCTTTCTAGTGAACCTTTCTTCTCTCCCATGTGTTCTTGTTTTCACACTGAATTTTCTACAAGTGTACTTAATAAGGCCCTAATCACATAGCATGACCAGAGCATGCCCAGCATTATGCTCACTTTAATATTCAACTTTCAAACACAATTAGATCTTTCTTGACTCATTCAGGACAAAGGAGGAAGTAAACATGACTGCCATGGCCATCACCGTGGCATAGATGAGCCATCTGGCATTGTCCCTATCCTATCTTAGATACAATACTGTAGAATCCATCATCAGCTTTTCAAAATTTGATCTGGCCAAGAGGAGTTACCTTAAAGCATCTTTATTACTTCTAATGTTATTATTTATTAATGTTTAATTTCTTGCTCCCTCTTGGAATATTCATCTACCACCTCAATTTACTGCATGCTTTGCTACCTCATGGTTACTCTCCCACTCTGGTTCTTATGTATGTCTCTCCTGTTTGAACCTCTGAATTCTGACTGTTCCAAGACTGTTTCAGTCTTTATGGTTACCTGCCGAAGCTACAACTGCAGCAGCGAAGTTGTATTATCAAGACATAATTGCTCTAGTTCTTTTGTGGAGCTGTTTCTTCTTAGTCTGTCACACTGTGCTTCCCCAGTGTGCCACGTGGCTTAATATGTTCTACAGTAATATTTTTGTCTCTACAACAGGTTTATTTGTGTAGTCTCTCCCTCAGTCTGAAGGCAGCTACACAAAATGTGTTTCAGAACAGACTTCTAACTGGAACTTCTTTTTGCTTCAGGAAAAATTTCCAGAGAAAAAAAATCAAAAAATCCTTTACCTCCTTTTTATCTTTGTATCTAACATGATGCTGTGTTGTTGGCACAAAAGAACTTTCATACTAGCTAGTTTTTGGCTGAACAAGAGTGATACTCCATGCCTGATTTGTATGCCTAAACATAGGTATGTAGTGACGTTTTAAGCACCATAGGAAGCTGGCTTTCAGCTACTGTTTCCCTCAAAGGCCTAGGTTTCTCATAAGTCCTGTGTAATGTCTTCCAGCCCCATGTTGGTATTTTGGATACTATAAGGCACCTCAAATGGTACAAAGATCCTATATTTAGGCAACTGGATCATTTCTCTAGCAGTGCAATTGTTCCGGGATTAAATGAATCACTATCTGGAAGACATATTCTGTCCACTGACTATGAGGGAGCAGAAATTATGATACCTTTTTATGTGCCTAGGTTTCAGAAAGCTAGCCACGGGTGAGATGAACTCCAATCTGAAAGTAGATCTGAGCAGCAAAATGAAGAAAGAATGTAAAAGATGCATGATACAGTGTGTATATGTAGTTCCCACACATAAGAGTAGCAGCGAATAAAGTGTGATGTGAAATTAGCTTGTAAATTTGTAGCTAACAAGCATATAAAATGCCACCAACCTAGACCTCCTGGAAGGCTCATACCTGGTTAGTTAGGTATGCTAAACCCATCCTGGCACATTTCAGCAACTGCCTTTACCTGTGCTAGTTCAGGTTAGGTTAACTGTGGTATTACATGCTACACATAAACCTTCACATTTTGTATTGAGCCTTTGCACCAGTTTAATTTTCTCCAACTTTGCAAAATTTCTTTGACTGTCACATAATCATCTTTTTCTCCAGAGAAAATGGGACATATTTTACAATTTATGATTATGTTCCAACATTTTTTGCATTTGCATTTTATTATACTGATTTGCCTTCCCAGTCTTTCCATACTACTCTTTTTTGGTTCATTCCCTATTTAAACATTCTGAAACTTTTTACAATAATATTCTCAAAGCATAGCTACTCAAAATGATTTTACTACAAGTGTTGCTGTAATTACCACGCCAATATGACAATTGTACACTGCAGAGTTTTTTGGATGATTATTGAGGATTTCTGTAGCAATTTTAAATAAGAGTGGTTGGTTTGTTTGACAGTTTATTATGTCCTGCTTTTATTGCCACAATCACATCTGCAAACAATAATCCTTCTATTTTGTCCTCTAAGTGTTCGGTTATGGTTCATGAAAAGCTGCCATTTTATTTCTATTTTCCCACTGCTCCCATCTTATGAACTGCTCCATTATTTAGATCAGTTTTTCTCTGACTTGAGTTCACACATGTGGCCCTGAGGTATACAGAGAGGTGATTTCTGCAAATAACTATTCTTCTTGCACAAATGTTAAGTGTTAGGAAAGGATTTTAGTCAGAAGCTTTCAATGACATGTTTACCTGGTCTCAAAGCTTCTCTATTAAGTCACAAACAGTTAAAGAGGACCTATTGGAGAAGGGTTTGCATGACCAAAACTGACAAGGGTAATGACACGTGAACTTGATTGTCACATTTCTGCTGAGTTGCAATTTCTTCTCTGATGGAAGTTTGGTAATCAAAGTATGCTAACATAGCATGCAGAGATGTTACAGGTTATGTAAAATCTTAAAGTACTGATGTGAGGACTAGAAAAACTTTGTCTGAACTTGTGTTGAAATTTTCTCAAATGATACACAGAAAATTAAAACAATTAGAAACTGGAACAGAGGGAAAAGATTTAAAAAAAGTAGGCTGAGTTAGGCTTTTCTTTTGCCTTAGTTTTATTATTTGTATAACAAATTCAGAACAAATTGCTAGCTAACATCAAAGGAAAAATATTTGTGACTGTGTGACAAAAAGTTGTTTTGATGGAAATTATGACTTAACGTTAACTTAAAATAACTCATTTGGGGAAGCCAGAGTTTTCAGCTGATGTGAACGTCCCCTCTGTTGAAGACCATGTTCCTCCTTATACTCACTGAACTCTGCTAGTTACATGATAAAAGCTCATTTGCTCAAGCACAAGGGAGCACAGAGGTTGCAGATGGGGCACCCAAACAATACCGATCCCAGGCCCAGCACAGGAGAGCCATCAGCCCACCAAGGGCTCATCCCCGCAAGCCCCGAGGCAGGATGTCAGTAGGGACCCTGAAAAACCTACTCTGAGAGAAGTCACACTTTCCCATTCCTCCACATCTGCCCTAGGGCCATGGTGAAATCCAGCACCATAGGGCAGTGAGAGCATCTCTCCTGAGCCCCTTGCACACCAAGGGATCACCACCTTGGAGTAAGGGACACACTGAGGGATGCAGGGCAAAAACATTTTGGGATTGCAAAGGACTTCTTACTATGGAATACAGAGATGCATAGGATAGGAATCAAAGGTGTAAAAATGAAGTTATCTGGGTCATTTGAGGAAGAACAGGCATGGGCGAAGTATAAGAAGAGAGAAAGGGTAAATATCACTATGCTTGCCTGGTCATGTCCTGAGTATGGTCAGTTCACTGTCTCGCCTTCTTAGTAAAATCCCTTCCAACTGTTTTTGTGGATGAGGATCTTTATCCCATGTATGTAAAGGTATAGCAACTTGTGTGTGAGTGCCAACAACTGGTGTGGGGCTGTGGCCTTGAGAGCCTATATGTGCAAGGGCTACCAACAGGAGACACCAGGGATCAAGAAGCAGCTACTGGGTAGACTGAGTGTCTAAGCCAGCTGCTGGAGAGGTCTGCATTGTACATATATGTGTATATCTGTGTCATATATGTGTATATCTGTGCCTAGTCATATATTTGTCTCCCATGAGTAGCCTGTCCATCTTGGCCAGCCAGAGAGGGAATAGATAAGGTTGTTGATGACATTTGTGTTTAAGTGCATGCTGAGAATGTGCATCCTGTTGATTTGTGTTGCTGGCCATGTTTATAGATGTTTAATGTTGCGTAAGTGTGTTGTTTGAAGTGCCTACTGAAAATACATTCTTAAGTAGAAGAACTGTCAAAGAATCATCCTCTTTCTGCTGAGCAGGTACATGACCCAATATGAGCTTTGCCCAAGAAGCGCTGCAACAGATAGTGCCATTGTACTATTCAAAAAGTCAAATTTGGTTTATTTAGGAAACTCTGAGAAAGACTTCACTGCAGTGAAGAAAAAGGAATCACTGAAAACTGTGAAGGATAAACATATAGAGCAAATATCAAAATGTCCCAGTTTAAAACTTCATTCTTAAAAAAAAAAGATGTTGTGGTACTCAGAGGTACCTTCTATTAGAAAATAAAAAAAAAAAAGTGATTGTTCATGATCTTAACTTGAACATGAATAGTAGCTTACAAAAATGCTACTAATTTCAGTGAATTTAGAGGAGGCATGTAAACCTCCCAAAACCTTCAAACTGAGCATAGGATTAGGGAGAAAGGCAAAAATTAATGTTGTCACTGAAAAAGGGTAGGCAGAAGAATTCATTCCATTTTGCCACAACTTCATGGCCAAATCCTCCAAATTTGCCAGCAACCAGACCACATATGAATAGCTGTCTTTGACCAATGAAATATCCATGGAACAAAAGAGTTTGTAGGAGCCTTTGCTTTGCTATGTTTGCTGTTCATAGCACAACTTGTTATAAAGTGCAAGCTTGTTTAGAAAATAGAAAAAAAAAGAAAGACCATTATATACCTCATAAGGTAAAACTAAAGAAAGAAAAGTGGAATTTCAGTTTCAAAGGTAGTGGAGCTATCTCCTAACAGGTTGATCTAGGCAGGCACTTCAAGATGTTAATCCATTTTATTGGATCTGCAGTATGGGCCTGGAAATCTTCTAAAAGCATCTTCTGGAAATACTTCAAATGCTGTTTCTGGTCTCAGCTGTAAAGAAGAATCATAGAGAACTGAAGATAAAATTAATGGTCCATGGGAGAAGTTGGTTTGTTCTCATTGGCCCATTTTGGGTTTTTCAAACTTCTTAGATTACAGAATCAGACTTTCTGCTGGTCTCAGCTGTGCCCTAGGCTAGGATGGGCACAATAAACTTGCATCAACTGACTTCAAGGCCATTAGGAATTGGACCAAATGTTTTTCTGCTGCTATTACAATCTAACTATAAGGACTGTCTTCTCACTTTCAGGTAGGCAGTTTTTGAGCAGATAAATATTAATTTTAGGAGAACAAGTCAGATTTGATGTGATTGTTGAGGACAGTGATGGCTTGGAAATCAAGTGCGTTATTGTAAAAAGACAGAAGGACTGTGAGAAGCTGCCTCAGCAACTTAAAAAAAAAAGTTCTGAGTGGGAAATAAGGAATGCAAGGAGGCCTCTAAGCAAAAAAAAAAAAAAAAGGAACCAGAATTCTCAGGCCTCACTGTCTCCTTTCTCACAGGACTTGCTCCGAACTCTTGCCAATGTGGATCTGTTTGGGAATATGTTTTGCTAGATCACTTTAATTCTTTCTTAAAGAAAACTCAAGGCAAAAAATTTTATATAATATGTATTCCTATGACACCAGCCGCATAGATGGGTGATTTCCCCTTAGATGATACTTATTCTGTGTGAATTCCTCTATTCATTCCATCCATATATATTTTTATGTATTCATATATTCCTGCTGGGCTTCTTGGGACAGATTTTGCAAGAATCTGTTAGACTACACATTTTGTATAGTACATCTAGCAAGAAAAGTAGACTTTGGACTGATGACTTTGGACTTTAATTATTTAACTTGGGAATACACCTGATCCACAAAGCTGCAGTTCAGATTCAGGCCCTGAGCTGTGGGATATTTGAGAATATTCACAAATTTGAAATTAAGCATATGCTATCATGCTTTGTTGGATCGGAATCTAGAGTTAAGGCAAATGTGAGCCAAGAATCATATTTGTTCTATTAACAAAACATGGACAAACCACAAAGTTTACATCTGGATTTGAGCTTCCTTTATATTCAGGGTAGAGGGATGATATCTGACTGACACCTTTCTGTTATTCACTACACTAGGAATTTATTGCCTGTTTAAGGATATGTAATACTTTCTCAGCTTATGCTACTGCACTTAATAGTAGTTTGTAAAGTCCGCTGTTTATGACATTCTTACAAATAAAATGTCAATAAAATGAGCAGATAATTGAAGTTTATATTAGTGATGAGAACTGAAAACAGAAAATTGTCTTCTGTAAAACAGATTTAAAGGTAAAAACATAGAGCTTTTGCTTTCCTCTTTTATTCTGACTATAGGTACCTAGACAGAAGAGCCTTTTATTTCTGCTTTTACACAGAACATTTCAGACCTTCCTTCCTTCTCCGCAAAAAATAAAAAGGAATATTGACTAAGATGATAGGAAACAAATATTTTTGTGTTACGTTATGATGAAATAGAGGGTTATGAAAATATTACTGAAAGTAATTTAGTACTTTTCTTCTCTCCCCCTTCTCTTCTTCTCTCCTTGTTGTTCCCTTGCCTTCTCTTTATTTTTCTTTCCCTTTTATATACCTCATATTTTTCCTATTTAGGGGATTACCTATTACAACAATACAAAATAGTTGTAAGCTATAACCCAGTGTCAAAACTCTTGCATCTAACTCTGTAACAGGAGAGTTCACTTAGTTTAAAGAAGGGGAAATAATCATGTGCTATCCCTAATTTTGAATATTGTTTGATGTGTTTTAAGACACTTTTGTGGCTGCTCAGCATTTCCAGGAACAAACAGACCCTAACATGTCCATCTAATGCTGAGGAGAAATTCTTTCCATTTATTTTTATATTGTATTTTGTAATGGATGTAAAAATTAAATGTGGAATAAAAGTGAAGTCTGGGTCAATTGCATGGGGCAAGGAAAAAGATACCAAGTTCTGAACTTCAAGTTCTAAGGAGCTACCTGTTAAAGGGTGAGGCAAAATCCATGCAGAAAAAAAGAATGTAAGGCAGCAGCAGCAGCAGCAGTAGTGACAGTGTAATAGAGACGTTCATGCCTTACGAATGCTCAGCATTAAATGCCAAATGCAACATACAGAGAAAACTTTCTGCATTCACCAGTACACATCTAAAAGCTGGAAAAGAAGAGACAAAAACAAATGACCAAGTATTTGCGTCAAGGGTGACATGCACATTGCAGCTACGTATGACTCACATCTGCTCATCTGTCAGATATTTAGAAAGCAATTTTACATGTGTTAAGCGCTGCAGTATTAGCTACTTATCCAGTAGCTCATATGTGCTCATATGCTTTTTTCCAGTGGGTCCAGAGAGCTCAGTGCTATTAAGAATTGTGCTGTTACAACAAAGACTGCCAGGATTGTTCTATAATATAAACCATCATCATAATACTAATCTTTGAACTGCACTGAACAGGAAATGTTATAAATGAAAAGGCAATCAAGAAGTTGGCAGATGATTAATGAATACATGTGATTGCGGAATTACTCTAAAGCTGAATAATGAGAAAAAAGAGTGCTGTAGTGAAAGTCCCCTTCATTAATTTATCTTATTTTAGTTCTCATTCTCTAGGTCTTTTCTGGACTTGATCATGCACAATAGAATTATTGGTCTCTCACTTACAAATGAGACTTTAGAGGATCTGAATCTGCCAGAATGACTAGTGTAATTCAGAGATTGCTGGGATCACCGCTATTATCTGATGTGCTTGTGCTCAGATGTCTGTATTTTAATATCTGGAATAAGCATCATCTGCTTGGTGAGGAACAAATACTATTTTAACTATTCTCAATTTATTATATTTTCATAAGGCTCAGCTGTAAAAGGTTTGGCCTTGATGACCTAAAAAATATCTAATACTTTATGCCATATTTTTCTTTTCCTGCATGCTGGAAACTTTGTTTAAGGACTCAAGTTTTGGGGTTTCAAATTCCAATAGTGAGGTTTATCAAATACCGTGTATCAGCAAAAAATGCCTGGATGCACACTCTTCATCCTCAAAATATTCAACTTAGATTCTGATTTCACAAGCTGCTGAATCAGTCTAGCAGTTCATTACAACCAAAAAGGGAGTTGTCTTATTTTCTTCTGGCTCATGCTTCCATCTCTTCTATGTTTCCATCTCTTCTCCTTTCTTCCCTTGTACCTTGTCTCACAGCTTGCTCAGGTCATTTCCCTAAGTAATTTTAATGTCACTTAGGTGACAGAAAACCATCCGCTTCTTTTTTAAGAGATTTTTTTTTTTTTTGAAGTATTGGCAGGGTGGTTAATTCCACTAATGGCAGGATTTCATGGGTGCTGCAGTTAGTGCATGTAAGTAGAGTACCAAATAAGGATCACTGAAAGGAGTGAAAGCAATGGGAAAGTATGTGCTGTTAAGTCAATTTATCTAGCTCATGAAATTATAGTCTCCTTTAACTCACCATCCTTCTGAACTAAATGACTTCTACCCAATATGAAGAGGTGCACAAAATCATGTCACACGGAAATTATACAATGTTTCTTATGCATTTCTCTCTCTATGGTGCCTCTGTGGTGTACATCTGGATTTTCCCTATTCAGAAACAAGAATCTCAAAATAAACTTCTCCTTAAGAAGGAGGATGGCAGTAAAAGCCCTGGAACGGACTGCCCAGGGAGGTTGTGGAGTCTCCTGTGAAGGTCTACAAAACCCACCTACATGCAACCATGTGCCACAATGTGTCTCTACTTGAGCAGGAGGGTTGGACTAGATGATCTCTAGAGGTCCCTTCCAACCTCAACCATTGATTCTGTGACACTCCCTTATGGAAGATTGCACAACCATGAAGAGAATCCCAAGCTAGTTGTAAGCAGACTAGCCTGATATCAGAAGTATCCTACCTGTAGCAGGACAGAGCCTTAAAATGTCAGTTTTATTCTGCCCTTCAGGTCAATTGTCCCTGGAGATGTGAATATAGTTCTTGTCATTTTGAGCAGCACTGCCAATTGTGGCCAGTCTGATGAGTGGAGTCTTGAACTTCATAACAGTGCAAAGCACAAACAGATCATCAGGCTGTCTCTGACAGAATTTTTCCATGTTTTCTCTCTTCAAAGCAACACTACTAAATTGGTCTGTAGTGGTGGCTTTAGAGAAACTATGCTTTTTTTTTGTTTTTAGTTATGGAAAAGATATTTTAAAATGAAAAGATGTTGGCTCAGCTCATCCAAATAAGGACAGTCAGAATGGCAGCCTACAGTCAAATTTACTGTTTTGCAAACCAGGAAAAAGTCTTTTCACTTGGTTGTAACCAGAGCTTTATTTACCACTGGCTTCTGGTATCTTCTGCTCATCCCATTTCCATCTCTTAGGATTCTTTTCTGAAAATGCAAAAAAAGAAATAGTATACCTTCAGTTAGCATGATACTCCCTTTTTTCTCCACAGGCCAGAGCTACTAGGAAAGGTTATCTCTCAGTGCCTGTAAAGAAGTAATGTGACAACTTTTTGTTCTGCAGTTCTCACATATTTGCAAATAAATCTAAAGCATTCCTCCCTATATCTTGGCTTAGGTTCTGTAAGAAACTTCATATGTATGTTGATAACTTGAGCTCAGAGCACTTTAGAAAAAAAGTTCTTTTATCTTCTTTTTTAAGAGAAAATAGAAATTAAGCTTACAGATGAAAAGCAGTTCTTCACCCAGTCAGTCAGCAATGCTGAAATGCTTGAACCACTCTCTCTGTTCAGAGACTTCTGCCTTCACTAGTTTGAGCACTTCCTGGGACTGTTTGGTGACTTTTGCCATTCTATAAATGATACAGAGAGTCAAACATTGAGTAAGAGCAATTTACCATGGAAACTGAATATTTCACCAAAATGAAAACAAGTCACTTTATAAGTCCAAACCCATAGATTGTGATTTCATCAATGTAGGTGTCTGGTGCTGTAGATTATCCAAGACATCTACAAGAGACTGGCAGATAAGACATAGAATGTATAGGAGACCTGTTGCCTTCTGGACTAGCAATGGGATGTCATGCAGGGTATCTTGGAGAGTCTGAAATGGCAAAGCATACCCCTGTTTACTATCTGAATTGAGACTGTAAAATCTGCCTTTATATTTCAGAATGCTGTGAAAGGCAAGGAACATAAAAACATCTCATGCCAGTGCTTATATGCAATCCACAACTTATGTCTACAATATGTGCTTTGTATAGTGAATGTTTGCCAAAAATTACCTCTTCTGAGAAAAGACAATAACTGTCATAACTAATGTAACTCCAGGCAAATCCTAACTTTACAATGAGACCCATTGCAACTATACAGCCTTCAGGGTTTTATTTCTTTGAGTCTTTGTTCTGTTCTTGTTCTTGTCCCTGTTGTTGTTCTTTTAATTATTAAGCATCCTTCATACAATACTGGGAGAAAAATCAAGTTAGGAAATGTCATTGTGTGGGTTGCCCATGCAATCTTAAATCATCTTTCTTCTTTTACAGTGAAGATTTAATTACACAATCACGGAACATTTATATCACAAATCCCTTTGCCTCACTGAGGAAAGATGACATATAAGAAACAAGCAAGGCAGGTTTTTTATAACTTTTTCAAGACACTTGTTTATATTTAAAAAAAAAAAATACAGAGCTTGAACTTAGAGCTTGCTCTGGCACACACATCTTTAGTCACCCTGGACATGATTCACTCAAAATGTGTACCACAATGGGACTGGATTAAGATGGTTTGGGTACTTGAATTCTCGTGCTTCTTGCCTCTGGCTCTTTCATTTGAAACTGATCATTGTTCTTCTGTAGTTCTTTTATCATTAAAAAAAAAGTAGTAAAGTCTGTGCCAAAATTATGCAAGAATGGGTGTTATGAGTAAATACATTAATCTGATAGTTTACAAACAGAATTTTAAATGTCTGCTTAACAATGCTTGGAAAATGATCTGCTTTGTGACAAATTAAAGCCTACAAGACTTTTTGCATCAAGCTGGTTCTATGATGCAACATCTTCACACACAGCAGCTTAGTCTTAAAAGACTACTCTTACAAAATTTTTCTAACAGGTAATAAAACTGAATTTCTGTTTTATATGGTTAACAACATTAAACTATATACTTGCATTAGGCATATACATACATTGCCATCCTGCCTCTACCCACCACCTATTTTTTGTTTTGGATATAGACTATAAAATTTGGTAAGGCAGAGATCATCTTTCTTATTTTTGCACAGAATTTAGCCTAAGGATCAAGGATTCCATTTGTGAGGTACCATCAGTAATAACAGAAAATTACCTTCATTACATTTCGTTCAGAAGGTAATTTCTAATAGACATCTCTCCTGGAATAGTAGAGCAGGGACCCCATCATTATTCAACTTTGCTCCGAGGCTTATATTGAGCTGTTTTGTCCAATGAAACTGTTACAAGCTATCATCCAGCAAATACCTATTGCTTTCCAACAGAACACATCACTTGTTCCTTCTGTCCATAATCTAAAAGACAAGTTATTCTGTACATTTAAAAAGTCTTAAGAATTGTATATCCATAAAAGGAAATAGTTACAAAAGAACTAATTAGTGTAGAAGATCCAATCACAGCTACAAGAATTGGAAAAGGAATTGATATAGTTTGTGTTGGTCCATTCTAGATAGAAGCAGGTTTAATAATCATGACATATATCTTGTTCAGAGAAAAATAAGCCATTTATTGTGATACTGCTAGTTCTATTCTGGAAAGAACTGTTTGTTTACTGCGACAAATTCTTCTGATACTGTGATAGATTTGCTTTTCCAATTAGATGTGCTTAATTTACTTTCAATATACTTTTTTTTTGTCTATAAAAAATGTCCATCCACCCAGAAAACTGATTCTATTTTGTAGAGTAATACTCAATCAAACATGTCACGGGAGGCATTCTGCATCATTTGTCCAGTTAAAGATGAACCAAAGGACTACATTATTTGCCAAGACCTGAGATCAACGAGCCTCTGTTCTCCTATAATTGTTGATAGTATTTTCAGTAACAAAGGAGACTGGAAAACTATAGTCTTCATTCTTCCTCAGGCATTAAACTATGCAAAATGTGACTAATATGGCTATCTGCACATGTACGGACCAAACTGTGCATGGTGCTTCCTATCTTCAGGAGAAAAACTAATGCAATTCCTGGATAATTTTGTTTGTACAGAATAGCTACATATATTGTCAGCGTCAGCTGTGTTGCAAAGAACTCAGTTATGGGCACCACTGAAATGATAAAAGCAAAGTGGTTTCTGGTTACTACTTGTAGCACTGCAATACTCTGTGCTTAGATGTAGGATTCTCAAAAATAAGTCCTACAAACCAATCTTTTCCATTTCTTTTTTTAAGAAAAGTTTTTTCCCACTTTCCTTTGTCTCCAAGAGAGCACGCTCATAGCTGGTGGTCTGAGGCTGGTTTTGAAGAGAGCTCATGTGCATAACCATTTTAATACTTGTTAGTACACACAGTACATATGCATTCCACCTGTGCCTTAGTGATTTGGTTTTGGATGCTTTCCTTAATGCTGGTGAGAGCCACAACATGGCTCTTATGGCACAAATCCATGGTGGGAAAGGTTGCTATGAACTAAAGGAGAGATGAGAGGAACAATGAATGAGCAGTTGTGAAAATGCCCATTCACAGAAGTTGGCCCGCTGTTACTTATTGGCTTCACATAGAAATATGTCTGTTTTCTTGACTCCCTTTTGCATATTGTTCTCCTACTCAGGTAATTATACAAGTTAGTTAAAGGGTCTTTTAGGAATGTCACACTTGATTATTAAACTTCATGGATGTTTAAATTGAAAAGCCTTGGTCTTGCCAAAAATTTATTATACAATTTATTACATAGCCATTAAAAATAATCTATGTACCAAAAAGTGCCAGACTTTAAAATAATTAGACATTTTAAATCTCTCTCCTGTTATTTGTACTGGTCAAGGAATAATTAAGATCAGCCCAATTCCCTCCTCTATGTCAAAAAAATATAATGAGGTTGTTCCTATGCATTCAATTTACTTATTCATTTTTGACAGTGTCTCTGACTATAAAAGAAATAAAAAGTCCTGCTGCACTATGAAATAATAAGATAGGATCTTTAATCTTCACCTTGTATCAGAGCATTTTTCAGAATTATTACTTGACATTTCATCTCTCCCTGGTGAGAATTATTTCCTGAAAATTTGTTCTCTTTTAAAACAAAACAACAAAAATAAAAAGTGCCACATATTTAAGATGCATTTTAAATGCTCAGAATACTTTTCATTAAATATCACAGAATCACAGAATGGTTCAGGTTGGAAGGGACCTCTGGAGATCATCTAGCCTAACTCCCCTGCTCCAGCAGGGACACCCAGAGCACATGGCACAGGGCAGCATCCAAGTGGGTTTAGAAGATCTGCAGAGAACGAGACTCCACAAGCTCTCTGAGCAGCCTGTTCCAGTGCTCTGTCACACTCACATGAAAGAAGTTTTTACTTGCATATAGGTGGAACCTTCTATGTTTCAACTTGTGCCCAAATGTACAAAAAAATCTTAGTGATCTGAAATGCATCCAAGAAGTACAGAATATTCCAGGAGTCTCTTCACTTAAGTAACTGGATAAGTACACTAGTACTTTGCTCTCCTGGGCAAAGACGTTATAAGATTGACATTAATGAATACTGAGCCAAACCAGTGCAAATGAGGAAGTGATCTTTGAGTTCTCTATGGTCATGATTTTATTTTCACAGGAACATGATTTCACATGATTTTATTTTCATAGGAACAGTAGAGGTAAAATCTAGCTAATCTGATTTAGAATTTGAAGGTTAGGTGGGAATTTAGGACAGCCCTTCAAAAATGTCATTTCTGAAGACACAACGAAATGATACAAATTTCATCTGGGGCACTATTTCAGTTATGCAAAAGTCTACAAACTGTTCTTTTACAGCAAATCTGTTTTGGCTGTCAAAATGAAAGAGTGAAAACATTTTTGCCCTGAGGAAAACATATGACAATGTGGTTACTCCCATCCAAAATTTTGTCCATTTATGCATTGCAGAACTATAATCCTTGTGTGTAAGTGCTGATATTCAGAAATTCTGTTGCTTCATGATCTCAAAAGTAAAACTTGTGCTTGCACAGCTTGTTTCTCTTTTTCTTACTCTTCCCACTCTTCTCACAGCATGAAAGCAGCTCTGGAGAGTTCCTCGCTGTCAAGTTCTAAGAGTAACCTCAAAGAAGTAAAACAACAGGCCAGAATATATTGTCACATCGCTCTTTTTTTTTTTAAAACAATAACTTATGGAATACTTGTATCTTGCCTTAGGGGTTCTTCTACTTTGTGTAATATATTGCTCAGTCAATTCATTACTGCTTGTGTTTTGGAATGATAGATCACCATCTCATTCATCCAATGATGAAAAGCAACATGTTGCTTATCTAATAAACTTCTCTGTAACTGCTTGAACTCACCTTCAATTAACCAATATTCCACGTACTAAAAGGGAGAGGAGGGAAGGCTATTAGTTGATCCCTTAACTTGGATCAAAGGGAAAAACATCTTGAGAACAATAATGCTCTACTTTTCTGCGCTGAAGAGACACTGCTTTGTGAAGAATCATCTTGTCTGAATAAAATGACCTTTATTGATTTAATTTAAAACTCTCTATTGTCTCTTCTAAAGTGAATCAAATAGAACTGCTACAGCTCAGAGGAGTTTATCGCACCATCAGAGCATTAATTTCCTAGGTGACTGCATCTTGGAATTACATTAAAAACTTAGTTTCATAAGTTTTTAAAATGGGAATGAACTTCAGTAGGACAATTGAGAATAAGCTTTATCCAGTAAAAAAAAAAAGTCTAGATGTATGCACTATTGTCTTCCAAGCTGAAAACATCTCTAAACGATGCAACTGTGGTATATATCTAACCACTGACATCTGGGTTAGCTGTTAAATGAGAATACTTTTTTCTTTAGTAGCACATCTTGAGCTTTTACAAATCTAATGCATGCTAAATTCCCAAGAAACTAGTCTACAACATCTGTATTCTCCTATGGATTGTGCCTCATATAATATCCTGTACAAAGTGAACAGAAAGACATAGAATTCCTGAATATTTTTAGGGCTTGTCTCTTGTTTTTTTTTTAATTTGTCAAAGCTGGTTATAATATGAGGCAGGTCTTAATAGTGTAGGTAAGTACTATCCACTGTTGTTCTCTAATCTGTTGATCTCTAATCTCTAAACAACTTAGTTGTGCATTCAAATAAACAACCTTTAATCGATATGTCTGTATAATATACACTTTATCTAATTGTATCAGCTAAGAACAGCTCATTTAAATGAACAAATTTCAGCCAGTTTTAACTATTTGTTTTAGATACATTTTCTCAGATATTTTGCTTTGATGAAATATAAAATATTTCACGTCATGCTCTGTTTTCAGGGTACAATGTTAATGTACTCTGAAGTATAGGATACATAATAATCTTCAGTAACTTTTCATTCAGGAAAAATGCCTAGATAAAATGTTTTCCTCACTGCCTACCAATTTCTTTTTCATTTGAAGCATCTTCTCTTTTCATACTTTGTTATCTTGTCATATAAATAATAAAATGCTAATGCTGGTTCCCTCTTGAATTGCAAGCAGTGGCATGTATGCCACTACAAATCCAGAGGTATCACATTTTCCTCTTCAGGAATATGTTATATATCTCAATATCAAACATAAAAACAACAGAACAGACTGTACCACTGATATCTGTCTTCTCAAATGAAAACTTTACTCTACTTACCTTTAGAAGGCTTTAACCAAGTTTTATTTCTTATACTTCCATACAAACAAAATATCACGGCCAGCAGAAGTAACACTTTAGCACAAATCATATTGCTGTTAGAATGATGTCCTCTTCCCTGATTTGGTGCTTGAATTCAAGCTACGCTTTTCTGTCTGTTCTCAGTGCACTGCATTTGCTGCATAGGTGAGTCTAACTGCTCCTCAAAACAAATAAGGATTGTCTTCCATAGGAAAACTGTGTAATCAAAACTATTCAGGAATGTGTTGCACCTCCTGCATGTACGTAATTCTCTTTCTATACATGAACAGGAGATCTCATACTTCGTATATGTCCAAATTCACTGCACAGTGTATAGATATACATATACATAAAAGGACAAGTGTAGGGTCCTGCACCTAGGGAGGAGCAACCCCAGATACCAGTACTGATTAGGGGGCGACCTGCTGGAAAGCAGTTCTGAAGAGAGGGATCTGGGAGTCCTGGTTGACAACAAGTTAACCATGAGTCAGCAGTGTGCCCTTGTGGCCAAGAAGGCCAATGAGATCCTGGCCTGCATCAGGAGGAGCGTTGCCAGCAGGTCGAGGGAGGTGATTCTGCC
>JAUBOD010000233.1:3471663-3495141 GCA_032353885.1 Nothura maculosa | reverse complement strand
TGTGCCACCTGCTCTAGGTGTGCCTGCTGGAGCGGGAAGGTTGGACCACATGATCTCTAGAGGTCCCTTCCAACCTTGAAGATTCTGTGATTCTGTGATATTTTGTCAGAGAAATCTCTTTGTTGCTATGTTATACTAGTGAATTAACAATTACCTTCTGCACCTATTAAAGTCTCTGAATAGTCACAGAAAATAATTTGAAATTATTCACACAACGAGGTCTCTTTTTCCCCTGAAAGACTCTTAGATGTTCATTAGTTAAATAAAAATATCCCTACATTCTAAAAGTTCTTAGTGAGTTTTAAACTAAAGGTACTAAGATTTAAATTTCTAAATTTCTCTTTTTCTAAAATATTTTTGTATGAGCATGTAAAGGTAGGGTGCAATCTAATGTTTGCTTTTATGATACCATCTTGCTGCTCATGTTTCAATGGTCTTTGTCTTTTAATGATGGCAGTCTTACTTCAACTCTTTCTTCCAGAGAACTGAAAATTCCTAAGCATTAACGCTTCATAACACCTCTTTTTCTGAGCCTCAGTAAATTTTATCAACATTTTACATGCTAACTTCATGTAGTAGCCAATTTGAAAACTCACCCTAGACATTTTACCATGATTTTTTTTTCTGTTAGCACCAGATGATATAAATAATGATGTTAGTATGCTGAACTTTGACTTCAAGAGCCATCAATTGTACAGCAATAATCTAGAAAACAGAATTCTTAGAAAGAACTGGCTTCACAGCGGTAGGATGTTTGAGCTTTGCAAGAAATTTGGAACAGCTTTTTGTCCAACAAGATGTTTCCTGTAATGTACCATTCTTCAATTACAATATAAGAGGATATTTGGGTTTCTCTTTCATTTTTCCCACAAGTAGTAAGAAAGACATTTATTCAATAAAGCCATTTGATATGAACTTTACATCATGTAAAATATAAATAAATCCTTTAGAAACAAAAAACTTGTGTCATGCAGTTTCTGATAACAGAAACTGTCCTAGGATATGATGTATGAATCAAGGTCCAAGGAGATCATTTTGTAAGGTTTTCTCTGTATTGCTCCATCTTCTGCTATGCCATAGCCAGCTCATTAAGAAAGCTTACTCAGTGGTCCATTCAGTTTGTATTTTTGCTACTGCTATTCCCGCTTGCTCCCAGGTATCATTAGCTTTCTATTTTCTGGGTTTGGTGTTTTGTGACCCAGCACGGAACTGATACTTCTCTAAGGTAAAAGAAGTGAGAGCTATAAAAGGCAGAAATATTCCAAAATGAGGTAATGATAACAGTAATAAACCAGTTGCTCACCTCTCAAGGACAGCAGAGGTAAGAAAAATAAAAACTGAAATGGTGTAGTGGAAAATTTTTAAGAGAAATTTTCCATTTTGTAAAGCATACGTTTTTACTCCAGAAATATGAACCACCTGTAGAAGACCCCCGAAGGAATAGCAGTAGTGCAGATTGCCTCTTAATGTCTTGGACCCCCTCCTGTTTGCAATAGGTCTCAGGCAGTCTTTTTTTTCCTAGGCACATTCATGATCTCTACACTAATTATTTGGAATTCATTTATAATAAATGCCTTATGTCTCCTTGCGGTGAGGCACGCATGCTGAATGTTCACTGCTTTTGTGTGCAACAGAATGACTAATACAATAGAATTCCAGGCAGAGAAAGATAAACCTTTGGTTGAGTAGTGTTTATTTTAAAAAGAGAAGGAAATAAAAAGAGCATTATTTAGGCTTGTCAGTGTGGCAAAACACGTTTTCATCAGGGATGCTTTTCATTTCCTATTTTGCTTAGAATAAGAAACAAATAAAAAGTTGTTTTTGGGGCAGCTTAGATTATCTTAAAATTAGCAGTGCAATGTTTCTAATGATTTGATTAGAATAACTAGATCTTTTGTCTG
Organism: Nothura maculosa; assembly: GCA_032353885.1. Taxonomy (NCBI): domain Eukaryota; kingdom Metazoa; phylum Chordata; class Aves; order Tinamiformes; family Tinamidae; genus Nothura; species Nothura maculosa. Next base: position 3,493,240 of record JAUBOD010000233.1, on the reverse strand, counting down.
TTTATTTATTTTCTGCATACTAATACCTCTAATAATTTGTCTTAATATTTTAGGAAGACTATTAAGCTGTTACCTCTTCATGAATTTTATACTGGAAAGATGTGCAAAAACTTTGAGGAAAAGGGCTTTATTTTACAAGCTAATACTGAATCTACACATTATGTGTGCAAAAATGCAATAAAGAAATAGCTTCACTAATGAGAAAAAATGCAACAACAACTTGCCTGTCTTCCCAAAGCCCAAACTACCAGAATATTTATTGTATATTTTGCGGCAAAACTAAGATGTGATCCTGATTTTTAATTATTTTAATTATCAGTACCACCTTCGTATTTGTCCAAAACCTTAAAATATTCTGCCAGACAGTTCAGTATCAGATAAATTCTGCCATTCATGATTCCATAAAAAAGTGAGTGCAAAGTCATTTCATATTATTGTTCCATGCATTGTTTCTATTGAAGGCTCTTATCTGTCTAAAATGCTTTTTTAAGCTTTATCTTTCTTTTAGTGACGACAATAGCAGCACATAGGCGAGACTTATGTTTTACTTCTTTGACCTTAGCATAATATACTCCTTATTTTTCTTTTTCAAATGCATTAAATATTTTTCATATACTTCTACTTTATCACAACAAGAACAATTAAGGAAGCTTTCTAGTTCTTAATCCGTGTAACTTTTGTGGAAAAAAATATGAATTTGGATGGCATTTCTATTTCTTGGCAAAAGTAGAACATCAGAAAGTAGTACAGACAAACTAAAGGCTATCTAGGTGAGACACTGAGCACTAAGCAATCCTGGAAATTGAACTGAGTTTCCAGAGTGCTCTCACAGTCTCAACACCATGGCTTTTTCCCTTGGCTTAATGAAGTAATCAGTGAAGAGATACACCCTAACCACCAAAAAAGCAACTACAATCAAACATAGATCTAATTCCAGCACCCTGCAATACTCACTGAGGATATGTGGATGGAACAAGCAGAATATGTCACTTCATGTACTATTGAAGATAATCAAGGACTACTTGGATATTCACCCAAGAATCAACCTAAAATAAAGCAAGGAATCGAAGAGACCAGACAGAAAAATGGGATCTGTTATGCATCTTGTTCAAAATTCCATCCCCAAATAATATATGGTATATATCAAGGAAAGTCATGGTCACATATTTAATGTACAATGTTGGGCTCTGCAAGATGCCAGAGCATCTAATTTATTCCAGAAAGGCAACAATCTCATACTCTTTTTAAGTCCAGGATGTACTTACTTCTTTTTTACTACTAAGTTTCCATAGTAACTTAGTTCAACTTCTAGTTGAAGTTTCCAAATGAAGGGGACATCAGACTGTAAGTTGTTTTGTAAGATGAATTAGGGAGATGAATCATTGGCGTTGAACCTGACTGCTGTCCAGCCTGTCTGCTCCAAAATTTCCTAGGTCTCAGAGGATATCACCACAACTGTATTCCCTTTCCAGTGTATCACTGAGGACTTTATGTCAGTTTCCCCATCATGTGCCTGCTCTTTTCACAGCTAGTGCCTGCTGTGATGAATGAACTAGGTTACCTGCACACAACTAGATGCTTACTGCATCCATCTCTGATTGCACACTAACTGTTCTTCCTAGCCATAGTGTCTTGCAGTCTTTTTTTTCAATTTTTAAATGAAAAACAGATTTTTTGATGCAATTCCAGTACTGGCAGAAAGTACTAGGAATCCTGGCATAGGCCATGAATGCCTATCTGTCCATCCAGTCCTGTTTTGCATGAGAACACATCCAGCCAGGTTGCGTGAGAAGTCATGAAAGCTTCTCCCAAATTAGTTGCATGCAAAATGCTGTTGCTATCACTTCAGTTCAGATTTACATCTGAATGAACGTGGAAGCCAAGCATAGAGTGTGCCAGTTGCAGCTTTTAGCTCTTAATGCAATAGGACATAATTCATTTGAGTGTTTAACAAACTAGGATCTTTAAAGGAAATTGTTCAGTTCTATATTATTGGAAGTGGCATTTATATATTCAGGATGTTTTTCTGTGGTTCTCTTTTTCTCTGTAGTTCAGTTCTACTGGTAATAATAATAAGTTTTCCAGAACAGAAACACAATGAAGTCAAGCATTGATTTACATGTTAAAGCAGAGACTGCTCTGATGCTGAACACTGTTGTATATCTTTTCTTACCTTCTTTCCTGTAAACAATAAGGAACTTTATCAATTTTTTAATCTTTGAAAGCTTAATCCAGCATGCACTGGTATCAGTCAAACACCAGTGGATTTTTATTAAAACCTTTAATGATCAAATTGTAGGGCAGAATGAAATACATGTATTTCACATTTTCTTCTAGCATAATGAGGTTCCTGCTGTTGTGAAATTGCTGTTACTACCATCCAGTGGCATTAGTGGCATTATTCCATCTGATCATTCTTATTTCCCCAAGATTTGCTACACTCCTTTTGACCCTTTTATAGGCATTTTTTCCATTGCTTGGTATATCTGATATAAAATTGATGTTATTTTACATTGCTTCTACACCTTGCTTCCACTAGGACAAGAAGTCTCTTGGTTCCAGTCTGTTGTTGCACCTGTGCCTATACCCCGGTCTTAATTGGCCCATTCCTGCATTCCTCTGTGTCCTTTCTTCCCTCCCCATTCCCTCACCACTCTATAGAAAACCATGTCATTCATTCCCTGTTAGGACTATCTGCATGCGTACCTAGAGCTTCCCCATGATCCACTTCTCAGCCCTCCCAAAGAACCCCCACTTTATCTACCATTATTTGCACTTTGCCTAATTTTTCTTCCTTCTTCACAGTTTATTGTAAAAGCCAAAGAGAATAGCTAAAATGAAGGACATTGTTCTTCTGGAATGTGTTAATAGTTTCCTGACACTAGCTCTTTGGTCTATAGACAATTAAAGAACTTGGTCTACTAACCAGATGCTGGGGACTCTTTGTGTCCCCCTCCTTTTCCTTCTTTAGCTTTCTGATTTTCATTCAAATCCCTATTTTTTTGCCCACTGACATCAAGACTATTCTCTGGAAGTGATTGGATGTGGCATTCAAAAGTTACTACATTGGTCCAAACTTCCAAAACCATCTAGTTGCCCGCAAGGCCATACACAGTCAGATAGAAAATGGTACTACAAGTTCCCCATGTTTACTGCATCTCAATGATTTCCAGAGCAAATGTATTCTGCACAAAAGCAAAAATATGTTTTTGTTTTTCTAACTACTGACTTTGCAAGCACAGAATGCACAAGATGGACTCTGGCACTCAAGCCTCAGTTCTTTCCTTCTCATGCATCAACAACAGTAACAGTGACCTGGCAGATCAAACTGGATGCTGTTCAGCATCGTAAGAAACAATTTATTTCCACTGTGTTCTCAGTGATTTCAATGCTCCTCATTTACTTAACAGTAATGCCTTCTCCCAGCATTCAGCAACCATGAGATAGTCTTAAAAATAAACATCATGAGCTTAGCTTAAACTAATTTGTGTTTTCCTTTTACATTTAAAATGCATGTGGGTTGCCTTCTCAAACATTTGTTTACCACTGATGAAACTGGAACAGAATGTAAATGTTACTACATGTAAACACTTGATTATAAGTGGGGTCTTTCAGAGCAACACGAAGTAGTGTAAGGGGCTTGTGCAGTGATGCACAGAAGTTATTCTAAGTGGTTGCATTAATCTATCATTCTGCAATTGGCAGACATGATGAAATTAAATCCTTGGCTCCCTTGGGCTATCGGTCTGTGATCACTCTAAACTGACATAAGTGGGGGCTACTGCCAAAAGGGTGGTCTCGTTCTTGCTATTTTTCTTTTGCTGATGCTGCTTTTCAGTGGCTGCCTGATAGGTGCATCAGAGAACTAACTCTGGTTAATTTTTAGCTAGACTGGTTCTTGATCCAAGAAATTATTTGCCTGTGTGAACGTGAAGCTGACGAAAGGCAGTTAAATAAGGAAACATTTTTTCAGCAATTTCTCGGGCTCTTAAACACACACTTTCCAGTCAGTCTTGCTGTATTTTCCATATCAGCTTGAAAACTGAACTTGCCTGCTGAAATCAGCTGTAGTTCCAGTCTAGTTCTGCCAGATAACTTCTCTGTCCTTACTCTAAGTGCCAGACTCCTGTTGCTTTACTACTTTCATGATTAATGAATACAGCATGAGTGTCATCCAGCACCATCTCTGAATCCTAAGAACACTTATACTGCATCTACATAGGCAATGAAGATCAGCAAATATGGCACAAGACTACTCACTACTGTTTTCTACTTACAGCGAATGCAGATTTTATATAGATTCTAGCACAAAGATGCTCATCAGTGAGTTTGTATTACTAGTAAGGTCATTTTCCTTCGGGCCAAATTGATTTAGGATGCAATCTATACATCTTTCTTAGAAAAAAATAGGAAGACAAAAATTTTAAGTGGAATGGATCTTTAGGAAGTTTATGAAGGATTTTAAAATGATCTGCATTGTTCTCATATTTTGATCAATTGTTTAGAGCTTTAGAGTTTTCTAAAATTTACTGTATTTCTCTGAAGGCATTTTTGGATAATTATAACTTTCAAGGCTGGAAGAGCTCACAGATGTTAGAGGACTCTGAGTGAAAAATCTTTACTGTGAAAACTTTCATGAGCTCCTTTGGATATATCATTTTATGGTGTTCCAGCTATTTTTCTAAAGACTGATGGTACTAAAGATTATTGCAGTACTTAAGACATTTTCTCTGGCATAGTCTCATTTCATATGAATATATTTAAAATATTATTTAAAATATCAAAAATTCATACAAAATTTAAAAGTTAGTTTAAGTCTTCATGATCCAAGTTCAATGCCACAATAACTCTTTTTGAATAGCAAAGTCATTTCCTCCTACTGAGCAAGTGAATTGCCTGTTTTTGTTGACCAGGAACTTGTCTGATCCTATTTCCAAGTCTTCCAGGAGCGCTTTTAGGCATTTGCTTAATTATATCCTCTGAAAAATATCTGACTGATAACTTCCTGATATCCTTAATTAAATATTCAAAGATTTCCCTCAGTTATAAAACTTTTGAAGTACATAGATTTATTAACAACCAGTGGAAGTAAACAGTGAGTCTAGAATTAAAAGATCATACAAATTTCAATTCCTACTAAAGAATCCTACTGAGGAAAATCTCCTGCAAGAAAAAAAAAAGTCAGACATATCTTTTAAGAAACCTATCTGCTGCTCTACCTTTGTCTTCTTCACAAAAATAGCAAAAAAATTTTTCCTAAATTTCCTAAGAAATTTAGCCTCAAAGGCAGAGCAAGTATAAAAAATTTCAGTTTCCATGATTATGAAGACATTGTAAGCAACTGAATTCATCATATATTAGGCTACCTGATCTACAGCTATACTATCTTTAACAGTATTATTTTTAAAAAAAATTAAGCAGGAGTGCCTGAAATCTGGATATAAAATGTCCCATGCATATCAGTTCAAGTACATCTAAGTTAGAGTATTACAAGATGTGTAACGTAGGAAATATATAACTGTGGATACTGATATGGTATCCTCCTGTGAGGGCTACATTTCAAAATGGGCTTGTTAGTGTGGAAATAATGTTATATTCTTAATTTGACCTTCAACTTTCATTGCAGTTACATTCAAGAATATTCTTCACGGTCTTTCAAGATTTTTAAAATTGCAGATAATATGTAAAGGTAGGTGACATTTATTCATATAAAAATATAGAATGGGGGAATTAATCCAAAATCAAATGAAATTTACAGACAAAAACTTTTTTAATTTTGAGAAGATCTGGGTTAGCCAGTTCTAGTAAACTGGCAGGATATTACACTAGCTTATTTCAACACCCCCTTGGAGTTACAATCATACAGATATCTGATCTCTGACACTCATACCACCTCAAATCTCATTTTCAAATACCATACCATTTAATAGTTCTTTACATACAAGAATTACAAGTGAAAACAGAGCTAAAGCTCAGAACTATTAAACCAAGCCAATGGCCTTCTTAAAACCTAAATCAACATGTGCTTATTCTGATGCAAGTGTTTTCAAGACGATAATCAATTAATCAAAGTGTTAAGGGACAATTTTATGATGCTCAAATGCTTTGAGCATTATAATATTATGACTGAGAATTTAGAATTGTTCCAGATGTTCAAAACACCATTTTGTTGAAATGAAAAGAAGTACAGAACTGTACTGTGTCCCATCAGCCTCTTTTCAGGCCAGCTCTCTTAGCACTGTCTCTAAAGCACTGATTTTGCAACCCTTCCAGCAAAACAAAATGGTCTCCTGCTAACATCTCCTTATCTGTGAAAAGTTGGATATTTCCAATCAGAGGATCTCCAAGAGTGAAGTAAAGACACCATTTACAAACTGAAAAAAAGCAAGATAATTTTCAAACAAGCTTTCAGGATCCAGATAAAGAAAATATAGACATGCAAATATATGTGTGTGTCATGCTTATATATACATATACTTATTTATATAAAAGTTAAAAGTAGCTGAATATGGTGGGCTATAGAACCCAAGCAGATACCTTCTGTGCTAGGCCCACAACACAAGGCTGCTGTGTTCACACATGCCCAGTCAAACAAATAGAGAGACTTGAGTGTGTGTTCCCAAGCACTGTTTGAATGTGGGCACCCAGAAACATGAACACAAGAACGCAATAGTTCCCATGCCTCAGGAGTTGGTTTCCCTCATCAACTTGCACAGCACTGCAGGGACACAGCTCCTCTTTGCAGTTTCTTTCAGTGGGCTCTCACCAGGGACCAGGCTCAGGATTGCTTTTTGGTAGCCCTGGATGTGTCCAGGTCAGGATGCCTTTTTGCACTGAATAGGCTACTGGCCTAGTATCCAGTATCCTATCTTCTGCCTGACATTGTTCCTCTGATCCTCCCCAGGTCTTTGCTTAATGGGATTGGGATTATTTTTAGGTCAGCTAAACTTTTTCTTCAATTTTCAATTTATTTGGTACATTGCCTCTCAATATGCCTTTTTCTCTCCTTTCTCCCTATATTTTAGGAACATCTGTATAGCATAAAAAAAAGATGTGATATATTATGAAGATAAAGTGCTTATATGCTCTGTTAATAAAAAAATAATCCAGCTGTAACAGTATGTTATCCAGCACAAGTTCATACCAGTTCATATCCTTTGGTAGTTCTCACAATTCTATCAGGCTTTGGGCCGTTTCTGCTAGATTTATGTAGAAAATAGAGAGGCCCTTTCCAGAGATTTGTTTTAATCATTTTCCTTTCTTCTATTGCACTTTTAGCCTTTATTCAAATCAACTCACCACATGTTTTTAAGTATCCACTCTGTATGTGGCGCTCCTTTCAGACTAACATCTGCATATGTCTCCATTTACATCCCTTTGACTGCTCCAGCTCTATTTGAAATATGGTGCTGCAAAAACCAAATTGTTTCCCAAATTGTCTCCCTCTGTTTCCTCACGATTAGTGCCAACATCCTCCCTGAGTCCTGATCAGTTTACATTTTGGTGACATTTTTACGGCCTCTACCTGTTTTCCCTCCTCGTATGTCTCCCTACTTTGTACTCATCTGTGTCCATATATACCTCCTGTCTGCTTGAGCTCACCCCTAGCCCTTACTATCTCTTCCTTCTTTCCACACCAACCACTTCAGCAGCCTCCCATGGCTTTTGTTTCATCTTCTACAAACTCCCTCTTGTCTTAAAATCATTCATGATTTCTAAAACTGCTCCACATCTCTGATTTCCTTTGCTTTGTAAATAAAGCAGCATTTCTTTTAACAACTGCATAAAAAGGAAATCATTGTTAACCAGTCTGATGTGGCTCATAGTAGGACAGTTACTGAATGACAGCCTTTTGTGTGTTGCTACAGTTTTCACTATATTGTAATCTTTTCATTGACTTCCTCTCAGCCTAAGATCTAGATTCTTCTCATCATTGAGATGAGAGATGAATTTGCATTTCTACAGAATGCAAAAGCACAAGTCTTAGTGACTGTAACGGATCAAGATATCACTCATGTCTTTCTTTGATGATGAATAGTTTTGGCTTTTGTCCTTATTCTTTTCCAGTCATTCTGATGCATCAAGATAACTTCAGTGTACATTTTCCTAATTTTCTACTACCACTGGATTTGCACTATCTCTTTGGAATATGCCTGAAAGTCAGTCCACAAAAACAAACCAACAAAAATCTAAATTTTATCTTTTGTCATTTTACATTTTTTCAGCATCTCCTTCCTTCTCTGCAGGCATAGCCCTGTAGCATCTCCTTATAAGCACCACCTTTACCTTGTCTACATCCCCTACCACAGTTTGTCTGTGCAGATAGTGCATGCAGATGTACATAGATAGAATTCCGATAGGAATAAAAGGTCTTCTGACAGAGTAAAAACACTATTAGGAAATAGTGAGATGGCACTTATTTTTAAAATTTTGTTCTGAAAATTTAGTAAATTTTTCTTTTGATTAGATATGTCAAGGGAGAAACAGGAAGATAATGAGAATAACATTAATTCAGTATTTTACAAAAGATACTGTGATTTGAATCCTTTGCAGAATTGAATATGCTCCCTGTTAGCTGATGCATTCAGACACCTCTTAGCAAATGGTCATGGCCTACTTTGTGGTTTGTCTTCTGCAGAACTTTGCCAAAAAGCACGTTTGGAGGCTAAGATTCATAACCAGACTTGGCAACTTTTGTAGCTGAGTGGATTAAGGCAGTGAAGTGAAGGAGGTGGGCAAGCTGAAACTATTTCCATATGGGAAAAGAATTTCTGTTTCCTAAGGGGATATTAAGCCAAGTCATTGAGCCTTCAAAAGCTTTCCAGAATTATAAAAGCACCTTTGCACTAATGCCTGGGACTTCTGAGTCTCTAATGCCTGAGACTGCCTGCCTTTAATGCCTGCCTCTAATGCCTGAGTCTTCTAATGCCTGACACTGGCTGAGTTCCCTCAGAATTCTGAAAAACAGTATGCTGCTGGCATCATGTATATTCATTGGTGCAATAACTGAAGTGATAAATCTCCAAAAAAGGAAAGCAAAGAATTAAATAAGAAAAGTGATCTGATAAAGATTATATGGACTATCTAATATTTTGTACTTAATCAATACTTTTTCAAGCAAATAAGGCTTACAGAATTCCATGTCTAACTGTGGTAGTAACAAACCACCAAGTGTGGGTTTACTTTATTAGTTTCAAAGTCAAGAAAAGTCATTAGTTTTCTGGGCATCAAACTTGTGCTACAAGTTTACTTGAGTAAGAGGGCAGTTCCCTCCTGCTCCACTATTTTGTGAAGAATATTAATTTCAAGATAATCTTCATGTGAAAAAAGTGCAGACTATTCATAATATCATAATCATAAATCATAAAGTCATAAGATTATATTCCATAGCAGTTGAGTCCTCAACAGCTGAAAATCTAGTAAACAAAACAATTTTAGGAATGATGACTAATAATATACATAGACAACCTTTCTTCATAATAATAGTCACTCATCCATATGTATTTATATCATCTTGGTTTATTGTAACTCCTACTGCAACTGTAATATTTCATTTATACACACCTTTTTACGTATACCAAACATTTCAACTTGTACACAGTTAATGTTCTTTGTCTTGGTGCTGCCATTTAATGACGCTAATTGTTTCATCTCTGCTTTATTAAGCCGAACATATTTGTAAGCTGACATACATGGGAAAGCAAAGTCCGCAGTCTTCATAGGTGAGGTAGGCCTGAATATTTTCCCAAATTCGGCAATATGCAGCCTGCATCCTGAATGTTAGATATCTGTGGATTTAGAACAGAAGGCAGTCTGGGAAGAGTCTTCAGACCACAGAAATTGTATCACTGTGGGTATCACATGCTGAGATCTGAGCATATTCTATCAGTCACCAAAATTTTTGCATATCATAAAGAATGCACAGCTACTAAAGGACTGATTACTAAAGCAGCAAATTCTACCATATATTTCTGAAAGAATCTGCACTACATTCAGTTAGGAAAAGAGCTGTCCTGGGGGATGGCTTCATTATTTCTCAGTAGCAAGATTTACAGGAAATGACAAGGTACACCTACTAATAAGACCTGAGAATGGGTTAGAAAAAAAAGAAAAAAAAAGAAAGAAAAAAAGAGAAAAAATAAAAAAAAAAAGAAGAGGAAGAAGAAGAAGAGGAAGAGGAGGAAGAAGGAAGAAGAAGAAATAGCTACAAGCAATCTGAATCTACTCATAAATGCTAACTGGGCTGTTTCTTAGAAATACTTATTGTCAAGTAAGCACTACCAATATAAACTTTATAAGGTGCTGCATATTTCCCATGGGAGGAATGGCAGGAATCTGAATGAACAATTACAAATATGGCAGCAAAGACTCAACTATTGATACATCCCTCTTACAGCAAGTAAACAGTGAGCACCCATTTCCATTCTGAGCTGCCTGGGGTGACCTTCATAAGAATGGCTTCCCCCAGATGCAAACACAGAGTACAGATATACAGCAAAGAAACACTACTAACAACACCTCACTGGGGAAAAAAAAAGAAAAAAGAAAAAAGAAAAAGTTAAAAAAAAAAGGAAGCAGAATTACACCCACCAATTTGTCTCGCCTCCTACATTCTGGTTAGATTTAGACCCTTGTCTTCTCAAGTTCACCAAAAGACATATATATAAAATTACAAGTCCATGAAAACTTATTATGGGCAACAATAAATTAGACTTTTATTTGCTTTCTGGTACTTTCTTAATGGTAGAAGATGACATTTTATGATACTTTATCAGTTTTATGCTCACTGTCAGATTTTTTAATTTGTTTTACAATGAAGAGTTAATAAAATCCTTCTGTATAGGTCTTAGCACATTGATACGATAGAAAATATAGACTCAGAAGTTTACTTGTCATAATGCAGTGCCTATAAATTCTGCAAATTTGCATATAAATTCTGCTAGCTGGAATCACTATGAGTCTTCAATAGAAGTGATACTAGGGTTTCAGCTGTTTGGAGTATCTGCATGACAGAATATAGTACTTGTTTACAAATATTTGCTTTATAATTGCGTAAAATAGTTGAGGCTTTCTTTTTAAACCTCAAAGCTGCTACAGAATAAACAATGTTCATTTCCATGTCAAAAAAAAAATACACTTGAAGGTCAGTGCAAACAGGAGACTTTTTTTCATTTAAAAAAAAATCCATAGAAAAATCCAGACCTATAATCCAGTACTCAACTAGTATTGAGCAGTATAGACTAGTATTGATCCATGTAGGGGTGTAAATAGAGAAATGTCTCCACTGTGGTCTTTCCAGTGAGGTAGGTGAACCAAATGTTACAAGGGCTGCTTAGAGATGTCAGAAGACAACCCAGAAAAACACGCATATGTTGTCTTTTCTTTTTTTGCAAGATGTTTGAAACTTTCATCATCTCTGTCTCTCACTTTATCAAGTGTTTTCTGCCACATGTGACCTTGCTAGACATGCATCTAAGTAGACAGCCGAGCAACAGAGGGAAAAACAAGCTTACTGTATTAGCTAGCAGAGTTTTCCAGAATGCTGTTACAATAATATAAAAATGCAGTGTAATTTCAATAAAATATATTAACTTTTTACTTAATTGTGTAATATTAAATAGATTAAACTACTTTTAGGAGCTGAGCAGAGCATTCATTGAACAGAACTTTGAGGAAAGATTTAATTACATTTATTGCCACTCTGATGATTGTTATTATTCTGGTAAAGAAATCTCTTTTGATTGCCATTAATGGTGCTGTGCTGAGTCTCCAGACAAACTGTCATTTAACATATGTAATATACATAAAATTAATTAGTAGAGTCTTTCTGAGTATTCATGCTTTGACTCCCCATTTGTTCTTTCCTCAGATTTTGCAAAGAGTCAGCACAATTTTCAGTCTTTTAGTAATGTGCAGCAATTGTACCTAGAGTACAGAAAGAAGAAAAATACTTGGCTGTGAACACTTTAGACATGAAAAATACTAACAATATTATGTTAACATTGCTTTGGAAAAACTGATAAAAATACATGGTTGTGATCAGTCATGAAAAGAAAATGGAATTCATACATGATTCAGAAAAGGTTCCTGGGATGCTCTGAAATTTGTAGAATCCATCTATCAAAAGAGTGTAGAAGATTTTTGCTTAGCCTAACAAAATAAACCCTGAAAAAATCACCTTTTTTTCTCTATTTATGCTGGATTTAAGAAATGTGTAAGCATCAAGGAGGAAAAAAAAAGATATTTGAGCTACCAGTCAGAAGTTAATTAAGCTGATTTTTTTCTTTCAAGTTTTAAAAAAAATCAAGTTTCTGAGGTAAAAATGAATTCTATTTAGGCTGTAGTAACTTAAGTTTACATTCTCTTTCAACAGATGAAATACCAGGAGTGCAGAACAGCCTCTAACTAGGATATACTCAGAAAATCTGAGAGCGCTAAATAGAGGGTTAGACAATTTAGGAGCAGAATTCCATCTGACAGCAACTTGGACTGGATTTAATGCCATTAAGAGAGCAATTTTGGTGACCTAGCATAAGTCATTAAATACCATTTTAGACAATGTAATCCGAGACATCTTCATGGTGCTAGCTGGGGTGATCTGCAAGACACTTTTTACTTCTGAGATGAAAGACAGACAATGGGAAGGAAGTATAATTAAGAGTTCTGAGATGGCTTGGACACCTCGTCTTAACACTTGAGCTTACCCCAGCAGGTGTCCTCCAATCTCCTAGATGTTTATTTGGGTGAATGTGTTCTTGATCTCCTAGACTAGTTGCAGTTCTGCCTTCTCTATAAGTGCTAGAAAATACAAAGAAGAAAAATCAAGCCTAGGTGTTTGCTGCAACTTTATTCCCAAATGTCAGTCTTGGATAGGCTGCTCCAAAACAGTCTAAATCAGCAGTCTGCTAGCATTCCTCTGGTCTGGGAATGAATCGAAAAGCAATTTCCTACTAGCTAACATAATTCTTTCTGGACTACCACAGCCCAGATTTACTTCAATATGATACCTAGACTCTTTTTCAAGATGATTGTAGTCAATTATTGTATTGCTTTGTGGTATTAAACCATTTGCAAAGCATTTGGCTGATGCAAGTCCTTATTTAGGGCAGGATGTAGCTTTTGTGTAAAAAAGAAAAAGAAAAAAAGAGCTGAAATGGTCAAAGTGGTCAAAATATACAATTTCAGCAAAACAAGGATTCTAACTCTTTTCCAATAATCTCTTTGTGTTTTTGTGATCCCAGGGAATTCAGTTCGTAGTGATAAAACTAAAAATTCTCCTTGAATATTTTGTTATGAAATATTTTCTCAATTAAAGAAAAAGTAAGTTCCCAAGCAAGCAAGATGAGAGTTAACAAAGAACCCATTTGAACCCATTTCTTTCCCACAACTGCCCCTTGAATAACGCCATACTATAAATAACACCTGTACTTCATATTCCATAGATGCAAAACCTAAATTCTTCATAACAGCAAAAATCTCTACTTTCTGCACATTCAGGATCACCACCAGATCTCCTTATGAGGAAGGAAGTCATACCTCTTTGCAAATGGAGTTTTAAGTGCACAGGACAGTGTAGGAAGCAGAAAAGTAAGAACTTTCAGAAAAGACATGTTAGAAGCTACAGAAAAATATACTGTTAGAGATATGCAGGGTAATTTTCATATCAGATTGTTGTACAAGTTTCAGTTCAAATGTACTGAGCATGTATAAAAAAGCTCACACAGACTACTTGTAACCAGGGATTAAAATGTGTAGTATAGAGGTTTTCTAATAAGTTATTGTGAGTAAAAAATCCTATGCTCTAAAGTAGACTTAAGTGTTTTCTGCTGCTTATCAAAAATTAAAAGTATAGTCATTTAAGGCCAAAGCAGCCCTGAAAAGTGTATTTTGTGAATTATGGAAGTGAAATTATTTTCTTTAGCTACATCTACAATGCGTATTAAGTAGCTTTGAACATTACAAAATCTTCAGTTTTCTTTCATGTTTGCCTGTCATTTGCACACTCCCTGACCCTCTCCATAGGGTTCCAGAATTTTTGCCTCCAGTGCCTCTAAAAGAAAGGCATAGGATTATGTGATGACACGGTAGAAGGTTACTCACACTACCATCCTGTCCTCTCAAAATCTGGCATGCAAATTTAGTTATGATTCAAATAACTCAAAGGTATGATGGCTTTTAGACATTAATTCCAAAGACAGTACTATAGATGCAGAAGAGCACAGGCAGTTGGACGATATGCTGGAGCCATGTTTTAGAGTGACAAAAGATCAAGTGGAGGTAACCAGTCATGATGCTTGGAAAGAATGAAGTAGTTCTTTCCCTCAAATCTGAAGGGTTTCAACTATAGAGAATACCTTCAAATTCTGATGGAACTTCACCTAAAAGATTGGAGAATATGAAATTCCAAGACATGAATTTTGTGGCCTACTGCTTTCAAAATCTCCTTTTATATTTTTGTCCATGGGGCCAATTGTTCAGAGGAAAGCTCTGAAGTGAAGAAAAGGAGGAAGCTGTGCATATTTGAATGGGTTAGGGGATATGGCAGGGAATAGCATGGGATAAGTAAATAAGAAGGCAAAGAAGTATGGTGCAAGGAATTAACAGAGTACAAAAGCCTATTGTCAACAGAAGTGAAAGGGGAATAAGGAATAAGGAACATAAACTTTACTTCAGATCATAGAACTTATCCAAAAAGCTCTCAGAAATACCAAGCAAAAGTCATAAAGAGGGCTCACTGTGCTGCAGACCTGAAAGAGTACCTCTCTGACAGCAGAAGAACCAAATCTTTGTGATTAAAAGAAGATAGTTAGGATATGAAGATAGAGAAGAAACATCTCCAACTACATAGCGACTAGTTAATCTGATTGGTGGGAATATGGAGAAAAGAAGCACATAAATATTTTGTCTAAACTCACAAATCTATGAGGGCCAATTTTGGATCTTAAAGCAGGATTATGCCTGATGAAGTAACTGCTGTAAGTCTATGTTCTTTTTGATAGGAAATTTTTTAAAAAATGGTTTCGAAATACTGGAAAGCAAAAGGAAGGAAAAAGGTTTTGGAGTCTCTATCCTTGGAGATACTCAAAAGTCAGATGGATGCGGTACTGAGCAATCTGCTGAAGCTGACCCTGCCTTGAACAGAAGGATTGGACTAAAGATCTCCAGATTCCCCTTCCAACCTCACTGAGCCTGAGATTCTGTGTATTTCTTCCAAGACTGGCCAGTCCTTAGCTGTCAAAAAAGCAAGCGAAACAAATCTGTACTCCACACAAGCTGTGAAATGTTATTTACAATTTTTTATAAGATCAGTGTTCTGAAGTGCTCTTATTTTAACATTTATCACAACAGAAACTATTCTTAGACAGCACTTATGCACATCCTTTTTTAAAAGTTTAGCCATAATATTTGCCTGGAACAATTTCCTGGGGTAATGAATTCCACAGGTGAAATTCATACAATACAAAGATGAGCAATTTCCTTTTTTTTTCTAAATATAGCAATCAATATAACTGACTTCACCTAGTCTCACATTTGGGGTTCATTTTCATGATACCCCAAAATATAGAGATATAATGCCAGGAAACTATTTTAATACTTGTTCACTTCTTTACCTTTCTTTTTTAAACTTGAAGGGAAACATGAAGACATATGAGAGGAAACAAATCATAGTGCAATTATGAAATTCCAGGAAGTACATTTGGCAAATACTGCTAATCTTTTGACAAAACAGGCCACATAGGAATGTAAACAACTGAGACAGAGAAAAAGTATTTGCTAATAATAATAAAAAGCCTATGAACAAACTCAGTTGATGTTTTTTGAAGTTAACTGCAGAGATTCATATTTGAATGTTCTGTGCTTACAGGTGGGAGCGACTTTTGAGCTTATGTTTTGACATTTCCTACTTGAAACAGAAGAAGAATTTTTATTTTTTGAATAGCTGTATAGTTGGTTGTGTTTTTTACACACTAGGTCACATATCTGGTCAATTCAGAAATAAAAATAGCAATATCAGAAGCAATATATTGAATGACTCATAAACTGACATCAGGCTCCAAGGTGAGCTCAAGATTCCTGGACTTTCCTGATTTCCACGAGTGTTCAGCATCTCTCCATTCTCCAGATCAGAATAGAAGTTTTTAGGTACTTAACATATCCATGTATCCTGCTGTGTAAAGTGTATGAATTTCACAGGCCATATTTAGACTTTTAAAAGAGAAGAAGCATATGAGGTTGTTGTAATTTACTTTCAGTGAATTAGCATATAATCAGCATCTGTGGAGCAGCAAAGGTAAGTAATATTTCAGTGATGAAAGCAAACACCAACTGTTCCCTTCAAATATAGCCAAAAACAGCCAGAGCAGAGTCACAGGGCACAGAAGAAAAGTAAATAGGAGGGAAGTAGGTACCTAGAGCATGTCACTGCGAATCCCCAAACTTTGGTATTTGTCCAGTGCCTATCTAAAGTAAACTGCTTTAATAGCTCAGGTAGTAGATGCCAGAGCCTACAGGGAGTCCCTACTGCAGACTGAGCAGCAGCAGTACCACCACTACAAATTCCTGTTTGATGCTGCTTTAGAAAGAAAATCTTCACAGCTGCTGGACTCAGGTTGGATCAATGGGCTGATGCCAATTATTACAAGGTTCAACAAGGCCGAGTGCCAGGTCTTGTATTTTGCTCACAACAACCCCATGCAGTGCTTCAGGCTTGGGGCACAGTTGCTGGAGAGCTGTGTGGTGCAAAAGGATCTGGGGGTGTTGGATGACAGCCAGCTGAACATGAGGCAGTAGTGTTCCCACATGGACAAGAAGGCCAGTGGCAGCCTGACTTGCATGAAGAATAGCGTAGCCAGCAAGCCCATGGAAGTGATAGTCTCCCTGTATTTGGTGCTGGTGAGACCGCAGCTTAAGTACAGTTCAGTTTTGGGCTCCTCACTGTAAGAAGGACATTGAGGTGCTGGATGTGTCCAAGGAAGGGCAATGAAGCTGGTGAAGGGGTTAGAGCACACACCTTATGAGGAGCAACTGAGGGAGCTGGGGTTATTTAGTCTGGCAAAGAGGAGACTCAGGGGTCACCTCTACAACTACCCGGAAGGAGGTTGTAGTGAGGTGAGTGTCAGTCTCATTTCCAAAATAACTATCAATGGGATGAGAGGAAATGACCTGATGTTGCACCAGAGTAGCTTCAGGTTAGATATTAGAAAAAAAATCTACCTTGAAGGAGTAGTCAAGCATTAAAACAGGTTGTCCTAGGAGGTGGTGGAGTCACAGTGTTCACAGTGTTCAAGAAAACATGTAGATGAGACCTTTAAGGACATGGTTTAAGAGGCATGGTGTTGAGTGACTTATGGTTGGACCCGATGATCTTGAAGTTCTTTTCCAACCATAATGATTCTATGATTCTTCACTTGGTTTGTGAATCTCAAAATGTGCATGGGCAGAAAATAGTCACTTGCATACTCATCTTAGGAGCAGATGCAACTTATGGCCGTGATCTACACATAAGGAGGGATTGAGGAGGAGGGAGTGAGGAGGAAGAGGCCAGCCTCTTTTCAGTGGTGGACTAGAGGCCACAAATTGAAGCACCAAAACTTCCCCAGGAACTTAAGAAAACAGTTCTTAACAGTGAGAGTGACAGAGCCCTGGAACAGGCTGCCCAGAGAGGTTGTAGAATCTCCTTCTTTGCAGATCCTTAAAACCCACTTTGATGCAACCCTGTGCTACGTGCTCTAGGCGACCCTACATGTGCAGGGGGGGTTGGACTAGATGACTTCTGAGGTCACTTCCAACCTTAAGCATTCTATGATTCTGTAAGTAAATAAAGCTTATTTACTGCAATGGTATCTCAAGCACCTATATGGCTTAGGCAATGAAAACTCTCTTGAATTCAACATTTCACCTATTCTGACTTTTAAGTCCCTAAAGGCTATTTGGGATGTTACTCTTTGGCATATTTTAAAATGCAACCAGAAGGTCCAAAGTTAGAAAATTAAATCCATATTCATTCATATTCAGGCATCAAAAGAGTAACTTGATTTTCAGAGATGCTAAGCAGCCAAAGTTAGGTTTGCAGCTCCCATTGAAAGCAGTCAGTAGCTCATAGTGGGCAAAAGATGGCATCAGGATTTAACAATGTGCATATGCCACTATGCTTCCACTATTAAGAAGTTTTTCAGGAAAATAAGGTGTGTAACATATGGTAACACTTTAAAAAGGGAGGAGGAGTGGTAAAAGGGTACATTAAAAATAATGGGAACCAGCTTTATGCTACTGGTAGGCAGTTGGGTAATAAAACTATAATCTTTTTCTTATATAGAATGAATAGCTATATTAAAAACTGAAAAAAAGAGAATTCTTTATGTATTGTTCATGATATATTGCCCAAAAAAGAGTCGTATAACTGCCCAAATAGCAGATGGGTGCAATATCAGGTCCCTTCCAAAAGACCTATAATTTTCCCTACTACTTTTCCCTTTGTAGTACAGTAGCCAATTACTCTGTTGCAGCTTAAGAAAAGTCATTTTAATTACTTTTACCAAGCAAATTTTAGCCTATGAGTTCCATCTTCCTTTATCTTTTCAACTGTCATCTCACTATCAACATCTGGGGTTCTTCTCCCATCCTAGATACTTTTTAGTCTGGTTGTCTATTGAATTTATATTGCCTGAAATTTCTAACAAATTGAAGCTCAAGAGCACCATTCCATCTCTCTTGTTGATCTGCTAAGCCTCAGTGATACTTCTTATTTGTGTCTCTTGGATTTTCTTGGATTCTTTTTGGATTTTATGCTTCTTAGCATAGTTGCCCTTCTATCATCCCAGTTTTTCCTTAAGGTCCTTCTTGTTACCTCACTACTTATTATTAGATTTCAGTCTGTCTTCTTCAAAAAATGAGATTCAAGAGAGATCTCAACTGATTATCTCTCAGCTCAACATTTTTCTTGAGACCCATCTGTACAACTCAAACTTCAGCCTCTCATTTTGACATTTTCTCAATGATGTCTAGATGCCCACTCTAATGTCTACCTGGTCATGCCTAAAATAGAGCACATAATATTCCTCATCATGTTCTCTGACACTTCCTTTCCTTCAATTGCTATGCAAAATATCATCAGTTTACTTTTAATTGTGACTTGTTGACGTGCACAGTTTTCAATCCAAACACAATTGGAGCTACACATGTAGGTGAATGCAATGAGAATTCTTTCTGTGTAACCTCCTGGAACCATCCTTAGTCATGTTATGCCTCGGTTAGAACAATATGCCCTTTTTCAGCTTTAAAGAAGGCAGTTTTTACTTTTAATCCTAACTCATCATTTCGCTAGCTAGTCATTTTAGCTATTTCTCTGCTCATCCTCGCTGTAATATCGAATAACTATCTTCCATCATATTCACAGCCCATCATGTCTTGTCATGCTCTTTCTAATGGATATACATACAACAAAAGTAGGTTGAAATTCAAACTTTCTCATTTGCATGAGGAGGATATTTATATGAAAATATTTCATCTGATTTTTCCAGAACTAACCTAGAATTTGGTGTTTGAACAGATTATTACACATTTTCACATACACATTTCAGATAAGCAATCTCCTTCCATAAAGAATAAGATAACAAAGTTATACGTAATCACTGATATATAACCAAAATATATGCTCATTTTATATGGCATGAACCATTATTCAAATGAAGAAACATTCTGACAAAAACTTTCAAAAACTCCCAAACATTTATCCACTGCAACATTATTGTTCTATATTTCTAGTTCTTCAGAGTTTTAGATTCTGCCCTGCAAATATGCTTCTCTGTATATTTTTTTGTATGCTTCTCTTTGTATATTTTTTTCCATCTACTCAGAGAAGTCACCATGTACAGTGTACTCAAAAACTCTACTCCTCTAAATGTCCTTCTCACAATGTTTGTCTGATACCTGCAACTTTTTATAAGATGTCTAGCATCAGAAGAAAATAAAGTATCTTGATCTTTTTGGACTTTTTTTTTGGATGATTCATATTATCTAAAAGAGCACTAGGGACTAGAATAATTTGATGAATAGAAAGGACAACTACTTCTGTAGTGCTAATACAGTGAAGCAATTCTTTCTCGTTCTGCTATGCTAAGTTTCTAAAACATACAAAATAAATTTCCCATATAAGGACATAGAAAATCCCTCTTCAGCAGTTTTTGTTGCTCTTCATTGATTTTCTCTTGGAACTTTCCCAATGAGGTTTTTAGACCTTGTATGCCCATGTAAAGTGTCATCATATTTGACCCAGAAGAATGATAGTTCAGTGGTTGATATTGTCATAGCACTACCCCTGTAATTTCCCTAAAAAGTTCAGATTTGCAAAAATAATAACAATATACTTTTTCTAATTTGGCACAAGTAACTTCCATGATTACAAACCAGTTACCATGCTGCTGTTCAGACTTAAATTGGATTAAAGATGCAATATGGGGACATCAGAATAAATTAGAATAAATAAGAATTCCAGTAAAATAACAGGACAAGAATGTTATGTCTTGCCTTAAGTGGATTAGTGGAAGATAAAAATATTATCATTAAAAATCAGCTGATGCTGCATGGAAAAGTTGGGGAAAAAAGCAATTTGTTTAGAAGCAGTACTACACAAACTCTTTTCCTCCATTCCTTAATGTCATCACCATTTGTGTTGAGTCAAGAGAGACCAAACACACAAACTCTGACTGTTGTCCCTTTGCTGATGACAACCTGTTAAGTTTATTCGAACGCTTGCATTACAATGTAGATCCGCGTTGAACTGGATTTTCCTCCCATTTTCCTCCCAGGCTTGGAGTTTCAGTACTGTCAATCTGAACCTTGAATTAACAAATCATAAGCAGTATTCATTGACTTTTGTGAGACTAGGAGAAAAAATGCATATTTTAATATTCCTCTGAGCTAGTTATATATAGGTTCCTTTAGCTCTGTAGCACTAGTAATCTCTTAGCACTTATAGCACAACATATATGTAGCACAAACACATATGGATGGATTATTTAACAAATGATATTGTTACAAAAAATACATGAACTGCAGACATTGAACTGAAATGCACAATATGCAATGCTGAATGCAAAATGCTCTTTCCAGAATAAAGAAACCTAAGAGAAGACTGTATTCCCATAACACTCACCTATTTTAGGCCATCAAAAGTGCAAGTACTCAGCATATGGTTACACATTAGGTACAGGTGCATATTGAAAATATACAGGGACATATTGTAGGCAACTTCTATGACAGGGGAAAATAAGCACCACAGTCTACTGAGGATTGCATTGTAGCGATATAAATGTTCTAAAGGAAGTCAGTGGCTACAGCAAGAGATAAATCAACACAGCATTCAAAGTTACCTGCTGCTGAGCTTTGGTTTGTTTCTTTCTCGTTATTATATCAATGCTTTCATTCAAAATGTAATATTAATTATAATTATAATTAGAATCATAGAATCATAGAAACATAGAATGCTTAAGGTTGGAAGTGACCTCAGAGGTCATCTAGTCCAACCCCCCTGCACACGCAGGGTCACCTAGAGCACATGGCTCAGGGCTGCATCCAG
>JAUBOD010000233.1:3438858-3464306 GCA_032353885.1 Nothura maculosa | reverse complement strand
GGAAGGTTGGACTAGATGATCTCTAGAGGTCCCTTCCAACCTTGTAGATTCTGTGATTCTGTGATTCTGTGATTTACTTAACATTACTCAATGGAGTTACTAAAGTTCATTTAAATAATAGGAATTATGAAAGTCCAGAATGCATTTTGGTGTTATTTTACCTTATTTCCTAACTTGCTCCCTTCTCTTTTTCCTCTACCTATTCTTTTTATCATCTGTTGCCTCACTAAATATGTAAATAAATGCCTCTCTGGTTCTAGCAGTGCCTGATTTCCTACAAATTTATGTCTGATGTTTTATTGCCACTTAAATTAAAATTTTCAGCGGGGGCACATAAGACCATCTGTGCATTCTCTGTCTAATTATTTGAGCTTATCTTGCAGGTTTTCTTTCAGATGAGGCTTTCACAGAAGCTCTCTTTTCTCCTGACCTTCCTAATTTCAAACAGCCTGTATTATTTTGAGAAATTCTTGCTCTCAGGATACTTATTTGTTGCTTGACAGCATATTCTGAAGTTGTTAGGGGAAATAGACAGCCTAACAGATACAGTAAGAAAGTAAAGTTGAATGAGGACCTGAAACCAAGTGGAAAAAAAAATTCCAATCTACTTCCACAATAAAGCCCTAAACTGGCTAACTTGCATTATTAGCGTAAGTTAGTAACAGTAATGTTTTATAATCTGTGCTCAGAAAGCTCTAGAAGAATATGGGAAGAGAAGAAAATGGAAAAGATGAAGGAGAGAAATGAAAAACCAGACTATGACAGAAGGGAAAAAAAGAAGCACGACGGAAGTGAAGCAGCAGTAGAAAGGCAGGAGCTTGGAGTGGGTAACTGTCTTTAAACTCACTGCAACTTTTTGCAGTTTTGTCTCTTTCAGGCATCTCCATGTTTTGAGAGGCTTTTTTCTGATCTCCAGACATAAGATATTATGCTCTGCCACATGCAAGAGCTGCCAGACTGCAGCAAGCTGTAGTGTTCAGACTTTACCTGTCAGAAACCTGCCAAAATTACAAACAACAAGTGAGTAGAGCTGGATTTTGTATCAAATGCGCTTTACCTGATGTTATGACTTGTTATTAACAGTCTTCACACAGGACTGCAGTCTGCCTGTGATCAGAAGGATACTCTGACACAGTCATGTAATATGTGGCAAATATTACATATGCTTTACCTCATTCCTCAGTCAAAAACCACCACATAATGAAATTAGCCACTTCCATTATGATAATTCTGAGAAACCACATGAAAACATCTTTCATGCAGGCTTCTCCAATCTGGCTTGTCCTTAGCAATGGGTAGTATTCTTTAAGTAGCTAGTTATTATGCTGCTAACGTGCCAGCTGGTTACTTATTAACATACAGGCAAAATTTGGTTATCTATCATTTCATTCATTTTTATTTTACATGCACCATATTACTGCATCTTTACTAACCTTCCTGTTTATCCCAATAAACAATAGTATATAAATTGAATCCACAAGAATGATCTATTTTAAGAGCCATGATATCTGGCAAACACCGGGATCTTTGTGTGGTTTAGAGATGACTAACAAGTGCTCTCATTAAACACCAGGTGCTACACATCTAAGGAAATCACAGGTGGCATTTGTAACTCCTATTCTTACAATCTTTTGAGATTCCTTTTTTTAACATTTAAAGATGTATTAAAGATAAGCATCAACTGTGAGGCATCATGTGTGCTTCTAGCTTATAGCAGTTTTATGTAATACATTTAGGCCGAAGTGTTTGGCAGTTTTCAACATGAATTGCCTCAGCAGACTGGTGAGATTTACAAAAGAGCAAGTCTGGGTTTGCGCTGTTACTTCGTGTATCACTGGATCAATTTGGGGCTTCTTGGTAACCTCAGACCCTAGAATCATATCAGCTCCTCGGTTCCTCACACTGGAAATAATAGAATGGATTCAATACTGCTGACTTCTCTGGAAAGCATGGTAATGTCTATAGATGAAAACAAAAATAATTCCTACTACAGGACCTGACTTTTCATGGTCATCTCCTATGTTTTCTGTAAGCATTCATCACACACAGAAACCCAGGCATTACATAAGGACCAGGAGCTGAATTCCAGATCTACAGGGTAGAAGTCTACACATGAAGTAATTGTTTGGACTCTCTTTATAATCAACAAAGAGAAATGGGAACCTCTAGGGGGTGATTTATCTCATCCTAAAACAATAAACTAAAATAGAGCAGATGAATCCCATCTTGAAAATGTCGGTCTGCGATGATTAAAAATGCAGTTTAGGAAAATAGCTCTTAAGTAAAATCCTACATTACAGACACATAAGGGTCATTAAAATGATTCCTTCTGATGGTATCTGTTCTTCACAGAAGGGACATTAGAAGGCTGTTTGCTTCTGACCTCTTCCTGTGCAATGACCTCTCAGACTGAAGGACCCTCTACCTCCTGCAGAAGGGGAATCAGAAGAGGAAAAGAAACTTACAGCCTGCTGGCAGTATGCTCAGTACAGAGATTGTGCGAAAGAATCACTGTCTTTACTAATACAGGAGAAAATCTTCCCCTGACCTCAGCCCGTTACCACCCACCTAGACCATGTCTTGAATCATGCAGTTAAAGACCCTTCATAAACACTAACATGGAGTATTAGTAAAGGACTGACTATCCAGCTAAGAAGATACATACTGCTTTTACAAAAACATTTGTCTTTGTGTGCCATACTTACAGCAAAAGTCCATACGGAGCCCCATTTTGGTCCTAACTGCTCTGTGCTAAGTGCTGTGCTATCAAAAGAGACAGTCTGTACCACAAAAAGCTACATAGGCAAGAGAATCAAAGTATTGTGGTCCATCCTCTACAGATGGGGTATTGAGGCACAGAGAGATTACAAGCCAACTTGCAAAAATTACAAAGGAAATCTGTGATGGGACCTTGGATCTCCCAAAGCACCGTCTATAACCATACGCTTCTGCTGGCAAGCAGCAATATTGCTAGTTTTGAGGTTAAGTGACTCCTTTCTAGTAGGACGGCTCTTACAGCTGCTATGTAATTTGCTCTTTCTGTAAGTTGGCTTAATTTCTTGTAAGTGAAGTGTTTTCCAATCCAGTGCATAACTATATCATCTCCAGCCCTACCATATATACAAAACTGAGTTATTAGCAGTTACTGAGTTATTAGTTATTATGTTTTTGGATTTGCAATTAAAGCACTAATTATAAAAAAACATATGAACAACACTTTTCAAGAAAGATAGATTTTTTTCCCTCTGTAAAACTTGATTAAAAAAAGAAAAAAGAAAGGGAAGAGGGAAGGGAAGAGGGAAGGGAAGAGGGAAGGGAAGAGGGAAGGGAAGGGAAGGGAAGGGAAGGGAAGGGAAGGGAAGGGAAGGGAAGGGAAGGGAAGGGAAGGGAAAGGAAGATTGTTCGATTGTCAAATACGTAAATATGTCAAATGTAAAAGAAGAAAATTTCAAGAGTACATTGTATTTTGTTTTGAAGTGCTTATTAAAGATATGATTCAATATTACTGTTCAGTGGCAAGCACATACAATCATTTAAAAAAAAATACTTGCAGTAATAGTATTAATCTCATCCTACAAATCGGGTAGCATTAACCAGATTCCTGGCTCTTATGCTTTTAAATCACTTTTAGGTCCAGTATAATACTTCCAAGTATTAAATATGGTTTATTTTTTTTCCCACACAAATTAGTACTTTCTAATGGTTATTGGTATACCATTCATTACCTGTTATTCATTCTGCAGATTGGACTTTCCGGTCCTGAAAGCTCTTCATGGACAGAAGTTAGGAATACATCACCAGAAACTCCATAGATGGAAGAAAAGGATAGTTTCAGGAGAGTATGACTGTACTATGAATTTTATGTGTTTTCCTTTCACTTTTCATGGGACCTATTTCTAACATTTTTAATATATAAAATAAATGTTTTCTCTCACACACAATAATGGATTAATATTATGGTTTCAGAATCTAATTTCCGTATAACACATGGCAACTCTTTGATATGGAATCTATGAGATTATATCTAGCAATGAATAGCAAAGACAGAATTATCAAATTTTCCATTCATCTCTCCTGAAAACTAGATAAAGAAATTCAAAAGACTGATTTAAGACTGATTAAGAGAAAGCACTTGCATGTTCAGTTCGTAAATAACCTTTGCTCAGTATCATAAGGCATAACTGAGGCAAAAAAAATTGTTAGCCAAATTCAAATGAGAAAAAGACTTTAATTGGGAAAATGAGCTCTTCATACAACATTTGCTATAATAATATCAAACATGGGGAAAAAAAGGGTTTTTTTCCCACAAAAAGATCCATATTTATCTCCCTAATAAAAAAGAAGCTTTCACTAGGTTATTTTGTAACTACCTGTTACAAATTCATCACAAATTTGACCAGAAAATTGTCTATATAAGATGTGCAGATACCATACTGAGCATTCATCTAATGGAGTAAGATAAGGATGGGAATATTCTAGTGAAACAATATTTTCTCCAAAAAAAGATCATGTATGGAGCCAGAATGCTGTGTTTGGAGAAGCTTTTGTCCAAAAATAGCTGCTGATGGATCTTGGCGAGCTAAGATGGCAATAATCTATCTGTACTCAACAGAAGTCTGGAACCATTATCCCTGGAGTCCCAACAGGTTGTGCACCTCAAGTAGAAGATGTCATCTGTAGCTATGATTAAAAAAATGTTTAACAAACATTTCCCCAGTAAAACAATATTTTGCCAAAATTGAAAGTGTTTAGAGGAATTATGTTTTCAGTTAGGTTTTTCTGTGAGAAGGCTCATCAGTTCTCTGGTAAAACTTCTGACTGAACTGTGGAGTAAGAACTACCAGGAACACAGAAGAGTTTATGCCCTTAGCTGACATCCTATCTATCCTCAGTTTACTGGGCCCGTGAAATCCCAATCCACATTAAATCTGCATTTTTTCTGCATCATGTGATTCCTTGATTTTACATGGAGCCTTTGGGCTTATGATAGGGAATTTGCCATAAAATGATTTAATAATTGTTCTTGTGATTTTAAATTTATTTTACCCTTTGCAAAAATGGCAAAATAAGTTCAAGGAAATATTATGAAACTTCCTTATATGGATAAGACATCTGTCCTTTGTTTCTGCCAAAGCCATTGGTAGCTCCTGGTCTGACCTCTCCTTGTGATCAGCCATAGGTGCCATCAGCATTCTGAGCTGTGAGTGCAAAAATGCAGATATTCCCCATGCTCCCCATGAGAGATGCTTTACTCTCATTCTCACATCAAATGCCTCTGAGAAGGGCTTCACGCCTTGCCCCATGGCATTCTCTTTGAAGATAATGTGCTCCACACCCTTTTCCCCAATTATTCTTGTTCCTTGGACAGAGACCTCCACCACACAAAAGCCTGGGCCTGTTGCTGTTTCCTTTTTACTTGCAGCAAGATAATACCCTGAAAGGCTAAGAATGCAGGTTTGCTAATTGCCAAAGCACTGCCCTAGGATGTCAGCCTACAGCATTATTGTACTGCTTTTTTAGAGAAGCACTCTCATGCTTTTCTCCCATACTCCTTTCTTCCATGCTATGCTAAGGACTATGCAGAGTTACCTCACTGCCTTTTCAGAACTTAAGAGCATAAATCTTCCACAATTGACGGCAGCCAAGTAATTCGTACTGAGCCCAGAATCCAGACCCTGCACTGTATGATCCCGAATACTAGAAACCACAAAACACCCTGAAATCTTGGGAAGGATTTTAAAAGACTTAGTATAAGAAAGACCCTAAAACTAGCCTGTGCTGGATGGAGGTTTATTAGATAAAAATACAACTTGGGAAGAGAATTCCTCACACACCAAAATCCAAAACCAAATCCAAAAATGATTCTTACCATTGCTAGTATATTAGTGATCTAAGAGAAAATAGAGTGCAATGATGAAATATGATGATTACTTTTAGTCTTGAGGCGTGGTTAAGACACATGAACTAGAATATCAAACTTCACCAAGGGCTCTGTGCCTTATCATTGACATACAAGAAGAAAGTGAAATCATGTCTCTCCCTGAAGCCATGTTTTGCCCTGAACTTACCTGGCCTAGGCTCTGAAGCATAAAGTATAGTATCAATATAGTCCAAACATAAAGGGTCAACAAGCAGTAGTCAGGCCTTCTTCTTTCATTCTCTCTGATAGCTATCAACAAGTTGAACAGTCATAGTTTCATATGCCAGAGACTGAAGTCCCTAGCTCTAGGATCCGCCCTACGCTGCCATAAAACCTGTTCTCTAAAAAGCTCATCCTTTACCTTGAAAGAATTGAGGGTTTTTTTCCCTCTTACTCCCCATCTTTGAAGGCCACTTTCATTCTCTATTCTTCCTAGATGCAAATCTTCTTCTGTATAACTATTTTTATGTTGAATTTGCCTTTTGCTGAGAACAAAGCTCATATTTCAACAGTTCTTCTCTTTGCCAGATATTTACCTGTCTATGAAACGCATGGTTGACTAGAACACTCACCCCTGGCTTTGCTCGGCTAAACAAGACCAGCTCCTTTTAACTAAAAGGTTCCCCTATTTCATATTTGACCCTGCAAAAAAATCCCTTGATAACTAGCTTCCTTGTGTTCTGCTCTGCCTGTTTATATCTGTACTGTTTCTGATTTTCCATCTAGATTATAAGCTCCTTGAGTGACAAACCATTTTCCTGTTTTGTCTCTGTGAGCCTCACACTATGACCGTGACTATGGTTCCTAGGTAGTTTATTACGCTGGTACAAATATTCATAATCAAATACAGCAGAGTTATCTAAAATCCCATTAAAAAGTGAGGGGATAATGGCATTGTAAATCAAATTTTCCCAAGTTTCCAAACATCTCCATTTTGATTCCATTTGAGGAATAGGAAATGTTTTATCCAGAATTTCCCTTTTTAGCCAATACTTGCTCACTTCTTTCTTTATCTAATATAAAAAAAATGTACAAGAGAAAAAATAAATTCCCCCTAATTCATAAACTGCTTTCTCTCTGTGTTATATCCTGAATGCCCTGATGTGCTTGCTGTTTTGGAGGAAAGAAGTTGAGTCACCTGAACAAAAGAATGTAAGATAGGGAGGTGGCTGAGAAACGTGGAGAATTCATCAGATAAATTACAATACCTTTATTTTTATTGCACTGGGGGAGTCATTTGGGAGAGGCACTTGATTTGGAAATGGTACAAAGAATTATTTGGAATAAGCTTGTATATGTTTCATTCCCCTTCCAAGTGAGTAAGTGCTGCCTATCTTTCTCAGCACAGGGACAATGTCAGATCATTTCCAAGTTCTGTCTCCACCACAGACTTTTGCCATATGTGTGTTGGCTTGAGCCCTGCCAGACATAACTAGGCTCACAGAAACTCTTAATGTTCAGACAGTTACAGCAGCAAACTGTACATCTTTTTTCAAGGAAGGGTGTGTTGCTATGGCAGAACAAAGCCAGTCCTACTGCACCCATGCTAGGAATGTTTTACCTGCACGTCAGTCTATAAGTAAAGCAGTCCAAGTATAAACTTGGCCTTAGCTGCCAGACCCCTGGGGAATAGGTGGGAAGAATCAAAATGAATATCCAATTAAGGCAGTGATAAGAATTGAAAATGCTGCTCTACATGACTTCCTTGAAGCTCATTAACGCTGAATACTTTATATCATTCTGACAGTGTAAAGAAATATTAAGAAGACATAAATTATATCAAACATTACATTTGTGTTTTCTTTTAAGACTTTTTCCCCAACCAGAATGGTAAAAAAAAACACAGTGCTAATAAGAAATCTTGGTTTTCGCTTGTTGAAAAAAAAGGATAATTGCAGAGTGCACACTAAAAAATATCTCATGCTTTCAGGTAGAATAGCTAAGAGATAAAATGATTTTTTTAGATGAATTTTTAATTTCACAAATAGGACTGTATCACATGCTTTCTCCTTTTGATCATGTAGAAAAAAAAAACCGACGGAGTCATTAATATAAGGGGTTTTTTTTCATGTAACCTGCAAAGAAATATCTCTTCCAAGCCTATTTAAAGAAGTCTCCTGCCTTAGATACTGTAAATAACTCAGTGAAGAAATTCCAAAAAATAAGCTTACATAAGAATATGAAAATAAATATTTAGTTACACTGAGTTTTATAAAGCAAGTATCCTTGAGTAATGTCTCTGTTTTATCATGACAAGAGTTATAAATAAATACTCTGTAGTGACATGCTCCAACAGGTTATGAGGTGATAATTATAGCAGAATCTACCAAATGGTTCAAAGAGTGATTACAATGCAACTCATAATTTCTGGATCATAAGGATTCAATTTTAAAGCTGAAGTATTCCATTAATTACCCCATTGTTTATGGTCAGTAAGTAGATGTTATGTAAGTACAGTTAATTCAGTATAATTCAGCTGAAAGGGTAGTGCTTTCAAACTAGATTTGTATTCCTGTAGGAGATCTGGTACTTTGAAAGAAATTGGTTAAAAATGTTCTGTGACCTATTATTAGTTTCCCAAGATGGCAGAACAACCTTATATCTCGGTTCCTTTCTGATTACATGTAAGACCTTTTGATTTGGAATAGATTCCTGCCCGAAAAGATGAAAAAGAAGGAAGAAAAAACTCTAAATGTTCACATGATTATAGTGCATATAGTAGAAGGTTTTAACATAAAAGGGAAGAAAGAGAACAAACACTGCATTTGTGCTACTTATGAAATGATATTTCCCTCAAGCATTGAGATACTGTGATTATCTTTATGAGGCTTGCTTTGCATTATTGGCATTCATAAAGACTCGTGCTCTTTATTCCCATAGTGATATCTGGCACAAGGATAAAATGTCCCAGAATAATGAAGAGCACAAGCTCAAGCAGAGGAGTTGTTGAAAAATAAATGAAAATAAGATTTTGGTGAAAAGGGAGACTTGAGAAGTTTGTCAAGTATAGCCGAGTCCACCAAGAATGAAATATATACATATATATGTAGGTATGCAAAAGAAATGGTAGAACATGGTTGCCAATGCAGAAAGCAGTCATTCTGCTAATGTTGATCATTTTCTTTGAGGGTACCAACAAAAGTCCTCCATGCCTAAGGAACATCATCTGTAAGGACATTTTTGGCATACCTATTCAAGGACAGCTTTCCCACAAAACTCCTCTAAAGCATAGGGAAACCCCCAGAGTTGTCAAGGGGACAGGAAATTAAGCAGGGATGAAAAGAAAGCAATCTAGCTAACTATATCACTAGCACAGATTAAATATGTATATATGGATAGAGACATCCCTGTTCCTGAGTATTTGTTCAACCTCTCTAACTGAAGCTGCTAAGATGGCCAAAATGCCTGTGCAGCTCCTGAACCCTCACAGATATGGTAGCACCAGCACTAATTTTGAGTTGCTTTTATAGAGTAGGTTGTAGGCAAAAGGAAAATATTCAAAAAAAAAAAATATGTACGCATCTCTTATTATATTAAAGTCGTATTTTAAAATTAAGGCTTCATTAGTGCATAAATATATAAGACCATTTCTCAGATTTTTACTTGGAATAAACAGTTTGATGTGTATATAAAAAAAACACTAAAGAGACTAAAAGAGACTAAAAATATAGATCTTTGACTAATGAATAAAGTCAAATTTAAAATCCAAATGACAAGAGCAAAATAAGTCCTGCCTTACAATTGCAGAAGTCTTGATAGCTTAAAGCAGAAAATATTCATCCGAGTCTTTTGATTCTTTTCATTCTTAGTTCAACATTTCTTAGTGATTTTTTTACCCCTTTGTAGTGTTTTCAGGTATGTGTTTGAACTAGGAATATCCTGCGGGAACCACAAAGCTGGCAGGTCTTAAAAAGTATAAACACTTCTGCAGGAAACAAAGGTCATGAGTAACCCCAATCTCCAGTTTAATGTTTTCTGCTGCAAGGAATCGCTTTAGTAGTCTTAATGGTCGATAAGCAGTATACCTTAAATGCACCCAAACTGCCCTTTATCCATGTCATAAATCTGATCTGATAGTGGAGATCAGCAGGTAATGGGCCTCAGGGGAAGTCAGGTGTCCTGGCATCAATGCATCCTGCTGTATTGCACAATAAGAAACTCAGTCTGGAACAGTTTGCTAACTGATCATGCATGCTCAAAAACAAAACAAAATAAACAAAAAAAAACAAACAAACAAAACCTGCTAAGTATCATGTGCATTGTGGATTAATTCCCTAAAAGCCATGAAAATTCCGTTTTAATTTCATCTTTTCTCCCCTGAAGTACATGGTATAGGCAATACTGTTTAGTGTTTGGAAGTTACGTAGTAAAAAGCTTTCAAAAACATCTAACATTGATCAGCTGAATTAAAACTTCCACATTAACCCTTATGTTACCTCACCTTCAGGACACAGAAAGGGAAAGAGTTAGATCTCACAGAATCACAAAATATTCACGGTTGGAAGGGACCTCTAGAGATCATCTGGTCCAAACCTTCCCACTCCAGCAGGCACACCTAGAGCATGTGGCACAGGGTGGCATCCAGGTAGATTTAGAAGACCTCCAGATCTGCTGGGAATATACTTGCAACTGCTGTAACTCAACAGACCCCCAAAAAATTAAGCTGAATTGACTTTTAACATAGACTTGCTGAACTGCTTAAAGTCTCTACGTGAATCTCCTCCTGATGAAATGGTGAACTTAGTACAATTTATTCTTATCTACTTTAAAACTTAAGTTAAACTGAATGAGGGACATTGTAATTCTCAGATCAAGCTTCCAAATGGGAGTATAATATAGTTTTACTTCACATATTTAATTTAAGGTATTCTTTCAAAAAGCCCTCTCATAGACAATCCATGCCTCAATTTGAAATCACAAAAAAATCTACTAGATGTTTAAACAATAAATAGTATGCTATGTACAATGAGAAAAAAAAACCTTCAGAATGGCTGAAAATAGCAATAGTCAATAAAACATTTGCCACACAGTATAGGACTTAAATTATCTCGATCTTTAATTAATCTTTTCTTTCTCAAACAAAAAGAATGTCACAGCTATGTCATATGTATTTAGTTAGTTAGGCCACATTAAGATTAAAACATTATGCTATCAGAAGCCATGTCTTAAGACCAAACCTTTAAAGTTATTTTCACCTACAAACAAACACAGACACACACAGGAGGAGAGATCTGACTTGGGATACCCATGTTTGGCTTACCACAGTCATTTTTTTTTCTCTTCATCCCAAAGCTTGTCAAGGTTTTGTCAGTAAAAACACTCATTTCCACACTCATTTCCATACTCAGAAATATAGATGACTGAGACCAAAATCTCTGCTTTTGCCAAATTCATCTCTGGCATAGCTCTGCTCTCTAGAAAGAATTAGATCTTCATTTTTTCTCCTAATGTATTGCAGAAAGATGAAGAGCTTTAAACATTTAGGGTGGTATTTTCTGTAGACTACATTTTTTGTAAATACCTCAAAAATAAAATGGATTATATTGTGACACTTGGTATTTATGATCATTCATGCACATTCATTCATTGGACAGTTGTTCACAATTTTTCACAAAATATGATTATTGTCTGGAGAATGCTTACCTGGCAAAATATAAAAAAGTAATATAATTCAATCTAAGCTCAGATCTAAAACAAGACAGTTGGCGTGTCAGTGCTGTGGATAATTTGTTGCCTCTTGGGTTTTCATTGAGGAAAGCAAACATATGGGGCACATTATAAAGTTGTATAAGAACATATGGTACTACAGTGAAATAGTAAGATATGTGACATAGGGATATCCATGATCCATTGCAAAGGAAAATTTTGGGCCTCACATTGCTCAGCAGTCATTTTTTTTAGCATGACAGAGTGCTTTGGGTTAGTTAGAAAATGACCAGATATTTTGGCAGCAGTTTTATAGTGGCATGATCAGGTCCCTAACAGGTACACCATTTTGACCATATAGATCTTTTCTATACCACCAGGAAGGCAAAGAGAAGTATAAATCACAAGACTCTGTTCTGAAAGCTTTATGGTTAAAGTTTATTTCTTCAAATAGACACTTATTTGAGGGATCAGGGAAATTATTACTAAGTGGGGAGATTCCAAGAAAACAGTCTTTATAAGTTTGATCATATTTATAATCACAACGTACAATTGTAAATACAATGAAATGATGGCATATCAGTGCAGCGGCCCCAGTCTGCCACTGTTTCTGTTTGCATGCAGCTAAACTGAAAGAAGAGGGCAGATCCTTATTCATCTTCTCAGATTTATACTTCAAAGGCACTAAAAGCTATATAAGCTTTATTTTATTCAAAACCATGTAGGAAACCAATATCTTCATTGGCCAGTGTTTTCATCTAATAAGAAAATGCCTTATGATTTTTGGTAGAATTCTAATTAAAAAAATAAGTCATATTCTGCAGATGTGTTCAAGGAGCACCTCACTATTAATGGTTTTCAGCACTCAGAGGACAGCTTTATCAGAGATTATATATATATATTCAATATCAGCATAATACCTATTAACCATAGGTCCAACTCCTCCAGATCTGATTATTCCTCTGATTATGGGGTGAGTCCTCACATCTGCTGTTTCAGTTCAGCTCTGCAAATTTTCAGCAATAATCAATGTACAGCATCATGCAGTGTTCCATTCTTGTACAGTTCTACTGTTCTGTTCTTGTACATTCTTGTACATCCCAAAGTTCAAAACTGGATTCTTCTCAGGCTTTAGCTGAATTCAACCAAATTTAAATGTTTGGTTAGATATGGACACAAATGCAACTGCACATCTTAATAGTCTTTGCTTTGGGAAAGGGAAAGTAATAAGAAATATTCTAAACATAAGGCCTAGAGAAAGAAGAGATTGAGCCCTGAGAAGTAGATCAGACAGATAGATAAATTCAAAACTTTGAAACATTTTGTAAATGTAGACCTTTGTGGTGCTGTACAGCATGTATAAAACACACCTGATTTTCATATAAAAAGCCCCCCAAATCAGCTGTTCTAGTGTGCTGCTTGTCCTACTTTCTCCTTCTTAAGGAAAAGAAGAAATTCTTGGCATATGTTTCCTAACACCAAGGGAAAGAAAGGAAGCCAATGAGAAAAAAATGGATGATGTGGTGAGTGGGAAGGATGGACGGGGAAAGAAGAATATAGGGAAAAGGGATTTCAAAGTCTGAAGTAAACTGTAGCCATACACTAGACAGAACAATTCTTCCTGCTGTTGCTTCAGACCTTGTTATCTTCTCAGAAGGCTCACATTCAGATGTAGTTACTTCTACATCTTATTTCTCACATCTTCCCTGTCTCTTGGTAGAGGCTGTCTGCCATGAGGAGAAAAGTGGGGCAAGGCACAGCTAGGAGTTCTGGAAATCAGAGGTGTGGAGGCTGCTGAAGGAGGAAATGCTCTGGGAAACACTCTCCATGGAAGACTGTACCAATATATTATATACATGGCTGAGCTATCCTACCCTTTTTTTTAGCATGTAACTGATAAATGAAAATACGGTATCCAAAAAAAGACATTATTTGGGTTATATAGTCTGACACTCACAAGTTAGATAAATCCAAATGCATCTTAATATAGATTTCTCCTGGTTAAGATATGTAAAAACTCAGACTCTCCATAGAGTTGATGGAAATATATAGGCACCTCCAGAGACCAAGTTACCCATCAAAAAGCAGCCTTTGAAAGACTTTCACTTTATACAAATACAGAGCACCCAAGTGAGGCCCCAACATAAAGGACAAAGTCAGTTAAAGTGAACACAGAACTTTGTGACAGGCAGTCTGGTATAGAATATAACTATATGGTTAAATATGAGATATTTACCAGCATGTTACGGTCCTTCTAGCATTAGCAATGAGATAATGTAGTAGCATATTGCATTATTTAAAGCTGATTTTTTTTTCAGAAGTGTTGGGTGCCTAGCCCAACGAAGATTAAAAAAGTAGCAACTTGAAGCAGGAGGGAGATGACTGTGCCCTTGTGTCTGCAAGCATGCACTTTGCCAAGTGTCTTGGCACAGTTAAGAGCAAAACATTGTCGGAAATTTATCCAACAGCAGATCCAGCTCAGGAGCAGATATCAGCTTTGCTTAAAGCCACTGGATTTGGACTTGGATGGAAATTTAAACATGTATCTTGGTTTGAAATAAGATGTGATTTAGAAGCTTAGTTGAACCAGACACTGGCTGCTTTAAAGGGTTTTTTTTTTGTCTCCTTCTTTCTTAAAGCCTCTCATGTCTAATAAATGCTATTATAATAACCATACTGCCAGATAAAATTGCAACCTTTTACCTAAATGGTTATTTCAGTGAATGTTTAGTTTTTTCTACAGAAGATTATCATGACACAGAGACTATATGGTTGTTGAGGGATATACAATGATTTTCACGTGAAGCGCGATTGTATAGTGTATCAAAAGTTCCAATATATCTTTTAAATTTCTAAGTATATAAAGCTCTCCAACAAGTAGGAGAGTTTATGTAAAAATGAACCCCCTTCTGGTGTTTTCTTTCTAAGAAGCAATTCCAAGAAAAAGTGGAGAAAAAAAGACATCTTTGTTAGCTATCTACAACAATGCTGTTTTGAAACTAAATCCTTTCATGTATTACAAAGTTTTCAGGAAAATACTCAGAGCTGACAAAGAATTCACTTTCCCATGTTCAGCATCTGAGTTAGCTAGAAGGGAAAAAAAGTAAAACAAAAGGTCACTGAAGCAATGGAGAATTACTGCTTGTAGTTGAATACATACATTACATGCTGGGGTGGGGGATCCTTTTTCCTTATCTCTTCACCAGAGGAATAAAATACAAGTCCAACAAGTTTGG
Source organism: Nothura maculosa (assembly GCA_032353885.1). NCBI lineage: Eukaryota > Metazoa > Chordata > Aves > Tinamiformes > Tinamidae > Nothura > Nothura maculosa. The sequence goes on along the minus strand of JAUBOD010000233.1, from coordinate 3,449,504 downwards.
AAAAGCCAGACCTTTCCAAACATTCTGTTGCTTCTATCTGTTTATGCTACAAGAAAATATCATGAGTTATTATAATGGAGTCAGACTGGCATCAAAGAAAATGGTGTTTGAGTCTGGTGTGAATAAAAACTTCTTATAATGATTAGTCCAATAAATACCTTGGTCATCTCTTGAACAGTTGACCCTTGTACATGTGTTAGGGGTAAGGACTGTCCTCTTCTTATTTGCAGCTATCGTGCACAGCTGAATGAGGCCCTGAACTTTAATTCTTAATGGTCTGAATAGGTGTTTAAGTCTCCCTTTGTGGCTCCATAGTGCTTCATAAGCATGAAGGAAGTGATATTATTCCCTTTTGTGCATGATTCATAAGGACAATTGGGAAAAAGGCAACTTAAGGTTAGTTGTACCAAAACAGGAGAATAAGACCATAAGAGGATCCTATTTCTCTGGCCAGGATAAAGAAGTCTGGAAGGACTTGTCAAACCCTTTACACTCACAGCCTCTCCGCCATTTCTCTAGCACACATCATATGTCAAGTCCTGGATACTAGCAAGATACCTTAAAAAGGGAAATCTATCTAGTCTAGATGAAAATGACATGGAGAGACTCATTTTATCCAACTTCAGCTACCAAAAATTTAAGTTAATCATTTCAGCTAGTCATCTAGACTCCTCACTATCAAGAGACAAGTCCTTACAGAGAATGATTCACTGTAGAGACAGGCTAGGACAAGTCATGCTATGGGAATGGCTCTCCCTTTTCAGAGACTATTAGTTAACTAGTTTAACTTGCTGCCTAACTATTACCTAAAATTAGATGAGATTAATCCTATAGAGTAATACTGTCTGGACAAGATTAAATTTCTTTGGGAGCAACAAAATGTATACATTTTGCTGCATTTGGCAACACTAGCAAAGCAGACAGATTCAAGCCAAATAAAAACTAGTTTACAGAGGTAATGATAAAGACATACGGTGACAGGTTTCAGGACTGACTGCAAACCAAATGTGTATACTTTGTGCCCAGAGACACCAGAGTCTTTGGGGATAGTTCATGGTCCAATCACACCTTTGCTTGCTGTGTAAACAAAGAGCAATTCTAGATGTACAAAGTTATCAAAGTTATCATCACTAGCGTTTCTATACTGATCCATTCAAAGTATTACCCTATTTTCCTGGGTATTTGGGATAAATCAGTGACAATAGACAGGGGCAGGAACAAGCAAACTAAGCCACTTCTGCTTCTGGATCAGAATTCCTAATGGGAGGGAGGGAGAGAGAGAGAGAGAAAAAAAAAAAGGAAGGAAGGAAGGAAGGACGGAAGGGAGGGAGGGAGGGAGGAAGGAAGGAAGGAAGGAAGGAAGGAAGGAAGGAAGGAAGGAAGATAAAAAATCCTTTAAATGTCTGGATAGAAAAATATGCTCTTTTTGTAGCAAATAAGGTTGACTTTGTGGAAGATACATGATTTTTTCAAGTCTTGAGATTTTTGTACACTATGGCAGTTCAACATAATATCCTTAACTCTTTGCTCTAATATCCCACTCCCCACTAGAGGTTATCATCCTACTGTCAAATGAACAATTAGAGAAAATATGAAATTGCCTTAGCTGTATCAGCCAAAACCAGAGAAAACACCATAATTTAATAACTGCTGAGGCAAGGATGGACTAGGCAATTGGAGGCAGATATGCTATAAATCTTCACAGCAAGGTTGGGCCAACTGATCTGTCAATTTGTCAAGTGAAGAGCTTTTAAAACCTTTTTTTATTGTATCAAATCCAGTACATGAATGAGAACAGACATTTTTTAAGGTAGAAACCAAACAGTTTCATGTTGGTTTACTTAAGCTTTAATACGCCCCTTATTTAAAACATGACTACGCAAAAGATGCACAGAGAAATTCAGCTCCTCTCTAGAGAGTTAATACTGTGCTCAAAAATGTTTGAGTATTAACATGGTCCAATGATTTACAGTAAGGGATGACATGAATGGCTCATCAAGCCCTACTGGTTATGTTACAGGACTCCTCATTGCAACATTTCACCAAAGAAGCAAGATACAATCAGTTTTATGATGAAATTGTGGTGGAGAGGAGCTGCTTTTTATGGCACTTACCAAATAGTACAATATTGCCAAAAGAGATACAAATCTTTCAGCTATTCTTCATATCCAATTTGGTGATATTTGTCCTTGAGCAAGAATATAGGTCTTTGGCCATTACATCAAACAGGATTTGTAGAGCAAAACTAAAGACATAAGAGAAATGCAGAATTTTCAGAATGCATGCCAAGTTCACAGGATTGCTGGGACTAAAACTCTAACAGGATCACTTTTTTAATGTTTAATGACTATTTAATAACGCTTTTTTGGCAGCTGTGTCCCTTCACTACAATTCCTAAAGACTTTCAAGAAAAGATTCCATCATATTTTTCTTTTATTCTTTTTCTTTCAGTGTGGGATCAAGTGGCAACAAGTCTGAGCAAGAAAGTAAAACTAGATGACAGTGAACAAACTCAAATGCTCATTAACTGCAGACCAGCTGTTACTCATATTTCCAGGCTACTCACACCCACTTACAACTCAGGATTTCTGGTTCCAAGTTACTCAGCTGGAACATCAACTGAAAGATAAGGAGCAGAAGAGGACAAAACTGATAGGAAATACAGTTCTGACTGCAAATCATACCCTAACCCCTGGAAATAATAAAAAATAATAATAGTAACGTAGGGAAAATCTGCAGCTGAGTTCAAGACTATGATGGTCAATGGAGATTTATAAATGTGTAAGAAAGTTAAGAATCTGATCCATTATTCACAAAAAAAAGTACAAATAAGGAGCTATGACTAGGCAGCAAATTTGCTTATAGACTGCGAACTGTGGATCTGTGGGCAAGCTGTGGGCAAGCCAGTATCTTTCAAACACTTTACAACTTTTCACAAGAGCTTTTCACAGCATTCCCTGCACTTTCCAGGAAAACCTAAGACATGATTCACCTGACTTTGCTAATGTGTAGTAAACTGGGCCTCATTAGCAAATCACAAGGAAAGGTCTGGGTCAACCTCCCTACCTCCCTTTAAGAGCTGGGCTTTAGGAAACAAAATCTTGCAGATGCTCTTCTTTAATGATGTAATTCTGCCTGCCTCACATCCAGGGTTATATTGTTAAAGAAATAAATTATTCTTAATTTTCTTGAGTGAACTTGTCAACATCAGCCTTTTTTGTTTTGCAAATGCTGCCCTCAGTTTGCAACAACATGGAAAAAAAAATAGAAATAAACACAGACATATGTGCAGAAGCTATCTCTATAGTTCTTTATATATTTCACTTATCTCAGACTTTTGAATCTTTAATTGCATATCCAGCTAAGCTAAATGCTTAGGAACAATTTTATATATTGCAAAGAGCTTTTTAATGCCAAGTTATTCTCTTTCACAGTCAATTATTTTTGTTACAAATAGCAGCATGAGTAATTTCTGGTATAATCACACTCCTTTTAATTATGGAATAATCCATATCCTTCCAACTTCATTCCTAATTGTCATCCTCCTTGTCAGTGATGAGAACAATTTCTTGAACACAGAAGTGTTGATACTCACTGTTGCCAGTTTTTTATTTTGCAATGAAAATGTCCTCTCCCTACACATAAAACTGTTTGAAACAGATGTAAGTTAGGGAGGTAGAATGTGATATTTTTAAGTAACTCCTCTCCAAGGGAAAGCGAAAGAAAACCTAACAGTCTAAGACATAGGGGTTGGTTTAGCTTATTTGATTTCAGCACTAGAAGGATTGTTTTAATAAAATTTCTCCAAATAGTTCCATCCAGGGCCTTAAAGAGATCGTAATTTTTATGAGCCTTTACTAAGGGGATAGTGGTGTGGCCAGGGCAAGAAATTAAAGACAAATATTCCAATAAGCTTCCTATAAATTCTATAGTCACAGACACCTACAAACAGTGCCAAATAATTATAATATTACAAATACTCACTTCAGATAGTTGCTAGCTATTGTTTAAACTTATTTTAATTACATAGCAATACATGGACTAGAAAAAAAGAAACAAAGGAAATAGGAAATTTGAAAGATGAAACCATCTACTAGTGATGACTGGAAAAGATACTACTGCAGGGTTTTTTGGATGCTTCAACCAAAGAAAAATGCAGTGAAAAAACGTTTCTTCGTAGTTCATCTTTTGGGCCAGGTCCTCAGAAACAGCACAGGTTGGGACAGATTCATTCATTAGAGACTCATTACTTTGGATAAATCATTTTTCTTTGCTTCATATCATCATAAAACTTAGAGCTAGGTATCAGACTATCTAACTGCATGGACAGAGACAGATATAGGAGGAGATCTCAAAAAATGGCATTAGTCCATTCACAGTCTTACCAGATATGTCAATTCCAACTTTTTTATTAATAAGGACCTGGATAAGATATTGGAGATTTCTCTTTTCTGTGTTCTTGATATCTTTTTCCATTTTTACTTTTCATTTAACATTAGCACAACATAGGAAATTAGATTATACTAAACAAAAAGAAATTAGAGTAAAATTGTTACAAGGCAGTGAAAGATCTGACTGAAACCAGCTTTTGTAAATGAGTGTCTTCAGACATCCTCTGGCATGGTGATAAGTCACAAGCAGTCACTGTGATGTTCAAAAAATAGCTATTTGATCACTGCTAACCAAAGTCACTCTTGGATTCTCACGTGCATTTCTGTTCTGACTCTGTACTTCAGATTTGCACAGAGTCTCTTGCACAGAGCGCGCATAAAGCATTGGAAGTCATCACCAATTGAGGTTTCTTGATCTTTATAAAGTTGGTTATTCTGACTATTGCCTCAACAAGCAGATGACTACTCTACAGTACTTGGTAATAAATTATTTTTTGTCATCATGAGAATCAAGTAATGAAAGACATATATAAACATTGATTAAAATCTACAACAAAAAGAAAAAAATAAGTAGAGATCTTAATGGAGTCCCTGAACTGGTGTTGGTTTGTGAATTGGAAGTTGTAAGGCCAAAATATGCCTTGTGCTCGCCCAATTTTTTGTACTATTTTCCTAAGCATCCACAACTGGCCTTTCACTCTGTTATGTATCCTCAGGAAAAGGAAGGACTAGATCTACCCTGGAACTAGAAATTCTCTCCATGCCTGAGAGAGAGAAGGGCATAGATGTAGGAATCCCTATGAATGCAGGCAAAACAATGTCTCTGTGCCTCGAGCGGGGAAAAGGATTAGCGGATGCCGCCAGCGTGGCAGGCTTGAAGGAATGAGGTTATAGGAGGTGAATGCAGTACTGATGGTCATTAAAGGTCACTCTCCATTCTTAAGTTTCCATGGCATATTTTCTCAATCATTAATGAAATCTAATTTTAAATGTTCTGCAGATGTAAAAGACTTTAGTTGTTTACTGTTTGAAAAAAAAAAAAAGGATTTTTTTTAAAATGAAGTCCAGCAGGATTGGAAAAGACAAAAACAATTTCAAAAGATACCATCTGTCAGAAATTCTAGGAATGAAAGGGGTGAATGCCATGAAATCCGCTTCCTGCATAATAATCAACTGAAATGCACAGAATGTCACACAATAATTAGCTCATTCTCACAACTGGGCTGGAGCATATTGATTTTCCTTAGACACATCCAATTTGATTTAAACACTGAAGTGTACCAGAATAGCCTTGTAACTTCTGTGGCATGTAGACATGGTCACAAAATAATTGGAGCAGTTCAGAGAAGCATGAAGTGCTGTTACATCGCAACACGTAGATTGCCGGGAGTGTTTGGTTGACATCTCACTTAATTCATTATAGATGGATGGATGGATGGATGGATGGGTGGGTGGATGGCAAGATAGACAGATGAAAGGAAGGAAGAAACAAACGAATGAAAGGAAAATGATTTATGAATCTAGAAGCTAAAAACAATCAAACATTTATTGAAAATGTACAGGTGTAATTTTTTAGCGCAATTTTTCTGTACCAAAGATTGGTATGTGTCAGAAGTTTACAAGACTTGAGAATGACATGATGATCTTGCAAAATCTGTTCAGGCAAGGTTCAACTCCTGTCCTCACCTTTACAGTCACAGAGAGTTCTAATGTGAGCAGAAATAAAACATCCATAAACCTATAGCTTAAAAAAAAGTCTTCTTCATCTATTTTAGTCTTCACCAAATTAGGTTAAAAAATTATATTTCAGTGGAAAATGCTATAATTTATTCTTTCATAAACTATCTAGAAAGCAAATACCTTTGGATTTTCATAAATCAATTGTTCAAAACAGTATTGCAAATGATTAATATAATACTACTCAGAAAGTCTTTCTGAAACTTACCTTTGTGATTTCAATTAAGGAAGGAGAAAAAAAAACACAAAACAAAACAAAACAAAGAAATCTGTTGGATAATACAATTTTTCTCCAAATGATTTTTCCACATTTGCTGCCAAAACAAACACATGGTGCATGTTAGCTTGTCGGATCCACATTAATTCATCAGCTGTAGGAACTTCAGTGATTCATTTGCCAAAACCTGTTGCACTAAATCCCACTGTTTTAAGAATGTTACTCCAAACATCCTTTTAGACTTGAAAATAGTTTTAATCTCTACTTACATATATAGCATTTCTAAAAGTACTTTCTGCACTTGCATATCTTTAAAGTATTTCACTTGAGCTAAGCACAGTATAACTCAATATAATTAGTCTGTCACACATTAGTTTTCAATTCCTTTTCTATCTAATTCCATAAGGTTTAAAATGATGTCCCTCTCATATGGGGCACAGAAGGAGAGAATATGCTAAAATGGTTTGCTTTGCTTCTGATATGGAGCTGCATAAGCATTCCAGGGAACAGCTGTGTCTTGGCATTATTGTGTTCTTCTGAGACTTCATTGCTTTTTATGGAAAAAGAGACCTCATCATATTTTCCTGATGTGCACATGTGCTTTTCTTTTCTCTTTCTTTTTTTTTTTTGAGAGGAGATTACTCTTTAAGCATACCTCAGTTTCTTTTAAGGGTCCTCAGTGGCATCATCCGATTCATTTTCTGTACTAATTCCATGATGGGAATCCTCAGTGTTTCAATCATAAAACCTCAATGGGAAGTTAAAGACAAGACTTACAAGGGATTCATAGGCTTTTTGCACATGCAGAAATTTTTCTCTTTGGTATATATACTGTGAGAATTGGAAAATTCCTGGAACAAAACTTTTTTTCATTGAACCAGAGCAGTATCTTCAAACACGACTAGTAAATATTTAGCATATATAATAAATTCATAGCCTGATTGTTACTAAACTGAGCATTTAAAGCATTCTCCCTACCACCTCTGTGGTAAGTCAAGAGTAATGCTTAGAGCATTGGCTGTGTAACAGGGTAGATTGCAGGGCTGAGATGCCAAAGCTGAACTATTAAATAGAAGAACAGTCACAGCAGACAGTGAAGCCCAGAGTAGAGCAGCTCTGACCTAGGTGGGGGAGTCTTGGTGGGGCAGGAGGAGAGGCAGGTTTAACTGCACGTCTTCTTGGGCTCCCAGGCAGAACCTGCTACCTGCACTCTGACACCAGTGTATTGCTTGGCATTGCTGAAAAATAAAGTTGGGAAATCCCAGCCAGTGATGATCTACTGCCAGTGTGAAGTTCTTTGGGTAGGAGAAGTTAATCCATGTAACCAAATACAATGGCAACAGTCCAAGTCATTACAGTTTCCATCATTAAATTTCCACTATACTTAGAACAGAATATTCTCAAATGTTTGAAAGATTTTTAATTTTATTCCTTTCTTCCTTCTCCCATTCTTTCCTTCCTTCTTTTCTTCCTTCCTTCTTTCCTTTCCTGCTTCTGTTCTTCTTTCCTTCTTTCCTTTCTTTTTCTTTTCTGAAGCAAAAACAGTAGTTGATCAACATATTGCAGAGGTATTTGCCTTGATCCATATGCTAAACATATCTTATGGGTACCTTATGTGGTGGCTAATGCTTCAAATCCTGAGATGAGATAAGGACAACACATATTTTAAAGGAAGTGTTTGAGCGATCCCATTTCTTTTAGGACAGAACAGTAAACAAGTTGCATAGGAAGTAAACAAGGTAACTTCCATTGTCTCTAACATTCTCTTCGCTCAGGATATTCAGCCAGCACACAAGTATTTTCTAGATTTAAACTTTCATGGATTTTTCTCCGCTCTGGAAAGTAATTTTCACTTAGGATTATTTTAATAAATATATGTATAGAGAATAATGAAATACATTCTATTACTTTATAGAAACTATAGAAGTTTAGAACTTTATAGAAACTATTTTGAATATCTTTAAAATATTATTTTACATTTAAAGCACTGAAGTTGGCATCCCGCCTGAATGCCACCCTGTGCCACCTGCTCTAGGTGTCCCTGCTTGAGCAGAAAGGTTGGACTAAATGATCTCTAGAGGTCCCTTCCGACTTTAACCATTCTGTGATTCTGTGAAGCTATTAACAAATATTTTAAAATTATTCCAGTAAGTAATTAATTTATACAGATTCCTTCAGAACAAAAGATTAATGTACTATATTTTATTAATATAATTAATAATAATTTATATATACATTATATGAATATATAAAATATATTATATATAATTATATTATATATATTAATAGAATTTATATATATGTATAAATATATAATTTACTATATTTTCCTCTAGAAGTCTTTGGTCTCACAGTGTTAAAGCCATAAGTGAGGGAGTCTTGATGATTTAGAATGCTGATAATAGTATTGCATGGTCTATTACCTGTAGCAATTTATTCATGGCATTTATTCATCACATTTACTCATTCATGACATTTATTTATGGCATTTTGAGATAGAGGTGACCTAAACTATTTCTTGGATCTTGCAGCTCAAGAAAGCAGTCTATAATAGATGCATGCAACAGTTTTAAATTTATTGTTGTTGTTGCTTTTTTTATTTGCTTGCCCCTATGACTAAGAAACAAGAGCAAAAGAAAGGCATTGAACATCCCTGGGGTCTGGCTAAATAAACAACAATAAATAAGAGTCTTTATCTCCTTTCATCTCCTACTTTTCAAAGGGAGTACATATGACATGCGCATAGCAATAGAAACAGTCTCAGAAACTGCATAATAGCCTTCAAATATTGCCTTTAACAAGAGTATGAATAGGTCTTTTCCATTTATAAATGGCCAGATGATGAATACCATTTATTCATGAATATATTTGTGATGAAAATATTTGTTCTTGAAAATGTTCCAGAAAATAACATCAAAATTTATTCTCCTGGACTCAATAAACAACCTTTATCCCTAAAAATTTCAATGTGTCTCAGGGAAGCTCACCTCCCTTCTTACTAATGATTATTTTTCATAGGTGACCTTCATCCCTGAGACATCTGAGATTCCTATAATAACATGCTAATTTGGACCAAATGAATGAGAGGAAGAAAGAAACAATTGCTCAACTGCAATTTAATGCTTCTGATTCCATATTTGTATTTCAACAGGACAGACAATTCAGGAGGAAGAGATTGCTTTCTTGATTTTTTTGTTACTTTTTATAACTGCAGTAGTGTGTTGTGGACAGGGGCAGATGGGAGTAGACCACTCAATCCAAGCATTTTAATCAAATTATTCTATGTGCTTCAACCTGCATCAGGAGTTTGAGACAATTTTTCTAGCTGTTTGTTTTCAGTTGTGTTGGGTGGTCTTCTGAGATTGAATGCTTTTCAGATGATCTTCAACCTAAAAAAAGTTTACAACATTTTGTGTTTACTTGCAAATTCTTTTTTCAGTAAATGACAGAATGGACTACAAATTAATATAAATATAAATATAAATGGTGTGATGATAGGAAACTTTAATAGTCACAGGAAAAAATGTGAATTGGAAAGTTATGCTGAGAAAGAACAGGACAAAGGCATTAGGAGGGATTCCGGGTAATAAAAAGGAGAAAGTATTCAGTGCAACTCCAGTTCTGAATTAGATGCGCACACAGAGGGTAAAATCCTGGCTACATCTCGGCCAGTGGCAAGACTCCCATTAACGTCAATGGGGTCATGATTTCTTTCACAATGCATGGAAGAGCCTGCCAGTCCTCCTGTGCTCCTGGTGAGAAAAGAGGAGTCGTATTTTACCTACTGCTTCTAAGTGACACTCAGTTCTGGCATACAAGATCTCTGCAACCTTTCAGATGTTTCTCAGGGCACTACATTTGGTTTTGATTCATGGGGAAAACTGTGCTGTTATACATAATTTCCAAAGTCCTTATGTGTCTCAGGCTAACCACAGATGTGGGTTCCAGCACTCCCTGGGACACTTGGGACGAGAGGCAAGCCAGCTCTGCATGGTTTTGAAAATCCCAGTCTTCACATAAAAGATATGGAAGAAGAGGAACACTTCAGCACTACAACTAGAAGCAGTTTCACAAGCAGTGGTTCTGCTTACTGCGCTAGGAACAGACTCACTCCAAAACTGTTAAAATATTATCTCCACCACAGAGACACAAAAAGTTCATTGGTTCAGAGAAAAGAGCAAACCATCCCTGTACTTCAGAATTTAGGCCAAGCTCTACCTCTAAATAGTCCTTTTTTACACTTTTAGGTTTTCCTCGCTTTTCAGTGCTCTCTGTTCCTGCATATGGCCAACTGTTATCCA